>CM062099.1:7564824-8164824 GCA_031163375.1 Conogethes punctiferalis
TCCTGTGCCTGTCAGGCGATACGACAGTTGTTGGGCTTCAATATCCTGTGTCTAATAGCACTACCGTGCCCTTTCCCCTAAACAAGATATTGTTTACGCTGGAGTAACTGACATATTAGGCCTCAATGCCACACGGGAGCTTTTTTTAACGACCGTTAAAACGGCGTCCCAATATAACAATGCATTTACGCGTTTTAAAAGCGCTGTCGTATGAACGTTATAGGATAGGTACTTCCAAATTCATTGATTTAATCAGCGTTTTTAAAAAAAAACATACGGTCGAATTGAGTAACCTTCCTCCTTTTTTTTAAGTCGGTTAAAAAGCGAAATGAGGCCCTTAGGGAATTTAGGTAATCATCATCATCAGTCCACTGCTGGACATAGGCCTTTTTTTTTTTTAGAGTGGAAATGCATTAGGCACTCTTCATTGCCGCCTCCGGGGGGGAGTCGGCATGGTGTGTGGGACACACACCTCCCAAAATGATGAGGGTATACACACTAAATCCCCCTGTGTCGCCAGTGGGCAGCAAATAGCAGGGATACGGGTAGCGCCGAAGCATACGACCACATGCTGGACATAGGCCTGCCCCAATGTTCGCCACCTTGATCGATCCTGGGCTTCTCGACATCCAGCACTTGCCAGCCGTCCTGCGCAAATCGTCACTCCGCCTGGCCTGAGGGCGTCCTACGGCCGAGACGCCGGTCTCCACTCAGAACTCGATTACCCCAACGGCTTATCGGTTCTGCGGCTGATGTGGACCAGCCCACTGCCACTTCAGCTTACTGACCCTGGTAAGCTATTTTAGGTATACAGAACAAAAGTCGGAGCGCATCAATGCGCGGGGGGGTTAGGGTTGGGCTGGCTGGCAGTGGCAACTGACAGGTAACCTGACGAGTTACTTGCCAGTTGTCACAGCGACTTGGGCTTCTCTTTCGCTTTCCATCAGGCGTAGCGAAGTCATTATGTCGAGCTACTATAAAAAAAAGCATCTATTCGAAACTGAAACTAACAGTTCAACCTTAACTCCATAGCGTAACACAACCCTTAGTGACAAAGTTTCTTTTATTAGGGTTCCGTTTCGTAATGGTATGGGCGGGACCCTATTTGGGACTTTGCTGTTTGTCCATCTGTCTGTCTGTCGCCGGGCTCTTTTCTAACTAGAACATAGAACTGCGATAGATGAACAGGTAAAAATTTTCACAGAGTATTTATTTCTGCTGCTTCCGTGAACTCGTTATAATACAAAATACTAAAAATAAAAATAATACCATCAAGTTCATGCAGAATGCTCTTCTTTATTAAAAAAAAATCGTTTATTTTCAGTATCAGATCTGTTGGGGCACAAATCTCAAATCAAAGCTCCGGATTTGCCCTGAAACAAAGGGCACGGCCCATTGTCTGTTCCTCAATAGATAATAGGTCGGTCTGACGGTAGACTATTACGGGAACAATGAAGCCAAGTTCATTAGAAGTGGAGGGGTTGAGGACTACCTTAAACCGCAAGGGAGGTGGTGTGTAATGAATTCGTTTTTTAATGTAAATAGGTAAATCACAGCTTTAGTAGGCAGCTTTATTACAGCTACATAACAGGGCACAGTCATAATTATCATAGCGCGTCTCAAACATTTTGGAAGGATCTGACAGTAACCATTAAAGCGCACACAACATGTTAATAACACTCCAAACACAAAATATTTCCTGTCCCCATGTCCCCATCCTGTTGATCCTGTCTATGACTGGCTCGGTGGCTCAAGTTGGTAGTGACCTCTGCCTTCTGAGCCAAGGGTCGTGGTTTCGATCCCCACACATTTACAAACATTTGTGTGCTATTGAACATGTTTGTTTGTATTTGGTCTGGGTGTTTTCTATGTATAATATGTATTTATTTACAAAAAAAAATGTAATCTATGTTACGTTTATCAGTTGTCTAGTACCCATTAGTACAAGTGCTTCGGCTTAGTTTGGGGCTTAGATGGCGCTGTGTGGCCCAGCGTGGCATGTCTTGGGTTTATTTATTTTATTTATTTTATGGGTTACCTACACGAAAAAAAAAGCCAAAAAGCGAGAAACCCTTTCACTAAGACTGCTTTCTGTTCGTCCTACACACGTTCATACTGTGTGAACAGGTGCTGCGCTATGGAGACTGGTCTGCTCCTGATTGCCCTATTAAAAGTATGTTAATTTATCTTTTTAGTCTAATTCATAATTAAGGTTTGTAATGTTTCATCAGGCCCTAGACTGTATGACGTGGTCGTAGTTAAAAGTAATAAATGTGATGAGAATATTGTAAACACTATGTTGAAAAAGAGCAACTACTCGAGTCTCTTGCCGGGTGTCTTCTCGGTAGAATGCTGCTTACAAACCGGTGGTAACTTTGACGATTTGTAGGTAAGTGTTTTTTTTTTTTATAAAACCTATACCAATAAAGATATATTTTGGACTTTGTCCTTCCACCCATCCGTCTATCCATCTGTCCGTCTGTTTTCCACTAGCATGAAAAAAAAATGAAAGAACTTCATATTCAGTATAATTTATTTGCAACTATTATATCGAATCACATGAATAGTTCAATTGTCAAACATCGATCAAAGTAGTTAACATAGTAATTAGACAATCATATGCTACTGTCGCGATACATAAAACAACGATTTTACCAGCCTAATTACTTTAGAAGAATTACACAAAACATTACTTAGAAAATTGGAAGTCATTCACAGGGTATTTTTCAACAATTGCGTAAAGACTTTTTTATAATTAAATGGATTATTTTTAAGTTAAGTGACGTTACCGCCTAGTGGCGCTCACTCAACAAAACGAAAATTTTAACAGATTTTTTCAGTTTTCATTAGTCATAACAAATTATTGAATACCCAATAGCTTATCATGTAGACTTTTAATCAATAATAGCTTAAAAGTTATTATAACTCATTTACATAAACAAAGCAAAACAATCTAGTTTTAAAATAAGTGAAGATCAATAAAATTCGTGAAAAAAGTATTGACTTCCACTCTGAAAAGAAATTCTTCAAATAATATAAATTTTGCCAGTTAATTTATCTTCGATTACTAAAGATAACACCGAAACAATATTTCTTTAACAAGATAGATACTTCATTACTTAACTATTTATTACAAAAAGAATTGTTTTTAAAAATTATTACAGTCTTTTGTGCATTCTACAACATCTCGCGTAAAGTATTCTCACATAAAATACTTCGAGTACAAAAAGGCTTATACTTCAGTAAAAAGATAGGTAATACATCTATTAGAATTAATGTTTGAACATAAGAGTAGATAATGGGGTATATGTGACACAGCTTTGTAAGTGTTTCTGAAAATAAGTACGATGCCACAGAGTAATTTTTTTATTAGTGATTATAGCTGCTACTATTTACAAAGGTAGGAGTGACAAATGACGCTAGTGACAACACAATCATTTGTCTGATCGTCTCTCTTATGTCATTTTTCTTCAATCAGTTCTAACAAGATTCATGACACGTAAATTAAAAGGCCATGCCTTCATAAGCGTTTGCCTATAGGTTTGGCTACTTACATATTTTATATGATAGCGTTCAAACAATGCGTAGGTATGCATTACAAACAAACATACCTACCTACTTTTATTCAGTTTGCGGCATTTCGCTTGCCGACTCTTGCAACAAGCGGCAGAGTCGTAGCGAGCGACGGTTAAAGGACATAGTACATTTACATCGTCCTGCTTCCAACCGTTAAAACAATAAAATTCAAATATCATCATCATCATCATCATCATCAGCCTATTACAGTCCACTGCTGGACATAGGCCCTCTCCAGTTGTTCGCCACTTAGAGCAAACATCTGGAGGAGGATATACCTATAATCGCCACGCTGGGCAGGCGGGGTTGGCGATCGTCAGGGCGTAGCTTCTTGCTCCGGAGACGCTTCAATTCGCCGGTGAAATTCAAATATGTGGCTGTAAATATTTACTCTCTAGGCACATCGTATCATTTAGCAGACAGCTTGCTGTCAGCGATCTTACCGCTGTTAGACTGCTCGGTGTTACTGTTAAATAAATCTAAAGAGTAATATTTTTTAAAGCACATAATTACTTGAATTTCAATCTTTTATGCTGGGTGGAAGCAGGGCGCTGAGCCATGAACCCTATGCGTTGCTACAGTTTTGCCGCTAAGTCGTCATGACATATACTTAAAAATAAACAAAGATGAAATGACATAGTTACTCAAATTAATCCTTAGATTAAATGAGATAATTTTCCAAAGTTATAAAAGAACCTCAATAATTTGAAAAACAAATTATAATTTCCATTGTTCTCTAATATTTATTGAAATAACCAACAGATTAAATTTGAAATCTAATCATGAACATTAAGAAAACAATCCAATATAAAAGCACTCGTAGTTATGAAATGTTTTAATTGTAAATGTTGATTCTTCAAATATTGAAAATGTTCGGTTTTTTATTAGTGTCCAGTATTTTTTTTATATCTATTCTTATGGATAAACATTGTTAGTTGAACTTTTATAGAGACAGTCACATGTTAACAAGTACAATAGAGTATGTACACCTTTCTAAAATACTTTTAAAGCTCGTTCTCCCCTTTAGGGTGTAGTTAGGATTTGTGCACATTGAAAATTACCGGTTATTTTTATAGTAACGGTAAAAATGGTATAGATGCTATTTTTGTTAGATGACTTTAAACTTTTACCCCAATAGACATAATTATAAAAATCTCTATATTTGTTTGAATGGATGATGTAAATCTCTGGAACGACCCCTGCCGCGGTGTTTTCCTGATAGATGCCACATGTCTTTCTTTAAGCGTGGTTTAGGAGCAGCGCAGAACGACAGACTATCCGTGACGCACTTTTTTGCAATTACATAATATATGCCGTTAACGCACCCCGACGGGCAAAAATCTGTCGCGGATATTTCACAGACTCAACGCACACGACGCACATCTATCGATCATTCTGTCGGCAGACCTAGACGCTAGATAAAACTCTTCTGTGTCATCATTATTATTGCACGTGTAACATACATTAAAAGGATTTTACAAGGTGTTTATATGATAAGTTATATACCTACATATAAAAACAACGTATTTAGAATGTGAGAATTTTTCAAAGAATCATAATATCACAAAATGTTGCACAAATCCTAAAACCTTTGTTCCTATCTAAAAACTTAGATACTCTCTCGATAGACGAACAATTTGAGATACTACCTGAAAACACACAAGTTGAACGCACACATATACCTACAACTTACGGGAACAGTTACTTCGAATTATTAGATAATTAATTATTCCTTGAAAAACCACAGGGACCTTAGAAGCTATTTAATTTCTGGAGCCTTGTTAACACTGAACTATATTTATAACCCAGAAAGTTAGAAGGTCTTAAATGTCGTCACCATAGTTCGAAAAGGGAAAAACTGTGTAGGTTCCGTTTACTAGGTATATTTTAATTAGTGATAGGTACGTTTAATAGGAATATAATATTAGAAGTAATTATACTACGTCGACTGGAACTGTTCCATCTTAATCATCTGGGATTAACTTTCTACTGTGATTGGCTCGATGGCTCATTTGGTAGTGACCTCTGCCTACTGAGCCAAGGGTCGTGGGTTTCGATTCCCGCACAGGGCAAACCATTTGTGTTCACAAACATGTCTGCTTGTATTGGTCTGGTCGTTGTTCTATGTTTATAATATGTATTTATTTACAAAAAAAAAAAAGAATTTAAAAGTAGTTTATCAGTTGTCTAGTACCCATTAGTACAAGCTTCGGCTTAGTTTGGGGCTAGATGGCGAATGTTGTGGCTCAGCGTGGCATGTCTTGGGTATATTATTATTTAATCAGCTGTTTTTTTTTGTGTATATTAGCACGTCAAAATGGACTGCGTCAGCAGACAAAGAAGTGACGAGGGTGATTGGTAGGTCAGGCCTACAAAATCACCCTCGTCACTTCTTTAAATTCAATTAGGCCCCGCTAAAAATTGATAGAAACGGAGTTAAATCACCTAACTCAGGGGATTAAAGTGAGATCCATCACGTTTAGCATTGCTGTAGCACATAATGCCGACTTATATTAGTTTACTATATAAAAAGGAATTTTTTTTATGTGGCGCAATTCCAAATGCTAATGCTTGCCAAGCTTAGATACTGTTAGGGCCCCTTAGACCAAATGTTACAACTCTGATGTTAATTATTCTTACAGTATGCTAAAAGTGGTCTCCAAATTATGGCTTAGGAGCCCTCTTAGCTTAAGAGACTATAGTGAAATAGGAATAGATATAAGTACAATGTTGTGTACTCTTTCATTTGAAGATAACGCCGGCGACAATAGATATTTTTCCATTAACAAAGATTCCATTTTCATTATACGAATACTACATAAAAGGTGCCTGCTGATTTTTCATTTTTCTGTTCCCGTCATGTTGTCGTTTACAAAAATCTACTCGAAGGAATTTGTCACAAGTGCTTACGTTAAAAGACTTTCATTTGCAGTCATTGGAAAATGTAGCTATTGTGTTAAGCTGCCCGCCCACGTCTGTAAAATCGGTAACATATTTGTAAGAAAATAATGAAAAATACCGGTTTGCAATAGTACAACGACTCAGACACCTACAAAAGAAGGTCAACAATCATAAAATCGATTCAAAAACCGACTAGGCTGTCGGTACTTCTTCCCGCCTACATAAAAGTCTTAACTTTTGCGGGCTGCCTTACTCAAATTAAGTACACTGAATAAATAAATATACTTATAATATCAGATAAAATAACAATATAATATTGCTAAGATCCTAAGGTAGGAAAGTGTTGAAGGAGGTTTTATAAAACACCTCGTGTCAGGCCGCTTGGAGGTCCTTTATATAAGTATATTCAAATGTTGACACCGTAAACTGTCTATATACCTATCGATTTATTAAATTGTGTCTTTACCATTCAACTCTCAAGCGAGACTATTATTAATCTCCAGTACATTAGAAAGTATTAGAACAGTGAAAGTACTTACCACAAGAACATTAGTAAAAGTAGTACAAAATCTGCTTAAGTAGATACACCTAGACACGAAACAAACACAAATAATAATCACGGGGATCACAGGGGGCAAAAGGCCCTGAAGGTTCAACTGATAGTTGATCACTTCAGCCCATAGACACCGCAACACCAGGGTATTCACAGGTAGCGTTACTGGCCCCGCTTTTTGAAATCGAGTCCATGTGGTTTGGCTGATTCCAAAAAACCGTTTTCGTGAAAATTGCGCGGCAAAAGGTACCGTGGAAAACTTCCAACTATCAAGATGATAAGGATGAAATCTTGAATCTATATCACAAGCTATATACCCTTATACAAATCACCGAACATAATTGTTAACCTTGCCAACGAAAATTTATGTTCGCATGAGGCAATATTGTAGATTAGGATTAATGGAGTTAGCGCGATTTGTGCCGGTTCCCTGATTAACTTGTACTGGCTTCTGGCTTTTTACTTCTGCTGGCTCGCGGTAAACAGATAAACAGGCAGATTAAGCCAATGGTAGGCTTTAGATACTCCCTAAGGTATTAGATCTTCTAACTTTAAGATATGGTGGTTTTTGTTAACCATATAGGTTGTGTATACGAGAGCTTCGTTTTCTTTATTCCGTGCGGTGATGGAAAATATATACAAATTAGCGCTTCAGTTTATACTGATGGATAAAAAACTGTTGACAATAGGTACATGCTATGTATAATTTTTCAGTGATAACAGCAAAGTAAAGTAGTAAATAACGGGAGTGTAGTACCAAAGTAATACTCGTAGTTAGGTCGTAGTACCTAATTAAACATTGATAAATAAATTTTTTGTTTTAAATTCATAACTTTAGGAACAACTCCGGGAGGTGAGAGTTTGTTAATATTTTTTCCAAAATCCCCGTTTTTTAGATAGCTTGACAGTTGTCAATAACAATACTAGAGTAACTGCTTTAATATTTTTTTAACAGAAAAAGTTTCGTATTTAACATTTTCCAATGGACGCGGAGTTAAATATGAATCCAACACTTTATACCAAATTCTTAGAAAGTTTTCATATAGGAAAAATATAATTAGTACACTCTAATAGTAACATGTAGTATACATTATATACATATAATATAAAGGTATACCTTACAGTTTCAATTTATACACCAAATAAGCGTTATTATTACATTATGTTGATATCTTAGATAATACAGACATTAATTATTTCTAATAATTGCGTTACCATTTAGCAGATTTTCCAAAAGAGGTGTTTAAATTATAAGTGCTACTATAATGGATGATGATTAAGCAATGTACTATTTTCTTAATGACATGTGTAGGCAAATAAAAAAAATCAATTTCTAAACCAAATAATAAGATGTGGAATAAGGTTCTACCTCTGTAACGGTAGCTTGGATGGATGATAAAATCTGCGCATGAGAGCAGTCAAACCAATTTGAATTGGTTGGAATCTGCGCGTGGGCAGATTCTGCCAAACTACGCGGAAGCGAGGTGCAGTGTGATAATCTTTATTAGTCCAATTGTGAAAAATAAGAAGCATTGACAATGTATAACAATATTTTCCATTGAAATTAAAGAGTGCGTACCTACATTCCTAAATTTATTCCTATAACTATATAAAGACTGCTTGAAACTTTCTATGTTGACGCATAACAATAAATACTAGAGTGGGATTTTTCATGTTCAGTAGATTTCCGACTAAGGAAATATACCAAAACCTTGGCTTGTTTTTGATTCTATATCAACTATAACGTGATCAGAATTATGAAAGAACATTACTTTGCATTATAATCAATCCAATATTAATAACTCGTGACAAAACAAGTTAAATTATTACTACCAACATAATTTAGACCCATTATAATAATGTTTCTATAAAGTAGAATGCCAAATGGACGACTTTTGAACAAGTAACAGGCTATAACAGGAAATGTTTGAGATGTGTTTCTAGTATTCCAGTAATGTAACATCTTATCTCTATAACTAAGACTTACATAACAAGAAGAATCGGCTGACCTTACATTCTTAAATCTACTTATAAATGCCTCAGCAGCTTTTTATTATAAGCTGAAAAGCATTTGTGTTAATTAACGTCGTAACCATAGATCATAGAGTCGGTAGCGTGATAATATATAGAATATATTTTCTCTTCAGATTCTATTATCTAACTTCTGAATCAGTGTGACTGATATTTCTGCATTGCCTTAATTTCTCCAATTGTACCACTGAGAGCATGATACAAATAGAAACTCATGCATATAATAAGAGTACGGAGTCCGTAATCCTTTGCGCTGGATTTCGTGAATAAATCCCTCTCTGGAAAGAAAACATCGTGAAATACTAGTCGTTATCCTAGAATGCTAGGAGTATCCTATCTCCCTACACGACAAAATGAAAATGTCTTTTTCAGCTTAGTACATCTTTGTGATTATTTTCCTTATCATAATGAACGTTTAAATAGATTCTCAGCTCTATATAAGTTAAAAATGATGACGGTAATATATTAAAAATATGATGCTTTAAGCTTTTCACGGTCACTATGTCTATAAATTTAACTGGGTTTTTACTGTGTACCTGATTTTTAAGAAAAGAGACCCGTATTTCCGTGATCATGGTCGCTTTGCAAGAGCTATATTGTACCAGTGCGAAATAATGGAGCTCAAAAAATACCTAATTCTACACATACACCATGAAAATCCCTCAATAAATATATCTTGATGTCAGAATAGAATAGTTAACATTAATGAGAACTATCCATAGTAAAAAAAATTAATAAAATTTTTAGTTTAAAATATGCACTCACACTTTTAGCGTTTCGCATTCTTTTCTCACAACAACAACAATATTTTTCAAGAGCTATCCTGACATAATATATAGGTAGGTAAAACTACTTTCGCAAGTCTGTGATAAAACACAGGTACGTACTGCGATAAACTTAAGATTTAATAAAATAAAACAGTGGAAATCAGAATATACTTAGATATCCATAGAATATTGCCTCACTAAACTCAAAATGCAAATCCATTACGCTCATGTATTATTCAAGATATTCAAGATTACTAGAAACACGTATCTCGGGTATAAACACCTAGAATTTTGTTTATGAAAAGGATTCAATCTTCTGAAGAATATTTTAACTTTTTTTGATGTTGTGCCAGTCGGTGAATTGTACATTACAGTTGACGAAAGAAAATAAAAAAATAACGGACATGTTATTTTTGCTCTAAAACCTTAAAAAGAAGAGCAAACAAACATTTCTTTTTCTAATGTGTCTGCACTTGGCCATGTCACCGGAAAATAACAAGAATCGTAAGGTTGATCATTTTCCTAGGTAGTTGATCAACTTTTCGGAAAATAATAAACGGGCAGTTGAAAGGTATTATTTTACTGCTAATGGATTTCAGTAAAATGATCAACTGACGGAACCTGGCCGTAAAGTAATAATTTCCGATTTTGACACACGTAAAATCGTTCACAAATGGGCCAATACGTGCTCAGTGTACTATTTAACGGTGCACTATAGCCCGTTAGTTAATACACAGTCCTCGTGAAGTGGTCCGACGGCTTTCGTTGTAAAGTGAGGTTTTAACCATAATGCTATGAAACAGTTTAGATATGTTATTTTAATATGAGATATTTTTAGATATGAGAGATGTAAGAGTTCATTGTGTATACTGTGATATAGTAAATGTAAAACCTATATTTCAAATAATAAATGATACTAGACCTCAGAGATTAGTTCTTTATTATACTTTTAAAGTACTACAATTAGGTCTTAATCAGTCAGTACAATCAGTCCTGAATACCTATTATTTGTATTCGTATTTCACTGAGTATACATGTTAATGATTTATGACATCTTGAGTTACACAAAACTTTGGCTTTTTTGCAATTACACCCTGTTAGTTTTTATACACTGTTTATTTTTAAAGTCTTTTGCAATTACATTGTTTTATTCCTTGCCCAGCCGAATGATGAACATTTAGCCGCTATAGTCCTTAATGGTAGTGTTATCTGTAAGAAAGAACATTTAGTTTTATATGAAACACATTTTACCCGTCGAGTTGTTAGCAAGGCGAGAGTGAACCGGTTTTTGCTGGGTGAGTGAGTTCCCATAGTAGATCGATATCGCTTACCATCAGGCGAATCACAGTCAAGCGCAAACTCATTTTGAATAAAAAATAGACAATAAATTCAAAAGTTAGACTTGAAATTGAAAAATGGCTACTACCTATATAGTATTCATACCTCTGGAATATCATCAGACATAGGATGCATTAGGTGAAGAAAGGACAGCCGTTTCTTGGCAATCCAATCAGTAATAATTCGAAAGGTGTGTCCCACTCTGTACAGTTCATTTCTTTTTTCTAAAATTTTGCCAATTATATTTTTGCTGTCCAGAGGCCCTCTGTCTACTTTAGGAACTTCGACAAGCACTGTAGTTCCTATATCAACCTCTTAAATTTCTTAGATGATAAGCTGTCAATTTTTCTGCGGCTCTTTTTAAATTTTGATGTGACTCTCTTCTCTCTCGCCGAAATGCTATTTTCGTTTTTGCACACAAATTGCAGGTCAGGTGAAAACTACAACCTTCGTCTTCATTTGATACTCCACACATAACATTCATTATCCATTACATTTTTGACATTTAATTGTTCCTGATGTTTCTAGATTACTAATACGACATAACAAAATACTTCGGTTTTCAAGCATTTTAGTATTTTCATACAGAAACTATGTCACAGTTGCTTGGAACAGTGGTTTCACTGCCGACAACCAGTATTTTTTTCTTTTTCATTTTATTGGATAATTTTATATTAGAGTTTTGATATTGTTATATCTTCAAGTATGACTTGGTTCAAGATTATGATCTCGCTGTTGCCGGTCGGGATGGGTACATTTTCAGGTTCTGTCTGTAGTATTTAGTAAGAAATGTGATTGTTTAACACGGAGTAGACATCTCATTTTCGTTTTTGGTAACTTTTTCTTGTTCATCAGTTTTAGTTGTTTCAAAATTTTGTGAATTGTCATTTTCTTTGTTATCGTCCTGAAAGAATCTCTCCAGGTCCTCTTCGGAATCTAGTTTAGTTATTATGTTTTTAGATAAATGAGTGGAAGTGAGACCACATCTTGGGATCATCACCAAACAAGGCTCTGAACGGTGTTCTCTGAATAGTGAATGAAACGACGAATTTTTGTGAAATTGAGCAAAGTAACATCCTATCGACCAGTTGGTAGAATTGTTATCTACCATCCATGGCCCGTATCATATTTTTTACATCCTGATTAGAGCGTTCTATACTCCCTTGGCTTTGCGGTATCTGGGTCCTCCCGTTAATAATTTTACATTGCGGCCATAAACTTACAATTTCTTTCAACACTGCCGCAGTAAACTCACGCCCGTTATCGCTCTGGAGGATGTTGGGACAGCCAACTTCCAAAAATATTTTGAGTATCTCGATTGCTACTTCTTTCGCTCCTTTGCTTTTTAATGGTCGCAAAAAACAAAACTTGGTCAAGTGGTCTTGGTATTGCAGAAGCCATTTGTAATCATTATCCGGCGAAGATTGAAAGTCTACAAGGTCGACTTGTCCTCTCCTATTGAAATCGTCAGAAATCAATGGTTTTACGACTATGCCACGCTTGGGAAAACTTTTCTTCGAAAGACACGTTTTACACAGCTTAAGAAAAATATTTATGGCCCATACTGGTACTAAATAATGATTTTTCAGGGCATAAATAATTTTGTCCCGACGTCCATGACCTGTCTCAATGTGGGCATCATATATTCGCTGGTAGAATTCTGCGCTAGAAACTATCCGTACCGTTGGATCAGAATGGGATTTTCTTTTTAAAATTAACACTTTTTCGTCACCAATATTTATTACGTCGTATTTTTTTGCATTATAGTATTGCTTATCAGTTGGTCGCTTACCTAAAATTTTAGCAAGATTATATTCCTCTACCAGTTTAATAACACTTTGGATTTTATCACTTGTCCACTGAGTTTTTTTATTTTCTGAACTTAGCCCACTGTAATACTTTTGTAACTCTGCATCAAAGTGTTCGCGATCGACAACACTAATTTTTCTCACTGATTGTTCACTTATTTCTTCGACAACAGACTCAATTTCACTCATCTTGAATAAACTGATATGTTGTAATGACAATTATTACCAAACAAAACAAGAATAGCTAGTTTTATTTAACAGATAAATAAAAACAAGCACGGACGAGATCGGTTTGTTTACGTTTACACCGGTAATGGCGGCGCGGCCTACTTGCGGGGAGCGGGGTAGCCACGTGAATCGTTCAACCAATCAACGTACACCTCGCATTCGTCGGATCAATTGACGGAAAGACACCGTAAGTTGATCAATTTACTAAAATACATACGTAAAATAATACATTTCAACTGCCGTTTATTATTTTCCGAAAGTTGATCAACTACCTAGGAAAATGATCAACTTACGATTCTTGTTATTTTCCGGTGACAGCCACAATTCTTCTGATGTTGTTTGCAATATTGAAGCATACGAGGGAGCGCGTTTGCCCAGCAAGAACCGTTTTATTGTGTCCTTGAACACCAAAAGATTAAAATGTCTTAGGGGAAGAGAAAGAGAACAAGGAGTTCCATAGTTTGGAATACCAACGAATATTTTACAGCATACCTATCTGCTGTAGAACGGATAATAGGTGAAGCAGACGATCTTGCAGTGTTCATAATTTTAGGTCGCCTTACAACCCGTTGATCTGATGACCTTAGAACTGCTGAAAGCCTGACTGGGGGATGACCGGCATAAAGAAATTTGGCGCGAATTAAAGGAAGTTTATGTTCAGCAGTGAACTGACCAGAAATGTTGACAGACTGATAATTATTATAATCATCAATCAAAGTAATTTTTCGTAAATTCCGTTATATCTGGCGTGTATTGCGTTTACTAACAATTTGTTATACATACCCCTTTAAATACTAAATTCCGTACTGATCTGTTTTTAAATTGGATGTATGTAGGTACAACAATGATGAAATAATTTCTATATGTCCACATTATTCATTATTTATGTTCCCATCTTGCCGCTTTGTTCCACCAATTCACAAAACAAAAGCAAGAATGTAAAAACAAGTACTTATTATATCAGATACCTAACCATTAACCCAAGCTGTGGGTAAAATAGATTCAATTAAAAAAGGCATAACGGAACACTTTACGAACAAAATAACACGCTAACGCCTCCATTTTGCGGGGAACTCTTCGCATAAACTCATTAGGGTGGAACGTTTAAAACAATAGACTGATATTTATTTTTATTGATACATAAATCTTAAATAAGTAACAAAGCGTAGTCAAGACGGAATGTTGGACTGATTTTAATAATTTTGAAGATATTTTATGGCTTTACCGACTTACCTCGAACGTTTGAAGTCAGTTATAGAATGAAATATAGTTTGTTGTACTATCTAAATTATATTTTTACCAGGATGCCCTTTATTTAGTGGACACACTTTGTGTCCTTAATGTTAGGTTTAATTTTTGAAAGTGATACATACCTACTAATAACGTTTTTCTTTCTTTCTTTCTTGTAATGCTAATGCCAGTTTTTATTAACGTATTTTCCTACCGTAGCGTATAGTCCTTTCAGCATTAAGAGCTTTTACGTTTCACGTACTTTCACGTGTTTTAGTTATTTACGAGTCAATAGTTAGTGGTATGTAATTGTCTACATGACTTAGTATAAGATAGACTTAAGTGCAATGCGACCAATCGTAGCCGCACGCGGTTTCTCTAGTTTCTCGGCGTTCTTAGCCTTAAATAAAACAAACCGCATTTGTTTTCACCTCCATACAGTTATGAAAGGTCGTTTAGAAACGCCAATATGGTAACCGACCAAGTAAACATATCGCAACAATTTGTCCAACAAGCCACATTCCATTTTTTCTGTTTCCAAATGTTTGTTAGCATAAATAACGATCCGCAAACAAAAATAATATTTCCATTCGCTTTTAGTCAATAAACCGAAGAGTTCAAACGCAAATTCAAATGCTTCATCTGATCGCGAATAACTCAATATTCATATTGGAAACGTTATCTTTGGTACATTTTTAGGAAATATATTCTGATAAGCGTGTAGTAAGTAGGTTGATTTCAAAATGCAAAAAGCCGTACCAAAAGCAATACGTTATTTACTGAATAAAACTTATTGTTTTAAAGAAAGTTTTATCTTTCAGGAATATGTTTCACTAAATACAACCTTATTATATATTTAAATATTTATTAACGAGTTATTCTCTATCAAGAATAATGATATCCTTTTTAGGTATTACCCACAATTTTTTATTATAATTGTTTCTTGTTTATATTATAGTGTTAAAATAAAATTTCCACATAAGTTTTGTTAAAAAATAATTACAAGTTATTATAGACTAAAAAAATAAATTATAAATCTCCAATTTCATAATTGATCGTTTCTATGATGTTTATAATATTAGATTTACAATACTCGTAATACATAACTAGTTTTATTATCAACATTTTATAGCGAAACTTAAAACGAAAGTACCAGGCGCCCAGAAGTTTAGAGGACGTGAAGATTTTCGCAAGACTTGGATTTAGAGATGTCATTGATGCAAATTTTTTGTAGGAGCTCCCGGGCGATGCTTAGGGAGATATGTGTGCGGGAGCTGGCCAATTTAGACGGTTTTGATTCCTGTTGAGTTTGAATAAGATTGAAATTAGTATGACGGCACAAAACTTCTTATGCAAATAAATCGTTGAAGATGATCGCCAAATATTGAAGAGAGAAATTGTTAATGCTTAGTCTATTTTTAACTTTGATTGATTTTTCGACGAGACAGCTCACGATATTCGCCATCGGATCGGAGATTAGCATAGAATTAATCTTTATGATAATTAGTCTTGTTTAATAATGTAAATGAATACAGATTGAATTAGAGAATTAATTCGTGCGTTGTTAAAACGTTAATATTAATGCTTGGTTCAATTTTATTGTTAAGCAAATTTACGCTAATAAGAATAGAATAGAATTAATACAATGGGTTTGTAATTTTTGCACATCTGAGGACGTAGGTACTCTAGAATGTACAAATAATTTCTAAATGCGATGAAAATGAAACATGTTAATATTGCCCCAGACACTGACTGGCCCGATGGCTCATTTGGTAGTGACCTCTGCTTTTTGAGCCAAGGGTTGTAGGTTCGATCCCCACACTATACAAAAACTGTTTGTACTGGTCTGGGTGTTTACTATAATTTATTTAAACAAAAAAAGGGCCTAAGTAAGTTTGTCAGTTGTCTAGCATCCATAGTACAAGCATCGGCTTAGTTTGGAGCTAGATGGCGATGTGTGGGCCAGCGTGTGCGCACATGTCTTGGGATGTTTACTATTGAACCCAATTTCACTCTTAATCATAATAACGTAGAACTTAAAATTGCATTTCTGACCTGTTTGCCCTGCTTCTTCGCTTGTTTCTTCTCCCTGCTCTCTTTGAGGCGGATCTGCTTGAGGATGCCGACCAGGAGTTCGTCCACGTTGTGCTGGATACCTGAAGATGTTTCTATGAACTTGCTGTCTTTCGTCGTGGCTAGAGCTTTGCCCTCTGTGCAAGAAATGTGTTGATAAATAAATAATAATAAAAACTTCTATAGAGCTTCATTTATTTGCACCTAAAATTCATGGGAAGTGATAAAAAACTTATTAGATTTGTAGGTTCTGTAGGTATACTTTTTATTCTATATGTAATGTATAAATTATTAAAATATAGATTATATGTCTTTTGGGGATGTTAGGGTGCTCCCTAACATCCCCATAAGACATATCCAGTCGGTTTTCAGAGCCTCGTTTGTTATTCGGCAGGATACCACCCTCACCTGCCCGTGGTGCAGCCTGCCAAATAACAAACGTCTTGTCAATGTCTTGGGTTATTTATTTATAAATACTTCTCTGTAATATAAATACATTAACGCGGGCGAGCCAAGCTACTTATTTTGACAAAGATGTTAAAGTTTCTCATTATACTCGTAGATAGAACTATGCCTTACCATTAGTGGACACCTGTCTAGCTCTCGCCAAGTCCGCCTTGTTCCCGACCAGGACCACGGTCCTGTCTGCCGTGAACTGCTCCCTTGCGAGGTAGGAGACCAGCTCGCCAGCCCTGATGAAGGAGCTGCGGGCCACCACGGAATAGACCACCACACAGGCGTGAGGCTCGTACGTCGAGAGGCAGTTCTCCACCTGGGGACAAATGGAAGATGAATAAATATCACAGAACATCACATACATTGACAGGCTCGGTGGCTCAATTGGTAGTGACCCCTGCCTTCTGATCCGAGAGTCGTGGGTTCGATTCCTTACCCGGGACAAACATTCGTGTGATGAACACTTGTGTTTGTTCCGTGTCTGGGTGTTAATATTTGTATTTAAGTATTTATTTGTGGTACCTTCGTTGTTCTGATACTCATAACACAAGTGCTTAAGCTACTTACTTTGGGATCGGAGCAATGTATGTGATGTTGTCTGATATTTATATCCTACTAATATTATAAACGCGAAAGTTTGTTTGGCTAGATGGATGGATGTTTGTTACACTTTCACGCAATAACTACTGAACGGATTTTAATGAAACTTTACAGGAATATAGTTTGTACATCAGATTAACACATAGGCTATGTTTTATACGAATATTCACGCGGGCAGAGCCGCGAGCAGCAGCTTTCTTTATTGCTGCGATCCCGAAGTAAGCAGCTTAAGCACTTGTGTTATGGGTATCAGAACAACGAAGGTACCACAAATATATACTTAAATACGAATATAAACACCCAGACACGGAACAAACACAATCTTCATGACTGCCTTGGCGCCACGCAGCCTACTAGGAGGGTCTACAAGTTCACCCTTTTAAGGAGGAGTGACAGGAGCGGCCCAAAGACCAGGACCACTCCCGTTAGACAATGGCGGGACCCGTGCAATGCAGGTGAAGGGAATAACTGGGAATATCAAAGCACATTTCCTATTAATATAAGTTAGTTATAAGCTGGGATGTAAGGTAGCGGCCTATCATCATTTCGCACCAAGCCAACCTCACCTGCCCGTGGTGCATCCTGCCGAATAACTAGGTGCTGGCAACCGACTGGTGGCGGTATAACCATCACAATTGAAGGCGTAGCTAAATACCTACCACAGACCGATGACGGGCAGCAGCGGAACCGGAGCGAGAAGCTGAGGTTGGCTTGGAGCGAAAAGATGACAGGTGACAGACGACATTAGAGAGGTAGGGCATAGCGAATCTTCGCTCGAACTGAGCTGCTCGTCCGGGGAAGGACCTCCACCCTATAGAATACCGCAGCCAAATGAACTTCGGGTCGTGTTTTTGCTGGTGAGTAGGGTTTCCGGAGCTCGTGGGGGGTTAGGGTTAGGCCGGCATGGCGGTGGCAACTGACAAGTAACTGACCAGTTACATGCCAGTTGTCACAGCGACTTGAGCTTCTCTTTCGCTTTCCATCAGGCGTAGGGAAGCCCTTATGTCGAGCTACTATAAAAAAAAGGTCGCTCCCTTAAATCCCATTATAATGTCATATAGGTAACTTTGTTCTAAAGAGGCTGGTGGCCATTTAGAAAAAACATAGGTCATACATACCGACATCTCAGTGCTGGGATGATCAATGAAGATCAGTTCCGACTCCTCCCCGTCCAGTAACACGGACACAGACTTCTCGCCGAACTCGTCATCTGCAACAAATCTACGTTTGACCATACTAATGGTGCTGATACAGTCCCATCACACAAACTTTAATAGTTAAGGACAAGGCAAGATGTGTTCTACCAGGACACAAAGCTAAAGACTGGCTACTGCCACTTGGTAGTGACATCTGCCTTAGGAGCCAAGGGTTGTTTTTTTTTTAGTAGCTCAACATAATGGCTTCCCTACGCTTGATGGAAAGCGAAAGAGAAGCCAAAGCCGCTGTGACAACTGGCAAGTAACTGGTCATTTACCTGTCAGTTGCCACCGCCATGCCGGCCCAACCTTAACCCCCCCATGAGCTCCGGTGGGTTCGATTCCCTCACAGTCACAGTACAAACATTTGTGTGCATAAACATGTCTGTTTGTATTGGTCTAGGCGTATGCTATGTATAAGTAAGTATAAAGGCAGGAGTCACTACCAAATGACCTATCGAGCCTCCGAAAGCTGGGCGTAAAGGTGTTTTAGCATTCTTGCTAAATCTGTGTCTGTTTTGTGTCCCGGAACGTTATAAGTATTGGGTTTGTTGCAATGTCATATTTATTATTATAGGTAAAGAAATAATAGTCTCGCCGAAAACAAAAATGTGTATGGATGCCAAGTTCAACAAGAATATGCATGGTTGTCATGGATTTTGAAGAGTTGACATTTTACAGTTCGGCCCGTCTGAGACTTCCATATAGAGGCGGAATCCCATATTTACCCTGTTGCCCCCCGAGCAGCTGGGATGCGATGCATTTTACTGCGATGTTTTAAAAAAATAAGGGCGCTGGTAGTGCTAAAACCGGCACTGCTGCATGAATATAACAGTTATAATTAGAATTTCATTTCTATAAGCTCCAAAAATAGATTGGTCGTAGTATCCGAAATTAACTAACTAACTAACTAGATCGGCGCAGTGACCCAAGCCGAGTCTTGGCCTCCAACAATAAGAACCTCCATCTAGGTCCAAAAGGATTTGCGTGAGCTCCGTGCGGACAGAATCCGAAATTAAGCTAACCTATTCGAAAGTAGAGTTTACAAACGAACGAAGGGGGATTACTCCTAGAACACTCAGACTAAAGCCAATTAAAGAACTCCGCTGAACGTAAATTGTAAATAACCAAAACATACTCGAATACTTTAGACGAGTTCTGCCCAATAGACTAGAACTTTATATGAGTATAACAGGAGGTATAATACATACATATTTCCATTATTTCCTTATTACATAATAGCCTTCTATTGTTTGCTATGACCTCGATCGTGAAGGACGGAGCGAGATCATATTTAGAGGCATATGAGTACAATGCGATAAGCAATATACGTTTTATTTTCTCCGATGTTATTGGAAAGTTATATTTACCTATCTTAAGAAATGCGGTGGAATATTAACATGTTGAACACGTATTCATAAAATAAAATAAAATAAAAATAAAATAATTTATTTCTGCAAATAGATTTACAAGTAAATTCTTTTGCACATCAAACTTTTTTTTTCCCTACTAGCACTTCGACGTGATAAGGATGAGGCCTGATGAGAAGAAGTGCCGCAAGAAACTCATCAATTTTTCCATAATCGTAATCATCAGCCTATCGCAGTCCACTGCTGGACATAGGCCTCTCCAGTTGTTCGCCACTTTGGTCAAACATCTGGGGGCTTTGTTCATAATCGCCACGCTGGGCAGGCGGGTTAGCGATCGCAGGGTGTAGCTCCTCGCTCCGGTGACGCTGCTGCCTGCCTTCGGCCTGTAGCATTTAGCTGCGCCTTCAATCGTGATGGTTATACCGCCATCAGTCGGTTGCCAGCGCCTCATTTGTTATTCGGCAGGATGCACCACGGGCAAGCGAGGGTGGCTTGGAGCGAAAAGATGATAGGTCGCCCTTACATACCAACCCATTTACTGCTATGTTATTTAAACTTTACATTCACACAAAATGCTTACTGTGAGATAAACTGACTAACAAAACTGCTAACCAAGTTTGGACGTACATTTCTATTCAGCGAACAGTTTTGTTATAAAGTTGTTTTGTAAAACAACCAACTGTTGTGTAAAGCAACTGATACGGCTATCTGCCTGAGGCAAACTTATCAGTAAGCAAAAATAAATATACAATTCCATTATATGCATTTCTAAATGTGTCTTTTCATTTATTTATTTAATCTTTATCACAGTAAAGTAGTGTACAAAAGGCACATAGGCAGTCTCTATAAGTCAACCATTGGGCTAATCAGAAACTAGCAATAAGGTAGTATGTCAATAAGTTTGTTTCAAAACTAAAAAAAAAACAAAAGCAAAAATATTTTTTAAC
Source organism: Conogethes punctiferalis (assembly GCA_031163375.1). Taxonomy (NCBI): domain Eukaryota; kingdom Metazoa; phylum Arthropoda; class Insecta; order Lepidoptera; family Crambidae; genus Conogethes; species Conogethes punctiferalis. Next base: position 7,585,899 of record CM062099.1, read on the forward strand.
ACGTTGAGCGCCATGACGGTCACCGGTGACCGACAAACAATAGTTTTTCTATTGTGTCTAGTTTCTCGGCAGTCAAAGACTTAATGGAATATTATAAGAAGTTCCTCATAAAGCGTACAGTCGAGGATCGCCAACCATCGAGATGATGAGGATGGAATTGCAATCGGTTACGTGTGGTGCGGTGAAGAAACTCAGCTGCAGGCAGTAAACCAAACAATTTTCCATCATCATAATACCTGCCCAGACACATTAAATAGGGCTTTCCTTAAAATTCGTAGCGTGTTTCATTAATATTGTTAGAACTATCCCTTCACAGTCCTATACAAACACGTCTATTGTTTTAAATTCAGCAAACTCAACGTTGTGGGTCTACTAAGCTATTCGCACCTGGGTTTGAATACAAATACTTATAAGCTTAAGCCTTTTAAAAGTGTTGTGCCTGAGTGGTAACGCTGACCAAAATAAATTGGAACTTAGCTTAAAATACAAACAATATAGGTTTAAAAAAGAAAATATATGGAATAAACAAAAAAATCACCAGACAATTTCACCCAGAAGTTGGACTCAGACTATTTTTTTAAGTGATACATTTCTCATGTACTATGACTTGGCATAAGATATGGCATAATGGGGAGTAACGGTGTGGTGGGTGCAGCCACACTGTTGCACGAGGCCCGACCGGGGGGCACTCTATTGCTCCCCGGATCCGGGGGTAGGGGTATTTGCCCTCCCCGGACCAGGAGTGCCGGCCGCTTATCATCTGCGGCTGGCCAGGGCAGGCAGGGATGTGGTCGTATGCTTCGGCGCTACCAGTGTCCCTGCAACTTACTGCCCGTGATTACTGCATAGCGACTTCTCGCTCGGATTGAGCTGCCAGCCCGGGGTAGTACCTCCACCTTATTGAATATCGCAGCTAAGTGACCTCTGGGTCGTGTTTCTGCTGGTGAGGGGGTTAGGGCGGGCAACCCGCGTATCATGCCCCTGGTGTTGCAGGCGTCCATAGTCTGCTCTAACCGCTTATCACCAGGCATCTTTGTAGTATTAAGAAAAAGCGAAGACAATTTACAAACGTTTTTAACCTAGTTACTACTTACTGGCAACACAGAGTTTACTACGTACATCGTCCCATTACAGGAGATATGAGTCCCAAATACACCTTTTGTCTAAAGCCTAGAGCCTTTTGCCAAAGAACTAGAAATAATCAGTTAAAACTCTATACTTATAATAAATCTGTAGAGAGGTCAATTCTGTACATTAATACGCATTTTTTTATTTCTGCTTAGCCCAATGGTTGACTGGTAGAGAATGCCTATGCGGCATTAAGTCCGCCTTTTGTACACTGTTGTAATTGTGCAATAAAGATTAAATAAATAAATAAATACATTAAATATATTTACAAAATAACTATCCGGGGATGATTAGTGATCGATACTGATGCCAAAAATGCAATTAGTAAAATTTTTGTCTGTATGTTCGATAAAGAAACAAAAACTACTCAACGGATTTTAACGAAATTTCGTACAATTATTCTTCATACTCCTGGGCAGGTTTCAGTATACTTATCATCACGATACAATCAATAGGAGCAGAGCAGTATTTATGTTTGTCTTGCAGAAACTAGTTTTAACTGATATTCGATTCAGACATCAGTAAATTCTAGTGTTAACAAAGGCATTAAGTAAAAACTAGTTCCGACTAGGAAAAACGAGTTCTACCGAAAAATGGGTTTTAACGGTAACATAGATATGTTAGATAGATATGTATATAGACATAGATATGTATATAAGATACCTTAGTGGTGTCATTTCAGTGGTGTCAAATGGAAGGAACGACTTTCCTCACCCCTGACCATGATATAAATTGGCCACATTAGTACCGACTGCGTCAAAGCGAGGTCATCGCCATTTGACTTGAGGTCAACAAAGGGAACATTGTGATGATATGTTATGGGCTGTGGGGCCATCGGTCGAGGCTACCCATTCATTATGGCGCATGAAATAACTGTTGATTGGCATGTGGTAGTCAGGAAACCAGTTGGATTTTATTACTTTTCTTATACATTTTATTTATAAAGTTTCAGTTCAGATGTAAGCATGTAAGGGATGTAAGGGAGCGACCCATCATCTTTTCGCTCCAAGCCAACCTCACCTGCCCGTGGTGCATCCTGGCTAATAACAAACGAGGCGCTGGCAACCGACTGGTGGCGGTATAACCATCACAATTGAAGGCGTAGCTAAATACCACAGACCGATGACGGGCAGCAGCATCACCGGAGCGAGAAGCTACGCCCTGCGATCGCCAAACCTGCCCAGCGTGGCGATTATGGGTATATCCTCCAGATGTTGGCCCTAAATGGCGAACAACTGGAGAGGCCTATGTCCAGCAGTGGACTGCGATAGGCTGATGATGATGATGATTCTGTTGGTCAAACGTTCTTGGGGCAGTGGGCTGTTGGCGAACCGTTACAGACTCGGAGAGGCCCATATCCAGTAGTCGACTGAGATAGGCTGTTGATGTTAATGTAAAGCTCTGCACTGTTCCTCGTCTTGACAAATGAAGAATTGCAGTGAAGACCAGGGGTCTGGGATCTGATTGGCTACACATACTGACTCACAAGCATTTCATTTATTTATTTTATTGTTTTCTTTTGTCATGTGAACGCGTAACTGTTTTGTACGCGCCTGTTTACTGTTCTTGTACGTGTTTACTTATGTGTTGCCAATAAATGTTTTTCTATTCTATTCTATTCTTCATAGTACGTACAATCATAGTTCGTGCTTTTTATCTCGAAAAGGTTTTTAGAAAAAAACATAGGAAGTTATTGTATTTTTGTTAATACACTGATGATTAAACCAATTATAGTATTTAATCAGTGTTTTAATCTTGGCGAAGACTTCCGCACATCTTGTTGAATGTAACATTTCAATATAACAATGACATTGTAACTTACCCATCCAATTTATTTGCGTTATCCTCTAATTTCAAGTACAGTAAGCGACATATCAAAACAATTACCTATACATGAAAATAATCCTTATGACGTACAACATAAGAACAGCATAAAATAAACTAACTTGATATGTTGCTTTCTTTACTAATTAATTCAACACGATTCCAAAAAGCTTAACTTACTTAATTAGGTAAACAAGATAAATTATACAAAACACCAAAATACATATACAATCGCAAACGTATTTATAATGTAGGTTTGTTTGTTGTTGAGGAAGAACGATAATTACTAGATATTAGATAATAATAAATTAATATTACAGTCTTTTTACTGGCCAAACTCAGATTTTTTTAAATTACCGTTTTTTTATTTTGCTATTCTCACAGTAAACACGAATGTAACACCTCTCAAGTCAAATAAATTATACAAACTTACAGGCTCGGTGGCTCATTTGGTAGTGACCTCTGCCCTCTGAGCCAAGGGTCGTGGGTTCGATTCCCGCACAGTACAAACATTTGTGTTCACGAACATGTCTGTTTGTATTGGTCTGGGTGTTTTCTATGTATAATATGTATTTATTTACAAAAAAAAAAAAAAGTATCTAAGTAAGTTTATCAGTTGTCTAGTACCCATAGTACAAGCTTCGGCTTAGTTTGGGGCTAGGTGGCGCTGTGTGGCCCAGCGTGGCATGTCTTGGGTTATTTATTTATTTATTTATTTACATATAATACTCTCGAAAAACATAACATAATCTCTCTTCGGGATTTATAGTCGGGTAAAGGCGTGTTTACGCGTAATATTGATTTTCTATTAAATCAAAATTGTTTCTTTAGAATAAAAACACTTGAAAACAATGTTCTAGAAAGCATATTTCCGGAGTTAATATTAACTTCAATGTAAGTCGCTCAGAAACGGTATCAATATATTGTGACTTTGTTGTCAATTTGTATGCCAATATCATTCTTGTTCACCGTTTACAAGCTTTCATATTACACGTGAAATATATTGTGGAGCGAGTCACGAAGAAATTGATTTATGTCGAAAGACGGAAAGATACTTTATGAAATATATGGCTTAAAGAAAACATTTGTTTTCTGTAGAGTCGCGGAAATTCAATACAGAAAATTAGGTAAATATTCACTTTGTTCGTTCGTTTTTTTGACAGTTCCGATTATAGCGACGCCCTCACTCGACTTACTTTCGATTCATATAATGCATTGAAACATTTTACTTAATTAGTCATCTTTACTTTCAAATATGCGGCCACGCTGAGAATGTACCATACCAAACGATCAATCGTTTACCGAAACATATGGAAGAATCATTTGGTCAACGTTAAACGGTAGTTTCTTCCATACTGTTCACAATAGATCGATGTCAACCAATGGATTTATCGATGTTATTGATGGACAATAGAATAGAATAGAATCCATCGATAGATCTGTTAACGCCCTTAAATCGTCATCTTTTTATCGAGTCGACGGCGACGGCACATGAAACCCAATAAAGTATAACATTACTGCAGCACATTATTCGGGTAAGGTAAAAGAATACCGTAATTCATAGACGTGAGCCCAGAGTTTCAACTACACGGTCAAAGTTCCAAAGAAAATAATCGAATGAACAAGGAATAAGTACTTACATAATTTAAAAAGGCTTACACTAAGATATTAATATATAATTATACGAGAAACTTTTACTATGAGGACGATGCTAAAATTGTATTTTTGCGGTTTGTAAGAAACAATGGATCATAAAAAAATCTTACTCCCAATTTAAGTCTAATTACCGTTTTACTAAACTTATATCTTATCAATAATATCACACATAAATCACCACTAATACATCCAACATACATAGATCTACATATAAAAGATAATAAAATAAGAAATCACGATATCAAAGCTTAGGAAAAGCATGCAAGGAGAACCAGAAACATTAAAAAAAATATTACTAGAATGTAAACTACAAATAAATGTTATTTAAAAGAAATCAAATCCTTATTTACTTACAATCCTTATTTATTTTGCGCTATTAGCACAATTGTGGTGCATATTTTATTTTTAATCAGATAAATTTTTAAGAGGAAACAACTTTTAAGTAGAAGTCATTTATGTACGAATAATAAGTAGAAAGAAGTATTTAATTTAATTATAAATTTATGAAATTGCCATGTGTTGTGGTGAAAATGTTATAAATGATGCATCTATTGTTCGCGTTCCAACAATAACAATAGCTGACGCCAAGCCACAATTGGGATGATGACTAAAAAATAATTTAATGTCCATCAGATAGATTAATGAAAAATATTGGATACGTATTTTTTATTTTGCCTCTTGTTCAAAAACTTACGAAGATACATTGATTTTAAATGTCACATGACGTCACGTTAGAGTACAAAATATACTCTAACGTGACGTAGTTAGCCCCCACTCCGTAACTTTAATGCGCTATATCTAAGTATTTTCTTGTTATTTCGACAAAACAAAAAATACGGGTCTTATATTTTTTTATTATCTAAGAGACGGACTAATTATTTTCTTCATTTTTATACCTTGTCATCATCCGTATTTTGGTCACATTGCGCAAAAGTGTCTTATTTTTTTATGATTATTCATTAAAAGTTGAATTTTTGTGTCCAAACAGAGTTTTTTCTATTCCATCTTATTGCACAGAAGTGGGACTCCGTGCAGTTAAGCAAAGACGAACAAAAATTTACCAAATAAATTGCTCAAATCACATACTTCAAACCCCAACCTCACATTGGTAATTTCTTCTAGCGTTTTAGGTTATAATATGGGACTCGCGTCTAAAAACGTAGAATGCAAACAAACCTTGACGGTGGTTCACTACGAGCGCTCATCAGGGAAGATCGAACATAAAGATTAGTTTTAATTTGCTATATTTTTTTTCGGTATCCGTATCAATAACGATCAAAACGATTTCGAAAAGCGTATCTCTTTTGTTTATCAAAGTGGGTTCATTATTTGTTATGACACATAATCACCGATCGCCTATTTCCGTCACAAACGGTCATTGACCTTTTTGCTTTGTCGCCCCTCCTACCACCAAAAGTTCAATAAAAGTCCAAATTATTACTCGTAAATTGAAATTGCCTTGCTATGAAGTAAATGTAATGACAAATGTTACCTTATTTATTGAAAAAAAAGACTACTTACTATAATTGTCATTCTTTGTGGTAAAATATGCCAAAGTTTATAAGTTTTATATTGGTTTGTATTTTTGTATTGGTATTGTCAAGGGTTTGGAATGAATTTTACCACAGTGTTACTGTAACATTATACCACGTTAATTTTTACTGATAAACGATTAATTATTATTACTATTTTAAAGGTCTTTTTTGGACTTTATTTGGACACAAAGAAAAAAAGATACACTTTTTAGCAAGAAGAGGTTGATACTCAGCAGTGGGTAGATATGTGCTAAAATGATGATGAATGATGATAGGTGTTTTAAGTTAATGTATGTATGTATTAAACATGGCAATTTCATAACTAAATACCTGCGCAATAGTAAAATTTTGCTTAAATATGAATCACTCTTTCAACTCTAACAGTTTCCAAGATCTAATATTTTAAATCGCATTAAACTTTACTGAACGATTCTATAACTGATTGTAAGAGACTTTACCTGAAAAATTATTCGAAAAATTGAATGGAATAATTTGCAAGTCGAAAATATTCCACGTTGATCGAACGCGGTACTTAAGTGGAGTTTCCTAATGTTTAAGTAGTCTTATCGTGAAAGTTTTGCCTTTGAGAACACTTTTATATTGAATATTATCATATTTATGTAAGTTAAGTGAATACTAAGTTGGTTAAGCTCTTTATCTCGTGCTAAGTTTTGAAGATTTTTCTGATTTCTTAGTTATAGGTACTTTTACTAAAGATAATATCTATATCCAATGAAAATGGACCTTCAAAGTGTATGTACGTGTAACTTTCGAATGACTCCACCAAATCGGATGATTCTCGGTTTTATGTATTCGTTATTGTTAGGACAAGGTGTAATATAAAAATTCCAAAAAATATTTACTTAAAAATTATGGCGATGCTAATTACGCCGGATCAGCTAGTATATTGATAAAAATAAGCAGTTAAAAATAAACAGGCAGGTTTGGCTAATGCAAACTTAGTCCACATACAAAATATAAGGGCGGTTATAGACCGCTACGCGCGTATACGCGTCCATCCGCTCCGTACGTAGCGATCGAAACACGGACGAGGAACTTACCACGTTTTGCTTCGCCATACGTGAGCAAGCAAAAAGAAGTTTTGTTATTTACAAAAGAGTTAGCGTTAGCCAGCCAAACATTTATTAGACTAAGGTTCTGTCGTCATTTGCGGGTGGGAGCGGATAAGTGTATTAACATTTGTAAGTAGTTAATTTATTTAGTAGTCAATTAATAAACAAAAAGTGATCGGAACGCTGTATCTGGCAATATGTGTCATTGTTTATAACCAGTTTTTATTTTTAATGTTTTCATAATTTATTTAATTGCTCTTGCTTGACCAACCAAATATTATAGTCATACACTATTGAAATAATAAAAAAAAATACACAAACTGAAAATGTAAATAATTTTGACGATCAGCATTTATGTAGTAGGGCCGATCAGATGCTAAGGTTACTGGTGGCATTTCCAGTTGAATGAATTCCTAAAAACAATTAGCGAAATCTTATCCAGGCAAATGAGATGAGTGCCAGACTAAAAGTCCTTGATTCTACTCATCTCATAAAAAAAAACTTTCAAGGCCAAGTGGTTTATGTGCATTGTCTGGCACAATTACATTTTTCTTATTTATTAATACGTATACAAACACATGCATTACCCGCTCCCGCTACCGCTCACACTAAGTCTAAAGCACCACAACAACAGCCCCAAGCGTTAGTGTAATCTACTTTCATTGTTGTTCCGCCTACTCTCTATAAGAACATCACGTTTGTTCGTGACCTTTCGCCGAATCGCGTGTTAAACCGTAAACGCTACATATTGTACTGTTTGCCATCTGTATGAAATCTAGTTTCTTTTGACGAAATAGAAATAACGCATTACAAGTTTTCGATAAGACTTTGATAGAAATTGAATTGCGGTACCCTTTCAGAGTCTGTAATGATCTAACTTACCTATAACATCTTGTTATACACACATTATAGATGCTCTATTCGATATTTATTCGCTAGATCAGCCACTAATGTTAAATTTATTTGTTTTCATAAAGTTCTATCAAGTGCCATGTAGGTATCGTAGGTAGGTATGCCAATCGTAAAAGTGTCAGTTATTTAAAAAATGACGTAATCGATCCAAGCAAACCTATCTAAGTAATTATAGGGATAACTTTTTAATAACTTTATATTATACAGTAATTTTCTTAATTATTATTGAACGAATATTATCGCTAGCCTTATAAAATATAAGTGTTTCCGTAGCTATATAAAATTAACATTAACTAACATGGAATAAAAATTCTGATTGAAGTATATATTGCCCTTAAGAATTTAAAAATACCTAACTCAGTATCAACATTTTTGTTTGTGTTAAACAAGACTAAATCTCTATAATAAACCTCAAAATTATAGCTTTTAAGATTATTTTCCTACCTAAGTTGTTGCCACTAAATAATATGTACAATTATTCAATAAAATATTTAAGCATACACGAATTGTGCTGCGTTCTTAATAATAACATATCGGACATAGAATCTAATACGGTTCGGTACGAATAGACTTTGTCACTGCTCAATAATTAGGATAAACAAAAGACAAAGTATGATTACCGAATTCAATCCCGCTTCCAAAGGGTTGTAACCTGTACCTCTACCTTTAGAAGCGGACTTGGTTGGTATTTAAAATCACAAGGAAGTACTAATAACCTATGGACATAGACTTCCAGACTCACAAGAACGGGACTCGACCTTATGGGAATAAAACGTAATACATACGAGTAGATAGGTATGTAATAGTAACTTATGGAATTACTGCCAAACGGAACAAATCTTATCAATGACTAACTTACAGTAGGTAAGTATCTTACACAAGGAGGAAACTCATTAGTTTCACATTTTTATGACACATCAAGGATCCAAATGTCGAACTTGTTTCTTTGCGAAGTAATTGTATCTAAACCAATTGACAAAAACTACAGTTATTTTGTATGGTGTCAATATCACTTATCAATTTAGAGAGGTAGGGCATAGCGAATCTTCACTCGAATGGAGCCGCCCGTCCGGAAAGAACCTCCACCCTATAGAATACCATAGTCAAATGACCTCCGGGTAGTCTTTCTGCCGGTGAGTAGGGTTTCCGGAGCTCGGGGGGTTAGGGTTGGCCCGGCCATGGCGGTGACAGGTAACTGACCAGTTACTTGCCGTCGTCACAGCCACTTGGGCTTCTCTTTCGCTTTCCATCAGGCTTAAGAAAGCCATTATGTCAAACTACCATAAAAAAAACAATAATATGCCAAAATCCGTCATTAGACCGGGTCGTGCCCAAGATTTTGAAGGCCATAAAGGGAAACAATAGAACACCGATGGCATTTCTTGTAGCCAATCCCAATTTATAATAAACGGCTTATACATTCAAATTAGATGCCGGTTTGCGCCTACCGATTCTGTAGAATTAATTTTGCCAAAACTGTGAACGATTTCATATTTGGCTTCTTGATAACTTAAGTCTGGTATTACTTTGCATGTAAACTATCTACCGCGCTCTGATATTTACTGGAAATCAGAGATGCTCTTTTCAAAAACACACATGAAACTTGATGATCACGGCACTCTTTAACCGACTTTACAAACTCAGAGGTTCAGAATTGGGATTTTTGTTTGTCTTTCAATACAAAGAATAGGGAATATGCATTAAAGTATTTTTGTGTATTTACTTATTTCGTCACTATTGAGGGCGTAGCTAAATAACACAGGCCGATGACGGGCAGCAGCGTCACCGGAGCTACGATCTCCGAACGGCATCCAGAGTAGCGATTAGGTATATGGTCAAAGCCTCTTGATGTTTGCCTTAAGTGATGAACAACTGGAGTGGCGTATGTCCAGCAGTGGACTGCGATATGATGTTGATCATCAAGGATTCTCCTTTACTTCCCACAAACTACCTGAAATATTAGGTAGGTACCTAATTCGTAGATTTTGTACAAAGTTTTCGCAGAAAACCTTTGCTACTCAACCGTAAACCTCAGACGGGTACTGCGTCATTAATAATTCCCCAGTGGAAAGTGTTTCATTCACTTATATGAATTACTAAATATACCTTTACATTTTGTATGCCACAGATACAGTGTAATATTATATCAAGAAATAGACCAGCTTTTTTGTTGTAGCACGGAAAATTAGCTTCCGTCATATCATAGCCTATCGCAGTCCACTGCTGGACAAAGGCCTCTCCAGTTATTCTCCACTTTAGGTAAGCACCTGGAGGATTTACTCATAATCGCCACGTTGGACAGGCGGGCGATCGCAGAACGTAGTTTCTATTACCGGTGACGCTGCTGCCCGTCAACGGCATGTGGTTCCTAGCTACGCCTTCAATCGTGATGGTTATACCGCCACCAGTCGGTTGCCAAAACGCGCGTTTGTTCAGCAGGATGCACGGGCAGGTGAGGGTGGCTTGGAGCGAAAAGATGATAGCTGCCTTACATCCCTATACCTCCGGCTTAGGAACTGAAACCTCAAATCCCATAGTTCACTACAAGGACACCCGCGGTTTGTAATGGGGCGGTGATTTGATCTTCATTATCGGTCACCGCACGTAATACTCGTACACCCAAGAAGGAAGAAAGTATATATTTACTGTGTTACAACCCTTAGTAGGTACAGTAGAGCTCCCCAAAGCGAGTCCCAATCTTTACGAGCACTCAACAGGTGCCGACGAAACACCTTCACAGCTTTATTTTCCGAGTCTTCTTATTACAATGGGGCAACTGAATGGACTTTATCTGACCCTTGCAACCGAATAAGGGTTCCGTTTGGATTTGCGGGTTTCTTCGCCTTAGTATGGAACGATAAAGGATGATTCTCAATGGATAACGCTTCTTGGCAAACGTAGTGTAGGACGCCCTCGCGCCAGGAGCGACGATTTGGGCAAGATGGCTGGCAAATGGTGGTTGCGAAAAAATCAGGATTGAGCAATTGAAGAGGCCTACTTATTGTAAGGTTTCAGAGGGCCCTAGACTGTATCACGTGGACGTAGTTAAAAGTATAAATGTGATGATAATATTGTACGACGTCACTCGCTCCCGTAAAAATGCCTCACCGAGTGACGTCACGCGTAATTTCAACGGGCTATAACTTTGAAATTTTTAATCTAATTTACAAATAAAAATACGTGTCTTTTTTTAAAAAATAGCTAAAAGACGGACTAAGGTAAACGCTCCTATTACGGAGGTAGTCAAAATCGGTTCCTATTACGGTGGTATTTCTATTTGCGAGTTTTATTCCTATTTTATTCATTATAAGTGCACCAAAATGTATACTATTTATTCCTAATCTATTCCTTCATCAGTTGACTGAATTTTGCAAGTATAGCACATATACAACACAACAAAATCAATCAATTAGTGTAACGACATCGATGTGAGAGAGGTTTTCATACAAACGCGCAATATCAAATGAAAGTACACCAATATTTGTAACTAAGTTTTTCGTATTAATAACCCGTTCAAGTTCGTTTGTGTGTTATTTATTGCATTTTCCTACTATTACAGCAGCTATTTAAATAGCTTAATTCATATTTTAAACTCATTTTTACCCAAAAAATAAGAAACAAAATACCACCGTAAAAGGATACAAATTTTATAGGTTGATCCTAATACGGTGGTATACCTCCGAATTAGGAAATATACTGGACATGTTTAATTGTTTATAACTTTTAATTTATTAACTTATTGAATTAGTTCCAAGCTTTATTGAAATAATCATTAATCTATTAAATTAAGGACCATATTCTGCGGTATGCTATCTTTCTTAGAAATCTAGTTAAATTTGAAAATTGTTGAGCATAAAATGTTGGTTTCTTAGAAGCGGTAAAATAAAAAGCTGTATTTTAATTGATCACAAATCGTTTATTTTGTATAACTGTTGACTAAAATTTAACACGCTGAGCCAAAAAACTGTTATCGTATGATTATGCATTTACACTCTTTTGTTTATCGAAATTTTGATGGGTCAGAATTAGGAACATTATAACACGAATAGTGTTCCTATTACGGTGGTAGTTATTTTCAGGTAACTCCGTATTAGGTTATATGGGTTCCTATTATGGCGCTATTCATAAAATATAAAATTACAAGTTTTAGGGTTCAGTAAATAAATAAAAAGTTTTCTATAATGTTTTATGGATTCTTATTTAATAAAACCAAAAGCGATAAAAACTTAACAATGTATGTAAATAATGTTATTTAAAGAGAAGAATGCCCATCATAGTATGGAGAATAGTACAGTTGTGTTAAGTGTTGCATCAAAACCAAAGTTGTATTAGGTATCTAGAAAAAATATTATTACTTTTGACCTTTGAACCGGGGTACAAAACCTATTTTCCAAAAATTTAACATTTATACTTACTACTAGTAGTTTATTGTATATATAGTAATAATAATTCGTTTCAAAGAGATCTTTTTTAATAAATAAATAATAAATAACCCCAAGACATGCCACGCTGGGCCACACAGCGCCACCTAGCCCCAAACTAAGCCGAAGCTTGTACTATGGGTACTAGACAACTGATAATCTTACTTAAATATTTTTTTTTGTAAATAAATACATATTATACATAGAAAACACCCAGACCAATACAAACAGACATGTCCATGAACACAAATGTTTGTACTGTGCGGGAATCGAACCCACGACCCTTGGCTCAGAGGGCGGAGGTCACTACCAAATGAGCCACCGAGCCTGTCGGGTCGTCTAATACGTCACTGTTAGAATTTAGAGGGTGCTAGGTTCTGGAGAATAAGGAAAATTCAAGTGATTCATACATCCCTGCTATATTTGCAAATTTTATTAAAAGAGAATCAATGTATTCAAATCAATGAATGAAAACCTTACAATTTACTTTCATCACCATCATCAGCCTATTGCAGTCCACTGCTGGACATAGGCCTCTCCGGTTGTTCGCCATCTAAAGCAAACTTCTGGAGGACATACCCATAATCGCCACGCTGGGCAGGCGGGTTGGCGATCGCAGGGCGTAGCTTCTTGCTCCGGTGACGCTGCTGCCCGTAATCGGCCTGTGGTTTTTAGCTACGCCTTCTATCGTGATGGTTTAACCGCCACCAGTCGGTTTGCCAGAGCCTCGTTTGTTGTTCGGCAGGATGCACCACGGGCAGGTGAGGATGCTTGGAATGATAAGGTGATAGGTCGCTCCCGCTGTTAGTAAAGTAAATTGTATGTAAGGAATGTAACCCTTACATACAATTTACTTTACTAACACATATTTTATATTATTTAATGTACGTAACATTATTTGTTTCTGACCCTCCGAATTAGGAACCGTTTACCGCCGTAATAGGCACTGACCGAAATTATACCTCCGAATTAGGAACAATCGACTCGGCTATTTAAATATTTTTTTTTAAAAAAACTAACATCAAAAGAAACACAAAATCAATAGAAATACAAAATATAATAACCACTTTTGACGATGAAGTGGTTTTGCACATTTAGAAATACTTACAAATGCTTATTTTTGTCTCCTAGTTTCGAATGTTGCGAAATACCTCCGTAATAGGAGCGTTTACCTTAATTACAATTTTCAGCCATATTAGCCTATCGGGGAGATTTGCCTTATACTACGCTTGGCAGGCGGGTTGGTGACCGCAGTTGGTTTTATTTGTTCCCAGATAAACGCTGCTGCCCATTTTATCCCATATTTCATAATGATCATACTTAATTAACCTAATAAAACTTTAGTTAACTCTGATTGCGCAAAAACGGGCCTCTTCGCCATTTACATAGAAGGGTCTTCGGCCCCATTTCGGCGCTCTGATATAAAGCCGTAAAACTCGTTACGCGGCACCTGTTGGCTGCTCGTAAAGATTGGGACTTGTTTTGGCTACTAGTGTAGTACTCTGTACTTAGTTATACAGAGAATAGATCCCATACATAGCATATGGGGAAGTAAGAACTTCAACGACATCATCATCGGCCTATTGCAGTCCACTGCTGGACACACCCTCTCTAGTTGTTCGCCACCCTGGGCAGGCGGGTTGGCGATCGCCGAGCGTAGCTCCTCGCAGAGGTATGGCATAGCGAATCTTCTCTCGAATTGAGCTGCCCGTCCCATGAAGGACCACCCTATAGAATACCGCAGCCAAATGACCTCCGGGTCGTGTTCCTGCCCGTGAGTAGGGTTTCTGGAGCTCGTGAGGGGTTAGGGTTGGGCCGGCATGGCGGTGGCAACTGAAACTGACCAGTTACTTGCCCGTTGTCACAGCGACTTGGTCTTCTCTTTCGCTTTCCATCAGGCGTAGGGAAGCCATTATGTCAAGCTACTATAAAAAAACCGCGGCCGCGCGGTGAAATATAGTCATTCATATTCAAACACACGACCGCTCGAGCAGTCGCGACCGCTTCTATAGTTGACCGCGCGGTCGCGGCTTCAAGCAGTCGCTCTCAACTGCTTGAAACAGTCTGTGTACGTTACGACCCCTCTTACTTATTGTCAATACATAATTATCATAGCCAGTTCTATGTTCCAACATCAGGTGCACCAATCGCTCAGAACCTATTTATAAATTGAAAACGGATTACAGATTATTTCGTCGTGTAATTCCGTTGTCTGGCTAAATCGGCACACCTGTTAACCCTCGTTTGACGAGGGTCGCGTGACAAATGCGATTTGCCAATAACTCCCTGAAAGGAGGCAATATTGGCAAAAGGAATTCATGCAGGGTACTGCTACTAAGCTAGGTCGGTCGCAAAGTAGCCGCAATATTTTTTTTCTGGACTTTCATTTTGTTTGTGGTTAATGTACTCATTATGTTGTAGAAATACTGACAGCCCAGGTTCTGTTTGTTTAGAAGTGGGGTACTTTGACAATCGAATAAACAAAAACGATCATTTGATGGGCAGACCGAGTGGCGTTGTCATAAAAAATTAACTACGATCTCTTGTGGCTCCGTCCAAATCGATCTTTATATGTACGAGTATACCTAATTTAGTTCGTATAATATACGAATACGGTAGGAACATCAATCAAGCTCATAAAATTTTGGTCCAGTGTAGGTATGATTTGATGGATGAGGTAAGCATGGTAAAACATTTCACTGGTTTGATTATTAGAAAAATTCTATACCAATCGAAAGTATGAACCCCATAGAATATGCAAACGTTATGCTGCCTATTCTTTTCCAGTCACAACTCTTGGGTAGCCGGGTATAAACAGGTAAATCGATATCATTTTGCACCGGTCTGATTAATTCAATCAATCAATTAA
This sequence comes from Conogethes punctiferalis, assembly GCA_031163375.1. NCBI lineage: Eukaryota > Metazoa > Arthropoda > Insecta > Lepidoptera > Crambidae > Conogethes > Conogethes punctiferalis. Next base: position 7,601,317 of record CM062099.1, read on the forward strand.
TCATCCTTCCACTGCTGAACGTTGGCCTCCTGTAATTCGCGCCACATTACTCCATTCCGTTCTTCCACCATCCAACAAAACATACCCTGGACCAAAGTTTGATCGGCAACCCATAAGCATTATACATATTTATTGCCATATTTAATTACATCTTAACTAATATTATAAAGCTGAAGAGTTTGTGTGTTTGTTTGAACGCGCTAATCTCAGGAACTACTGGTCCAAATTAAAAAATTCTTTTTGTGTTGAATAGACCATTTATCGAGGAAGGCTGCACGCTGCAACTATTAGGAGCGAAGAAATAATGGAAAATGTAAAAAAAAACGGGGAAAAATAACTATTCCACGCGGACGAAGTCGCGAGCACAGCTAGTATGAAATTAGTTTCATCCAATAAACGTCAGGGGGAAGGTCGTTCTACTATGGCGGGATCTTACATCTTAGACCATAATATAGTTCACCGGGGCTGCTTTAAGTCAACCTACTAAACGAAATATTATGTTACATTACCTGTCTGTTATGACGTACAAGAATAAATAAGTGCCTTTGTCTTATTTTAATATTGACAATGCTACCCTACTCAAGAAGCAAGACGTCACAACTTGCGTGTATAGGCCGGAGAAGACTGACGGTTTTTTTGTTGTCTTGTATGAATTATGTATGCTTGTTAGGATAACGTTCGTAAAGACTAGGCCAATTTCAAGAATCAATCTGAGATAATAATGTTATGCCGTGAGATTTTCCTTTCACCTTGAATTTTATCTGTGTAACAAAAAGAATCAGACAACATCGCATATTCCAAAGTAGCATAAGCACTTATGTTATGAAAATCAAAACAAACGAAGGCACCACTAATATTTCTTTTTATAAACTCGCAAAAGGTTCATGCTTGTATTAAATTCGCCTGACGTTAAGCGATATCTAGTATGTTCTACGACAAAAGCGCGCTCATTCTTTAAAAATTCGGCAGATTATTGTTCTCGAGGCAGACTCCAGCAAGGTGTACCACAGTTGGGCTATACGCAATATGAAAATGGAAGCGACATGATCTGTTTACTTAAATCCATTAACGCTCCAACCACCCGCAAAATATATGTTAGACTTTATGTAAAGATAACAACATAATGTTTAAATTATGCGCCGAAATGCTGGCGGCCATTAAACCCATTTTATTAAATAGGCAGCGTGGGTTTGCCCACCATTGAAGCGAAGAGATGATTTAATAAAAGTCGTAGGATCGCGGATACTGGTCGCCTACTAGCGGCCATTAGGGAAGTTTTCGGGGGCAGGCCTAAGTACAGCAATGAACCTCCTACGGTACGGCCGTTTGTGGTGATTAATTTACAGTTTATTACAGTTTACTATCCCTTGCCTCTTTTCTTCATTAGACGAGTAGCAAAACGACGAGGAGGCACCAATATATGTGCGAGTTCTTTGCATAAACTCGCAAAGGAAGCAGGACGCTCTCCTCCGTCCGTCCGTTCTGTCCTCAAAGCGTCCTCATTCAAAGTACCAACGGCCAACTTTGAGACTATTTTCCAAAGCCCTTGCTCCTCGACATATACAATTTTTAAGGTATCAAGAAGAGAGCACACTCAGCAAACATTCGCCAAGTTCTATTAAAATAAATGCATGAGCATGTCATAAGCCGTATCCTATAATAGTTTTAGCTCGCCCAATGGTTGACTACTAGAGAATTCTATATAATTAATGCATAAATATTTGTAGAAACAAAAACCTAAATCAACAATATTAGTTCTTCCCACATCTGTAACCCTTAGCAGGTATTAACTAATAAAATATTTATACATATATTTATGTTTAAGAATAGGGAGCTATGCTACATTAAATGCACCAAACCTTGTCAATTTTATTTCACCGAACACAAAATATAATATGTTGCTTTTGCACAGCGTTTGTAGTCACATTTTTCAGTTAATTTCTGAACGGGTTTAAACCGCGTTGGAACAGACTCTTTCGTCCGCACAGCCCCGTCTGTCAAACTGACAGCATGTCGAGCTGTCAATAGCACGCGTGGCACTGCGTTAGCAGTGTGACGTCAAACTCCTCAACTACGCGTGTACCTTTTAGACACTATTTATTAATTTAAGTGCAAAGTGTTGTTGCACCAGATAATTAAAAAAAACAAAAATTGTCCGTGTAGTTTCCTGATTTAGAGTGGGTGTCGAAGAAGACGACTGAGGGACCATAAGAAAACAGGTAGCAGCGTTTACATGGGCTCAAATAACACCTACGGTCACCAACCCGCCTCAACTAAGGCAAATCACCAAAACGACAATTGTCATTGGAGGAGGCCATTGTCCAGCAGTGGACATTTGCATGCTGATGATTTCAGATTTTTCTCCGCCTCTCCAAATAAATGAAGATCCGGTGCGGAGCATAGCACATCTCTGAAGAAAAAGCACCCTAAAAATACTGCGCTCCAAGCGATTCTGACGTCACACGCACTTGACGTCAGACCATAGACAGCGGAGCGCCCTGTCATTTTAGGCGGGACACGCGCAATGACGTCCACGCCCACTGCCAGGGATGACAGCTGACAAGAGACAATACCTACTCTTTTTTATTTTTCAAACACTATTGGCTAGGCTAGGAGGTAGCTTTAATTGTGTAGCTTTAATCTTTTGCTTTCGAAGAATTATAAAAGGTTTGTTATTTATTTTTTACGTCTTATTTCATTATTTTCTTCAGTTTAATTTATAAAATTGTTTTCTGTTATTTTATAAAGTTGTTACCTCTTTTCTTCTCTTAGTGATATAGTTTTTTTAAATACTAATAATAATGCTAGAAGTGAATACATTTGAACCAATGAAAGTAGTTACTACTTTAACACAATAATAAATAATTAACTTTTTTCTGACCGGATATTTCACCACAACGGTAAATTTTTTAAAATGTCCAACCTACGTTGTTAGGTGCACAGGAAATATTAAACTGCACAAAGTGTGAACAAACACAGAAGCAATCTTAATTAATTCATTCGTGGTCCGATGAATCCTTGAACGGTGAATCTACCAAACAAGCCGAAGGGGTCAGTTGCATTTTATTAACGCAACTTTCACCATAAAATCCGATTCTTCCGTCCCAGTTCCCGAAAACGAAAAATAAGGAAGCAAGGACGCAAACACCATGAATCAATGGGATTCAATGGGAAAACACGCCGCGGTGGCAACCCTCTTACGATAAATCACAGACTCGCAGCTCCCTCACAGCGCTAGTTAGAACCACGCGCCATATGTTCGTTATTGGCAACAACCGTACATTTTATTTGGTGGCAACGAAATTGCTAGTTTTCCTCGTAATACCTACCCACAGATATCTCCAATAGATACCGCACATAAGATATCGCGCGAGAGGTAATACATCAGTGCAATGCAGGCGCGAAATACGCATGCGCTTAAAGTGCGTCAGTACCACGGTCAGTACTGACCAGAAGTCAGACCCGTGTGTATCGGAGACACTTTTAATAGTTTGTAGAACATAAACGTATGAATCTTAGTATTGAACTCCTTGGCGCCGGAGCTCAAGTTACGATGGAAAATATTTGACAGATGTTAGCTCGCGTTGATGTCTTTTTTCATGATCCCTTTCTTTCATTACCAATTTCACTATTTTTATCCCTTTCTAGCATAGACACGTTTGACAATAGTGTTACAATGTATTACTTTCAAGTATATCGATAATGCAAGATGAGAAAAATTTTAGTGTTTCTACTTTAGATTTTCAAAGTGTCCTGAGAGAACATTAAAATGGACAAATGCCGCACCCTGCTGTTAGAGACATTTACATAGGATAGTTTTCAATGTATGAAGGATAGAAGACGAGTAAATGAAAACTGCTGTGATTACTTCACCTAACCATATTTATAACTATACTCATTTGAATTTTTTTTTCCCAAGACATGCCACGCTGGGCCACACAGCGCCACCTAGCCCCAAACTAAGCCGAAGCTTGTACTATGGGTACTAGACAACTGATAAACTTACATAGATACATTTAAATATACTTATAATGTCAAAACGGCAGTTGAAATGTATTATTTAACGTATGTATTTTAGTAAATTGATCATTTTACGGGGTCTTGCCGTAAAATCATCCGACGAAGGTGAGGTGAACGTTAATTGGTTCAATGGCTCACGTGGCGTTATCCCGGCAACCAATCAGGGAACAGTGTATTAAGTTACGGGTAATAGTGCACCGTTAAATAGTACATTGACCAACGATTGGCCCATTTGAGGACGATTTTACTTGTGTCAAAATCGTAAATTATTAAATGACTGTCAGGCTACCGTAAGTTGATCAATTAACTGAAATCCATTGCGTTAAATAATACATTTCCACTACCGTTTGTTATATTCCGAAAGATAATCAACTACCTAGGAAATTGATCAACTTACGATTCTTGCTATTTTCCGGTGACATATATAAGCATATTGTTCGGGCGCACTGGCAACTCAGCCGGCGCTCGGCATTTTTTATCACCAAAATTCGGGTAGCTGTGTATGTCGGGGTCAACCTGCCACCGCCATAACGTTTTTATTGAGTGCACTTCTATTCCTCGAAGCGATACGCCTAGCACGTCAACTATTTTATCTCCACAAATGTAACAAACGAAATTAAAGCCTTTTGATAGTAACTACGGAGTTTCCCTGATCAGGTCCCTTATGTCGGCGTAGACATAAATTGGTGACCCCTAGTTTTTTACGCGCAACGAAATAAAAGTTCGCCGGTCGTCGTCATCTTCGTGCCATCTACGAGCCTACGAGGTCGATGGTTGGCAGCTTTTGGAGTTCTACAGCAAGGGATAAGGACATCGCCGGACCAGCGAAGCCGCTAAAGCTTCCATCCGCAGCAGACCACATTCAAGCAGATAAGTGCCCTACTCCCTTTAGTGCTCCTAATATCTAAATCCGAATCCAAATTTACCTATTCCTACCAATAATCCTTCACTATTATTCCCTATTGTTTTATCGCCTACTTGCGCAAATAAATAGTGAAATTAAAATCATCAAAATCAAAAAATCTTTCTAGAACTTACTACCTACCTACTTACGAAAATTATAGTTTCAATCAATATAATTTTTAAACAGTGCCTAAATTGTGATTAATATCTAGTAATTGTCAGAATATTAAAAATATATCTCCGTTTCCGCGGCATCTAAACATTATTACGCCGAACATTCCAGGCGGTGCCGATTGCGTGGCGTGTTCCGAGCGCAAGTCCAGCTGTGGGTTGCGCGCTGCCGGCCGCCCATGACGACGTCGTGAGGAGCGTGAGATGCACATACCTATTTGTTATTTAGTTCCTTCTTGATAACAAACTTTTTGGTACGTAGGCATATTTATTTATTTATTTAAGTGTAGCCACAAGTGTATTTATCTCACTTTCGATTACGAGTGCATACCTAATTATTTATTTTATTTAAGAGAGGTAGGGCATAGCGTATTTCGCTCGAATTGAGCCGCCCGACCGGGGAGGTACCTCCACCCTATAGAATACCGCAGCTAAACGGCTTTAGGTCGTGTTTCTGCCGGTGAGTAGGGTTTCCGGAGCTCGTGGGGTGAGTGCTGCAACAGCAGCCGGGGGGGTAAGGTGAGCAAGGCGCGTGTGATACCCCAGGTGTTTCAGGCGTCATAGGCTGCGGTCACCGCTTAACATACGGGCCGTAGGCTTGTTGCCATCTTAGACATAGGTACAACAATTTTATACATCATTTAATTTAAATATACTAAGTGATATTAACTAGTTACATAATTTTTTTGTTTTTGCATTTCAAGCTACAAATTCAAGATTTATTTTTACAAAATGGCTACATCTATAAGTGAGATAAGTAGACCTGATCAGGAGACACTGAGAGAATTGTTGGCTAGGCGAAGCTCAATTAAAGGCCAAGTTACTAAATTTAAAATTTATTTAGACAAAATATGTCAAGTTACTTCTATGTCAAATATTGAAATGGCTGAATTATCTATAAAAATTTCTAAATTTGAAACATTGTCCACAAAGTTTGATGAACTGCAAAGTCGGATTGAGGTCATAAATTCTCAAACTATAGACACGGAAATCGAGATTCGAGATAGTATCGAGCAGGATATGATTATTACCATAGCCACTGCCAAAACTATTTTTGAAAGCCATAATACAATACAACTAAGGCGCAATTCTAATGTTCATGATGTACACTACAAGTTGGAGGAACCAGACCTTGGCGTAAGGTTGCCTCAAATTAATATCGCTAAATTTGATGGTACTTATTTTCGATGGCTCGAGTTTCGTGACACCTTTACGACACTTGTTCACGAGAATGATCGACTCACTTCCATACATAAATTTCATTATCTAAATTCATATTTGGAAGGCGAAGCGGCTCGAATAATTTCTAATCTCGAGGTGTCAATTGACAATTATAATGAGGCATGGCGATTGTTGTGCGCACGGTACGATAACAAACGGTTGTTGATAAATCACCATCTCAGTTCTTTATTTAGCGTTCAAGCTTTAAATCGTGAATCCGAAAAGTCCCTGAGGTTTTTGGTAGACCACGTTACGAAAAACCTCCGTGCATTAACTAGCCTGGGGTTGCCTACAGACCATTGGGATGTACTGGTGATATTCATGCTCACATCTAAATTGGACAACCGTACGATGGTGAAGTGGGAGGAGCATCGCAATTCTATTGATGACATTCCTAACTTACAACAATTCTGTAAATTTTTAATTGATCGTGCTGATGTAATAGAGGCATTGAATCGAAATAAACACGACAACATTTCATCTAAATTTAACCATGCTCCATTCAATTCACAATCAAATAATTCTTCTGCATCTAGTACAAATAGGAGGCCTTTCATCAAATCATTTGCTAGTACTACACAAAGACACAAATATACTCATACATGCATTGTTTGTGATCAGAATCATAGGATTTATGATTGCCCTACTTTCAAGTCTAAAAGTGTAGATCAGAGACTAACTTACGTTACTAAATATAAACTTTGTTTTAATTGTTTGAGACAGGGCCACCCTGCCAATGAATGCCGGTTAGGTCCGTGTCGAGAATGCAAAGAAAAACATAACACTCTTTTACATAGATCAACTATATCGTCTGATTCAAATTTATTATCCAATGAAAACAATTCAATAGTCAATTTTTCTAAGCAAAATGCAACTCAAGTACTTTTATCCACTGCTATGATAGAAGTGTACAATACTAATACGAATTGCGTTGAGAAGGTGCGAGCCCTATTAGACTGTGGTAGTCAATCTTCCTTTATATCAAGCGCCCTCAAAAACAGGTTAGCTCTGCCATCTAACCCTACCAATGTAAACATAATAGGAATAGGAAACAATTATACAAACAAAGTCAATGAGAGTTGCACTGTCAAAATACAATCTATCAACAAACCATTTAGTGTAACTATGCAATGCTATATTTTAGACGAACTTACAGGTACAATACCTAAAGTTCCTATCGATATTACACACTTCAATATACCACAAAATATACAATTAGCTGATCCTAATTTCAATCAACCAGCGCCAATAGATGTTTTAATTGGTGCCGATATTTTCTGGGACATACTAGGTTCTCAAATCAAATCGTTAGGTCCTAACAAACCTGTTCTTAGGGACTCCCAGCTTGGTTGGTTGCTAGCTGGTCAAATCAAATCACAAAAACCAGGCCATATTTATTGTAATCATGCTGTATTAAGTACAGAACAAAATATCACAAAACATAGAAAACGCTTTAGAAAGGCAAGGGAAAATATCAATGAATTTCCTCTAAAATCTAATTTAAGCAATAACGAAAAGGCGTGTGTTAAACACTTTCTTCCTACTATAAAATTGAATTCAGGAAGACTTAGCCTTCAAATGCCATTACATAATGCAGTCGATTGTCTAGGTGACTCCTACAATTTAGCAAAGAAACGACAATACAATTTAGGAAAACGATTTCGTAAGGCCCTATTCTAAAACAACAATAGGTATATCGATTTTATTCAAGGGTAGGAAATCAATAACTGCATTGAGTGTTAAATAAATACAGATAATATACAACAACAATAGACATAATGTTTGTAAACAAAAAATAATCTAAAAAGAAATAATTGTAAGTTATAAATAAATTAGTTCATAAATTTGTCAAAAGATGGCGTTGTGCGCCTTTACATCGCGCAAACGTTGCGTTTTTCAAATACTACTAGTACATTACTTTAACAAACATTAGGTAGGTTAACCTACACAGCATTCTAGAAGGGTTTAATAAGGTTCTAAGGCTATTTTATTAAACATATAAATATATAAAATAAAATAAAATAAAAATATAAAATATAAAATAAAATAAAATAAAACAATAAAACATAAGCATAATCAAACAAGATACGAAACAATATTCATTAATTCATTCACTTATCATAACTAACATTCAACGAGTATTTCCATTTGATTTAAAAGTCTATTAACAAACAGTAACGTAATTTGACAATACACGAGTTAAATAATTCATTTCTTGATTTGTCATTGCCCAACGAGACAATCTTCTTAAATATACCGCTATAGTTTCTAATAAGCTATTAATTGAATCCAAAATAAAGTTATAGATATTATCACTGTCTCCTTTTCTAGATAACAATAATTTAATAAGAATTGGTGGTCGAATTGTACATCCAAATTACACATTTCATAAAAGGCATCCTATTCTTTCAGATTCGTCACATCATTAACGAAACGTATTTTTGAACGCGAACATTTACGCACCATGCACGCAGGTCTTCAGCTACCTAGTGACTTACCATCACAAAGAGTAACACCTAATATTCTATTTGTGTCTGTGGGTTAAGACTTTGCAGGACCCTAATATTTTAAATCATTACAAACTGTCTTTTTGTGTTTGCGATTTAAATGCCTGCATTTGGAATCTGTAAGCGATTTAACTAAGGACGCGTTCATATTGACACTTTGATTTATTTCTCGCCGTGGAAAACCAGTCGAGACATTTTGTGACAATTGTCGAAATTACAGCAGCTAAGGAGATAGGTACTTTTTTAAAACAAATAATCAAGAAGGGCTAATCAAGAAGGAATTAAATTTGTCTGTTCTCTCACCTACGCTCCCCACTTTGGCGATCTGGGAGGCCGGAATAAAATCCTCTAAATTTCATGTAAAACGTGTGATGGGCAATACCCATTTAACATTCGAAGAATAGCTAACTTTATTTGCGCAAGTGGAGGCTATACTCAATAGTCGTCCCCTATATCCAATGTCCTCGTCTCCTGACGACTTCCTCTCCCTTTCCCCAGGGCACTTCATCATTGGAAGACCGCTGACGGCGCTGCCTGCACCTGGTTTGGAGAACTACAGGGAGACTCAACTCCAACGTTATGCTCGCTTGGAGAATATCACGCAACATTTCTGACAACGGTGGCAGAAAGAATACATAGCAGAGATGCAACTACGAACAAAATGGAAATTCAACAAACACAAACTCAGCGTGGGAGATCTTGTCCTGCTGCAAGAGGACAATGTGCCCCCATTATTTTGGAAACTTGGAAGAGTAGTAAGACTATTCCCTGGACAAGATGGAATCGTACGTGTAGCAGACATCAAAACCACAACAGGCTCATACAGGTGTCCCCAAGTCCGTCATTGCCCCCTACCAACAGCAGAAGAGCTAAACGAAGGTGGGGTATCTTCGGGTTGAAGGACTTCAACGGGCGGGAAGATGTTCGGGCGCACTGGCAACTCAGCCGGCGCTCGGCATTTTTTATCACCAAAATTCGGGTAGCTGTGTATGTCGGGGTCAACCTGCCACCGCCATAACGTTTTTATTGAGTGCACTTCTATTCCTCGAAGCGATACGCCTAGCACGTCAACTATTTTATCTCCACAAATGTAACAAACGAAATTAAAGCCTTTTGATAGTAACTACGGAGTTTCCCTGATCAGGTCCCTTATGTCGGCGTAGACACATATATTTATATACATACATAAATAAATATCCAGTATTGCACAAAATACTGAAAAGGTGATACAGACATAATCTAGTCTAATATACCTGATTGGTAATTTTTCGATAAAATTATCGACATTGCACAATACAAATGTACATCACTTGAGAAATGAATTACGTCCCCCGCACACCCTTCCATACCACCTGAAATTGACTCGCGAAACTCAAAGCAAAATGCCGAACATGCGGTATCTATTGGAGATATCTGTGTACCTACCTAACCTATACTGCAAACAGGCAGCGAATACGGGTACCTGACAAGACTAAAAGCACAGATTAATAAATAGTTACCTAAAAGTTAGAGCTTTTAGTGTACCTATTTTGTTTATATTTATGTTAACTATTGTATTGTATTTTTATAAAATGTGTTATTATGGGCTTTTTATGCCAGTAACAAATAAAAAAATGCAATTCCTGTATGTATACGGGGCCTGAGTTCTGCCCCCTTTTTCCTTCACTACATCGACAGATAGTAGTTCTTTAGCCTATTCAATTGGTTTAACGGTCTAAAAACTACAGAACAGAATCCATAATATTAGCCACGTACTTAGAATACATTTTTAAATTTGCTCATTAAATAGAGGTGTAATTTTATAGTTACTCTCTTGAATCAAATAGACCAATGCTGCATATAGTTTCCAGAACAACAGAAATGAGTCTTGGTCACCAAAATGGTCATACTATGATCGATCCGTATTCCACTAACTAGGCGTGATGCGGATCGCTTACTTACTTTTTTGGACTCGTCGTCTGAGTAAAATCTGGCAAGTCGCAGACATTTTGACGGGCTAATATAAAAAAAATCCAAGTCTATGTGCTTTCATTTTCCAAAAAAATGTTTGGCATCTATAGGCGTAGCGAGATGCGGGCAAGAAAGAGCAGCTTTTTCGAAGTTTGTAGATATATCATTTCCCAGGTACGTCCTCGATGTTTGATTCCATAAAATTAACTAATAAGATAAAACAGCTCCCAATATTATATAAACATAATTAAGTTTCATATTAAATTGTGAATTCGACTTAACAAATTTACCGCCCATTTCATTCATACAATGAAGCTATGTATAATTATTGTTGTCTAAACCACAACAGGGAATTGTACACGCATTAATTTTGCACAGAAACTATTGTGAGATTAATAATGTGGTTGAAAACAAAGGCCGGAAATACAAATTAATTATATTCCTTTGACAAAAGCATTGCAGGAGTTCCGAAATGTTTAATCTATTTATTTCAATGAATATTATTAAAATCCGGTGTTTCTTTATGTTAATAGATGACTTTTTAATTAAATAACGTTTGTTTGGGCCGTGCCTCAAGTTAATTTTCTTTGTTCTATACGTATATTCGAAAGTCTCAAAAGCAATATTTTGAATTAACCAATGTTCCATTTTAAAGCAATAATTATGCACTCGCCGGGTATTAGGTACTATTGAGTGCGTCATTCATTTTGAGGCATTTACAAGTAGGTAATGCACGGCCGGTGAATTCCATATCAAGATAAAAGAGAATAACTATAAAATTACACCTTTCTCCTATACCTGCCTTCCTAGTCTTATTTTGATTTAAATAAATACATGTTTTAAGACTGAGCTTATTTTCTTGGTGTACCAATTTGTGTTATGTGTAAAATTTATGAATTCCTAATAGCATAATTCATGCACTAAGACCAATTTTTCATATATTCTCAAAGCTCACAAAAGCAAGGGCATGCTTGCATTTATAATTTATTCCATATAATATTCACACATTTTCTCCTACGTATATAAAATATTTCTTTATTTAGAATAGTTTATTCATTTCAGAATTAAATGATGTTTTATTAACACATACAAAATGTTGAAGTTTTTAACTGATAAAAGTATGTACCTACAACGAACTTTTAAGCCTTGTTTGCATGCTTTATAGCTTACAAAAACCGGTTTATGTGTTGCTAAAACCGTATTTAGTACCTAGTTCTTCTAAAGCTAATTACACTTAATCTAATAATGTTGTGAAATATATAACCTTAAGTAATAGCATGGTTCAATAAGAAAGCCTATCCAAAAAAGATGACATTCAATCCGTTGACAGCTGTCAATGTCACTGTCATCGAAACATCACATCGTAATGGCAGTTTGCCGCTCGTATATTTCACAACACGCGCTCCATTTTTAAAATACATGCATGAACGATCCCGTTGGCTCACCCAGACTGGCGTCGTATGTGTTCATGTACTCTGACGTCATGAACTGGGAGACCAGCGCTGTTTTACCGACGCCCGCGTCTCCTAACAGGACCACGCGGTACTTTGGTGTCTGAAACAAAACAGAGATCAGAATTTTGCATAAACTAGTACGGGATGTAAAGAAGCGATCTATCATCTTTCAGCTTCCAGCCAACTTCACCTGCCCGTGATGCATCCTGCCGAGTAACAAAAGGGACACTGGCAATCGTTTGGTGGCGGTATAACCATCACAGTTGAAGGTGCAGCTAAGTTCCACAGGCCGATGAGGCCAGGCAGTAGCGTCACAGGAGCGAGAAGCTACGCCATGCGATCGCCAACCCTCCGATGCCCAGCGTGCCGATTATGGGTATATCCTCCAGATGTTTGCCCTAAGTGGCGAACAACTGCGGTGGCCTATGTCCAGCAGTGGACTGCAATAATAGGCTGATGATGATGATAATGATGACATTAATTAGGAATTCATTCATAAACTTTGGTATCAAGTAAGTACTCAGCCATTATGTCCGTTTAATGTAAGCACAATATTGACTGCGCCAATGTTTGTTCAGTAGCGAGCTGAATTAAGCTAATGGCTACATTTACTAAAAGTCGTTCATTAACTGAAGGTACCTAAACGTTTTGGGATAGTCACTTTGTATTGAACCTACGTCGCTTTGTATAGCTACTTAATTGGCCAATTAAACAATCAAAACCTAAGCTGAGAAAAGCCTATTGAGTGAGTAATGCGCCACCCGAATTGGTATTGGTGTTTATTCGTCATAGACTGTGATACAAAGTGGAATTCCTTATTGGACACTGGTTCCGATTTATGCTGTTTTCCCCGAAAGCTTTTGCGTCCTCCACTAAAGGAATGGGAGTACTACTTATTAAGACTTATGGAGTTAAACTTCTTACGTTAATTCTGGGTTTCCCCCTTGAATTTAACCATAGCCGATGTAGGGACTGCAATTATTATAGGTTCAAATTTTCTACAATAAATATATTCTATTCTATAATTTCCATTACCTATTATTCCTTTGTTCTTTCAACTTTTAAGATCTTTACTCTTGTCGGTGGATCAACTTCCATTCTTGCCTGGACTTCTCTAGCACCCTTAACTTCCTGTATGTCCTGATATTGCCTTTTCTTTAGCTACTGCTGCTATTTAAAGATTGATATATTATTTGGTGATTTTGATTAATTTAATGTGCATAAAAAGATGTTGTTGATCCTCGATGTTGTTATTTCTAATGTTCAAAAACGAAGTATAGGTAAAAGTATTATCCATTCGAATAAGCAGGGCCTGAATAAAGTATCCTTTAGGGCAGCCCATTATCGTTCGCCGACTGTCGGGCTCCCTCACTGTCGAACTAGTGCGGCGCAGAATTATATCGACCTAACCTATGGCTATGTATGTGACATTTTCGTTCAAACGATTATATTATGGTAATTTTCTGTTTTCACATAAGATGAACATAAGTCTTTACTACATAGTATACAGCTAAGTCGCTTTTGCCTCTGTCTGTCCCTATGTATGCTTGGATCTCTAAAACTACACAACGGAATTTAAATACATTATTTTGCCTTTACATTGCAAACGCTGGCTTGACTCAACTTTTTTTAAAGAGGGGAATGTATTAGGCATCTTCAAGCCAAATCTGGGAGGGGATGCCGTGCAGGGATTCGGGTAGTACCTACAAAAGTATGCGGCCACATCCCTACCAGCCCTGGCCAGCCGCAGAAGACAAGCGGCCGATACTCCTGGTCTGGCTAGGGCAACTACCCCTACCCCTGGCTCCGGGGAGCAATAGAGTGATCCCAGAGGGGACCTCATAAATAACGGTGTGGCTGCCGTCCATCACACCGTTACGCCCCATGATTTGATTGGATTCTTATGACAAGCTCGCCAATGTTATCGACAGGCAAACGTCACAACACTAGCCCAAACTTCGATATTTCGCGCTCCGTAACTTGAAATTCGTAAAACTTTTTAAGTGCGGAAAAAGTTCCGAAATAAGGTGTGTAATGTGATGTAGTAAGTAATACATGTATAAGGTTTTAGTAACTTCACCAGTTTAATAGTGGAAATTATTGTTGAAAACTTTTGATGAATGTTGTTTTTGAAACTTGCTCGTTTTTCATGGTTTATGAGATAGGTACCTATTAATTATTATTTTTTGTTGTTTAATTTACGAGCGCAAGAGTCCATTAGCTGATACAAAGCTTTCATAATTATGTATTTATTACATAGACAGGTACACTCTTAAAACGATTAACGAAGTAAAAATTACTTACATACAACGATAGGCGATCCTATCGCTAATATGGCTCGGTGGCTCAATTGGTGGCCTTCTGAGCCAAGGGTTCGATCCCCACACATTACAAACATTTGTGTGCATGAACATGTCTGTTTGTATTGGTCTGGGTGTTTTCTATGTATAATGTATTTGAGTAAGTTTATCAGTTGTCTAGTATCCATAGTACAAGCTTCGGCTTAGTTTGGGGCTAGATGGCGCTGTGTGGCCTAGCGTGGCATGTCTTGGGTTATTAAAAAAAATATATTACAAATTTCATCATCATCATTATCAACCTGTAGACTTATAGAAATTCTTCATTGAAAAAACATTTTGGTGGGATTTGCCATAGTTACCACGCATGTCAGGCGAGTTGGTGACCGCAGTAGGATTTATTATACCCAGGTAAATCGTAATCGTCTTCTACAACATCCACGGGATGAAATGGGGTGGTCCTGTTCTAGTAAACTTATTTTTTATCATCTATTGCATTTAATGGCGTATAGCTGACCCTAAGTGTTGCGGAGGTCTGATTGTGGGGATTTTATTTTATTATATTCCTTACCTGATCTAAGTCATCTTCATCAGGGGTGGTGAGGCTGGCGGAGTCCACTGGTCGGTACCCGGAGCAACAGGATCCGTCGAAGGGAGACCGGTCAGATGCTCTGTATAAAAAAAACACATATTGGATTTTTTTATAAGTAAACGCGGGTACCGCTTGACTTCCAACAGTTCCAAATGGCCTCATGGTACGCGATATTAGAGCCAGTTCGGTGTAATATTTTTATATCACATTTATATTTTTATGTAGGTAATGTGTTAGTAAGCGCATAACTCAATAACGCTTGGACCAATTTGCCCAATTCTTTTTTTTTATTCAAAATGAGTTTGCACTTGACTGCGATTCGCCTGATGGTAAGCGATATCGTAGTCTACGATGGAACGCGCTCACCCAGCCAAAACCGGTTCACTCTCGCCTTGAACATCGGAAGATTATTTCTCTCGGGGAACAAGGAGCCCGGCAAAGAGTTCCATAGTTTAGCCGTTCGCACAATGAAGGTAGAAGCGAAACGCGCTTTGCGCATCCTAGGAACTTGCACCATGCAACGATGCCTATTCGCCGTATCCCTGCTCGTCCGAAGTTCAAGCCTGGTTTTTAATAGGAAAAAAATCGAATAATTGTTACTAGAAACCGCAGGTAACACCGCCCCGCTGTAAAGATTTCTGTAACCTTACAAAAATAATTATGACGTGTGCCATAGATGCACTCAACCATATTGAAGGGAAAGTGATCATAATTATAAATTCTTCCATAAGTAGGATTTGAGAGATGAAAGATTTCAATTAAACCATAAAAAGACATGCAAATAAGAGAGGTAGGGCATAGCGAATCTTCACTCGAATTGAGCCGCCCGTCCGGGGAAGGACCTCCACCCTATAGAATACCGCAGTCAAATGACCTCTTGGGTCGTGTTTCTGCGGTGAGTAGGGTTTCCGGAGCTCGTGGGGGGTTAGGGTTGGGCCGGCATGGCGGTGGCAACTGACAAGTAACTGACCAGTTACTTGCCCGTTGTCACAGCGACTTGGGCTTCTCTTTCGCTTCCATCAGGTGTAGGGAAGCCATTATGTCGAGCCACTATAAAAAGAAAAAAAAATATCCTACCGAAAACCCTAAGGAATTACAGTTAAAAAAGGCTATACACACTCGTAAATAATAAAATAATAACGCGAATTCATCCCTTATCATAATGCTTCTTGAACTTTTGACGCGAATGTTATCTATTATTTAGGTACAATGCCTACCACCGGGAGTTCACTAAGATGCCTTCACAAACAGACGTCTTCAAAAGGATGTACGTACAGTCAATGTCAAATCTACTGACAGTGAGTATTCTCAGCAGTTATGAAGAACGTCCTTTATTTTTTGGTAGCAGGCATGGACGCGGCCTGTCTGAATGTTGAACAGTAACCACCTCATATGGACATCAGCAATGCCAAGGGCACAGCCATGCCGCTGCCTACCGTGAGGAAAGAGCCCTCTTAAGCGGCATGTGCGTTCCGTGAAAAGCCAATTTGGTCAAATGGGGGCATAGCTAGAAGACATATTATGCAGTCTGTGACTGTGACGCATCACTGCAGTCTATGGATCATATTTTTTTAGTAGAAAGCGAAAGAGAAGTTGAAGTCGCTGTGGGCAACGGGCAAGTTACTGTCAGTTGCCACCGCCATGCCAGCCTAAACCTAAACCCCGGCTGCTAATGGAGCACTCCTTGAGGCTCTGGAGACCCTACTCACTGGCAGAAACACGACCCGGAGGCAATTTTCGGTAGCGGTATTCTATACGGTGGAGGTCCTCCCCCGGACGGGCAGCTCGATTCGATCCAAGCCTCTCTTAAATGCTAAGTATCTGTTCGACGTTCCCCACCACGTATACGATAAAGGACCTATATCAGGCAACCGTTAGCGATGTTCAAATCGCTAGATTTTGGACGGGTTGAAGTTAAATTAACATAGAAACTACGGAACCTGTCAATGTACGAGACTACATAGCCCCGACACAAAACTTGTCAGTATTTTTATATTCATTCAATAAAGAGACAGTAAAATTGATGGTAAAGTTAATTCCACCATCAAATCATTTTATTTGCGCTGTGTGCGGTCCTGACGTAGGAACTCTTTATGTCGCATAAAGTGTGTAAATTATACTTTTTATGGTGATAGTAAAGTTTATTTTTATAGTAGATCCAAAGAGTAACATATTGTTACTTTAGACACTAAGCGAACACGTACGTCGAATGTTTCAGGGATCACAATGGGAGGACAACGACCTCCTTAGGGGTCTGCATCCAAAGGACGATACGGCAGCGGATTTTGAGACCAGGGCCGTTGACTCCCATGCATCGGAAAGCACATTACTCCGTGGGTTTGCGCCTGTTCTCTCTCCGATCGTATCAAACTATCATCCCGTCGGAACATGAGAGCGAAGGAACAGATAGCAAATGAACTATCGTACCAGATCAAGCTCAATCGAAATATATCCTGCATTGACAGATCAACGTTTGGAATCACCACGACCGCTTTCGAACCGAAAAGCAAATTAACGTTAGAATACGGACTGCCCCAGTAAATTAAAAAGAAATATAGCTGAAGCAAATAGACACAATTGTTTACCTTATCACAGGAAGGGTAAAACCATGTCTGCTATGAAGCCTAAACTGTCAAATTTCAAATTAACGTTGGAAAACGGATTGCCCCAGTAAATTAAAAAGAAATAGCTAAAGCAAATAGATACAATTGTTTACCTTATCACAAGAAGGGTAAAACCATGTCTGCTATGAAGCCTAAACTGTCAAATTTCAAATTAACGTTGGAAAACGGACTGCCCCAGTAAGTAAAAAGAAATATAGCTAAAGCAAATAGACACAATTGTTTACCTTATCACAAGAAGGGTAAAACCATGTCTGCTATGAATCCTAAACTGTCAAATTTCAAATTAACGTTGGAAAACGGATTGCCCCAGTAAATTGAAAAAAAATAGCTAAAGCAAATAGACACAATTGTTCACCTTATCACAAGAAGTGTAAAGTGCTATGAAGCCTAAACTTTTAAACAAATTGTAGATATATTTGTTAAGATAATTTCACTGAAGATGAAATAGTTATACCATATGAACAAATTCTGCCCTAACTAAACACAGTTTCGGTTGCAACTAATAGTCTTAAAGTCTGTAAAAACATGGGAACTTAATACTTTGAGAGGTAAACGTCGTTGCTTCTCTAACGACTTCTATTATACTTAAATAAGCATGAAAAAAGGTGTATAAGCAGTTTTTTCTCAAAACGTTCTGTATTTCAAAAGGACTTGTCAATGAAGCTTTAAAACATAAGAATGAATAAGGCAAGTTTAAAAATATAGACTAAAACGAAATTAATAAAACCAATCCTGAACAAAAAATAATAGATGGCATTAATCCTTTTCCTCGACTAGAATGTCATGATTGCAGAAAAACTACCCAAAGGCAATACTTGGAAAGCAAACTTGGTAGCAATATCAGCATTTACGATTTGTATAAAGAAAATCTTATATCAAATAATGATACACCGTGTTCATTCCATGTTTAGAAGAAAGTGTTTGGTACTAAATTTATTTTATCAGTTTTACTCCTGTTACAAAACTCCAGAACAGCATGCCTATTCTTTGCTTTTTAATTTTTTTCACTTTTGTTTGTTGTTTTTCAAATCATCTGGTAAGTATATCGTGTTATTGCTAGCCTCTTGTCTATTGCTATTCTTTTTATTTTTATATAATAATTTAATTTATTTTGAATCTCTCGTCTTGTTCGTTTTTCCTACACATTCATTACAACTCCGAAGAAAAATTATCCAAAAAATTGACACGCATATTGCGAGAAAGGTTGAAGCAAAAATTACTAAAGAACTTGACAAGCAGCGATCTATTGATGACGAAACTTATTTATGGTAACGACTGATATGCAATCAACATTGGAGATACCTATACATGGTGTTGGTATTCTCTACTACACCAAAAAGCTATAAGTTTCATAAATCAAAGCCTCATGAAGCCTATTGTATAACTTGGAAGGAAGTAAACTTCAAAAGAGGAAGTGTTGAAAACGCAAGGGATATAAACTGGTGAATTAGTCAGGTACCAACTAATGAGAAAGAAATTACTATTTACAGTGACACTTGCGAAAGGCAAAACCGAAACCAATTTATAACTGCATGTTTCAAAGTAAGAGGTATTTGAGCAAAAACATTTGGAAAGTGGTCTCACACATTATGGAGGTTAATTATAGAATCAATCTATGTATAGACATAGCGCTATAGAAAAAGAACAAGGGCATAATGCCAGCTTATTATCTATACGAGACACGGCATCTATACGGGATACAGCACTTGCATCAGTCAGGTGCCAACTAATGAAAAATAAATTACTATTTACAGTTGCACGAGACAAAACCGAAAACAATTTATAACTGCATTTTTGGTTCATCTAATACAAAAATCCGATTTCAATTTAGAGGTTTTTGAGCAAAAATATTTGGAAATTGGTCACACATATATGGAGGTTGAATCTATGTATAGCGCTATAGAAAAAGAGTAGAGGCATACGCCAGTTTGCTCTAGAATTAATTTAAAGTTAGTCATGTTTCGTGCACTCTGTAAGAGACACCGGGCTTCAACAATTCCACATAAAGTCAAAGAACTTATCGATGTTAAATGAATGATGTGAAGGTTTTAAATGAAATTAGTAACTCAAGCAAAGACAAAGGCAGAAAAAGTAATATGGCTAAAAATCAAGTGTCTTAGATTTGAAAAGCAAGGTCCTGGCTTCATTTCTTTACAATCACAATGGCCCATTCTCCGAATTTGATGTATTTTTAACCGACTTCAAAAAAGGAGGAGGTTCTCAATTCGCCTGTATGTATAATATTTTTTTTTTTTTTTTTTTTATGTATGTTCACCGATATTTCCGTCAATTATGGATGGATTTCAAAAATTTTTCGACAGTTCGACAGAGGACACTTCCGAGGTGGTCCCATTATCACCAAGTCAGGATCTGATGATGGGATCCTGGAGAAATTGAGGGCAACAACCGAAAATGTTATGTTTTGTCGATGATAAAAGTTTCTTATTTCTTAAAATTGTATGCTCATATGGTGTTTTTGTTACGTAATCATATTTTACTCAGGTATATGCTTCCGGGCGTCAACATCTGTTGCTGATGATGAAGCTACAGAACTCCTTAACGGTTAGGAGTTAGGGGACAGTACTAACATTGGTCGATATTAAACTAGGTAGTAGTATGTACTTATGCAGGGCTAATAGGGCAGGTGATTTGGTAAGTGATATGCTTGATTCTAGATCGCATAGTCTTCACTTGACTTGAAGCAAAATTTTTCATTCCTAAGTAAAACTCTTAAGGATTCCCTTATTCATTAATTAGCCTTTACTCAAGGTCACAGTACATCAACGCAACTAAAAATAGTGAAATAAAATTATTTTTTAAAAAAAATTAAACCGACTTCAAAAAAAACACAAACGACTAAAACTAAAAAGCGATAAATAACTTAAGTAATTCTATCCTTAATACATAATTATTTAAATATTACAATTATCACTTATTTTTGAAGTCGGTGCCAGCCAAACAAATAAATGTATATTGTCGTGTGGATTTGCCGGCCGCGCGCGTCATACAACAACAGTCTACGTTAGGTACCAAGAGCTGGCACCGACTTCAAAAATAAGTGATAATTGTAATATTTAAATAATTATGTATTAAGGATAGAATTACTTAAGTTATTTATCGCTTTTTAGTTTTAGTCGTTTGTGTTTTTTTTGAAGTCGGTTTTAAATACAAGCAAAACAGGTTCCTCGTACGAAGAAAATAACAAGACTGCAAGCCGAGCAAGGAAAAGGAGAATACTCTGAAATAAGAAGAAGTACCTTGATAGCTTAACTGAAAGATCGCTATCCCAATGACTTATACCATACCTTTTGAAATCCAGAAGCGGGATAAAAAGATTTTCACAAAGAAGGTTCACAAAGAGATTTCAGGAGATAAAAAATATAGGTATAAGCCACTACCAGTAAAGACGTTGTTGACAGATTGTTGGAGGCCTGATGTTAACGAGGAAAGCGGAGAACAATAGAATTCATTTTGTTAATTATAATTTGTCCCTTTATGCACATAGCATAACACAAGAAAAGACAAAGACGGAATAAAAGTTATGTGGCCAAAAAATCAAGTGTCTTTGATTTGAAAAGCAATGTCCTGGCGCCGCAACGTTTCGTTATACTCACAATGGCCCATACTGCAAATTTGAAGTAGGTATTCCAAATAGACAAAGAGGTTCGCCGTACCGACTTGAGAAGACAAAAAAGATCTAGGACGTTCTCGCAAGGGTATCATATCCTAATTGTATACATGGTATAAGGCACTGCCTACCAGAAAAGACGTTGTTGACAGATTGTTGGAGCCTGGTGTTAACTAGGACAGTGGAGAACAATAGATTTCGTTTTGTTAATTATAATTTGTCACTTTATGCACATAGCATAACACAAGCAAAGACAAAGACGGAAAAATAGTTATGTGGCTAAAAATCAAGTATCTTAGATTTAAAAAGCAATATCCTGGCACCGTAATGTTTCGTTATAATCACAATGGCCCATACTGCAAATGTATCCCAATATACAAGAGGTTCCTGGAACGAGGAAGAGAATAAGACCTCACGTTCTGAAATAAGAAGAAGCATCTTGATAGCTTAACTGAAAGATTGATCGCTATCCCAATGACTTATGACGCACCTATTGAAATCCAGAAGCGAGGAAAAAAAAACTTCACAAAGAAAGGGATTACAGAAGACAAGAGAATAAATATCTTCTTGGTCTCTGACACAAGGGTATCATACCTTAATTTCATACATGGTATAAGCCACTACCAGTAAAGACGTTGTTGACAGATTGTTGGAGCCTGGTGTTAACGAGGACAGTGGAGAACAATAGAATTCGTTTTGTTAATTATAATTTGTCCCTTTGTGCACATAGCACAACACGAGCAAAGATAAAAATGGAAAAAACTCATGTGCCTAAAAATCAAGTGTCTTTGATTTAAAAAACAATATCCTGACGTCGTAAAGTTTTCTTATAATCACGATGGCCCATACTCCGAAAGAGAATAAGACTGCAAGCAGAACAAGGAACATGAGAATGTTCTGGATACAAGAAGAAGCGACTAAAGTAAATACGACGACAAAAGTAATATAACCTAACGTCTGTTCTTTAAGCTAAAAAAAAACATAAAATTAGAATTATCTCTTACTAAACCTAAGTTAAATTGTTTTTGTTCTCTAAAACTTTATACCGTCATAAACTCAAAACACGTCTAGATCTATTTAGTGACTTTTCGCTCTACAGCGAAAACCTATCTATAAACCAATAACATTAAGAACTTTAACTCCTCAATATAATTCTCTCTCACCACTCACTTTATAACAGGTCAATAAACAACATATTACAAGGCATTGGTATTCCATGACCTCACTGTTTTTTCTCGTCCCTCGGAGGGGAACATTTATTTTTTCAGCGCAGAAAGTACAATGTCACTCTGACCCTCGACGAAAAAATTACCTCCATCAGTTAACCTCGGACCTGAGTCATGGCGAGAAAATAGGAGTCACAGAGAAAAATAAACAAGGAAATTTGAATTTAATTACATACGGAAATAACCTTCGGCTTTTTAAGGAGACTCGTAGGGCGTATTTCCGGCATTTTAGGTACATTTAAGGACAAAGACCTGTTGCAAGCCTTAGTGTGACTAGATATTTATTTAGACCCGAAAATATTGAGTTTTTCCGTGAACGTCGCTTCCCATAATATCGTTTTGCGTTTTACTTCGATTCCCAGTACGTTGCTCCTCGCTTCACAGTGGTTTTCGCCACGCCGCGCCTCAATTATATGACAGAATAGTCACAGCGCATTTTACGTATATAAGTTAGACTTGTATAACTCTTGCACTAAAACATCCAAGCCGTTATAGTTGTATGAAGAAACTGCAGCTGTCTGTGACCTTTTCAAGTTGAACGACAGCAGCATCCAAATCGCCAGGTGTTGGACTGGTTCTATTTGAGACAGAGTACCATTGACTCGAGAAGAAAATAATAAGACATTATATAATAAGTATATAAATACATTGCATGGACTACAACACCAGAGAAAGATCGACCCAGAAGATATGATGCGCATATTGCGACAAAGATTGAGGCAAAAACTACTAAAGAACTTGACTAGCAGCGATCTATTGATGACGATACTTATCTTGGTAACAACTGATATGCCTATCGCAATTCAGCCTATCGCAGTCCACTGCTGGACTGAGGCCTCTCCAGTCGTTCGCCGCTTAAGACAAACATCTGGCGGCTTTACCCATAATCGCAACGCCAACGCCACTTAAGACAAACAACTGGAAGCTTTACCCATAATCGCAACGCCAACGCCACTTAAGACAAACAACTGGAAGCTTTACCC
Organism: Conogethes punctiferalis; assembly: GCA_031163375.1. Lineage (NCBI taxonomy): Eukaryota > Metazoa > Arthropoda > Insecta > Lepidoptera > Crambidae > Conogethes > Conogethes punctiferalis. The sequence continues at coordinate 7,624,893 of CM062099.1, forward strand.
ATAATCGCAACGCCAACGCCACTTAAGACAAACAACTGGAAGCTTTACCCATAATCGCAACGCCAACGCCACTTAAGACAAACAACTGGAAGCTTTACCCATAATCGCAACGCCAACGCCACTTAAGACAAACAACTGGAAGCTTTACCCATAATCGCAACGCCAACGCCACTTAAGACAAACAACTGGAAGCTTTACCCATAATCGCAACGCCAACGCCACTTAAGACAAACAACTGGAAGCTTTACCCATAATCGCAACGCCAACGCCACTTAAGACAAACAACTGGAAGCTTTACCCATAATCGCAACGCCAACGCCACTTAAGACAAACAACTGGAAGCTTTACCCATAATCGCAACGCCAACGCCACTTAAGACAAACAACTGGAAGCTATACCCATAATCGCAACGCCAACGCCACTTAAGACAAACAACTGGAAGCTTTACCCATAATCGCAACGCCAACGCCACTTAAGACAAAAAACTGGAAGCTTTACCCATAATCGCAACGCCAACGCCACTTAAGACAAACAACTGGAAGCTTTACCCATAATCGCAACGCCAACGCCACTTAAGACAAACATCTGGAAGCTATACCCATAATCGCTACGCTTTTATGCAGGCGGATTGGCGATCGCAGTGCGTAGCCTTTCGATCCGATTGCTCTTGGCAAAATTGCACGCAAATCGTACCAACCTACCGTGGAAGACCTCCAACTATCAAAATGATATGAAATCTTAAATTGGTACGAGAATTGAAGTTATTGTTATACAATGTCACTTTAATGAAAATCTTACGCGACCAAAATTACCTAGTTTAATACAGAATTCCAATAATGTGGTATGATGATTAGTTCTTTGTAAAGGCCGAAAAGAAATATTAAAATTCCCTCGGAGAACCTTTTCATTGCTGCGGCATAATTGAACATGCTCTTTTTATTATGCAAATGAATTGAAATTTCTGTGAACGTAAATGGTTCTATTTACAAAGACTTGCCATTATGAATTAGAGGAAAAGTATGGAAGGGGCAACAGTGACGAGAAATATGAAAAGGAGGTAGGCGTTTGTCTTGGTAAAGACATCATCATCATCATCATCAGCCTATTGCAGTCCACTGCTGGACATAGGCCTCTCCAGTTGTTCGCCACTTAGGGCCAACATCTGGAAGATATACCCATAGTCGCCATGCTGGGCAGGCGGGTTGGCGATCGCAGAGCGTAGCTTCTTGCTCCGGTCACAGCACCGGTGACGCTGCTGCCCGTCATCGGTCGATGGTATTTAGCTACGCCTTCAATTGTAATGGTTATACCGCCACCAGTCGGTTGCCAGCGCCTCGTTCGTTATTCGGCAGGATGCACCACGGGCAGGTGAGGTTGGCTTGGAGCGAAAAGATGGTGGGTCGCCCCCTTACATCCCTAAATCATCATCCATGGTAAAGACATCGATGAAGAAATTGTGAGGTTGTGTCAAATCGGCCATGATGCTGCTGATGATGATGATGATGAACAGTTCTTAAGAATCTGTTTCCAGCAGTGACCTTTCGGAATGGATAGGATTTAGACTGGCTCGGTGGCTCAATTGGTAGTGACCTCTGCCTTCTGATCCAAGAGTCGTGGGTAATCATTTGCGTTTGTTCCGTGTATGGGTGCTTATATTTGTATTTATTTGTGGTACCTTCGTTGTTCTGATACCCATAACACAAGTACTATGCACTTACTTTAGGATCGGAGCAATGTATGTGATGTTATGGGATATTAAAAAAATATATAAATTCATTGTATCTTCTTCAGTAATAATATCAAGACATAAACACATAAAACCATGTCTAATATCATATACTTTTATGGACAAAACTAAAGAGGCCAATAAAGTTGAAAGGTTGACATTATTAGTTTTCAGTTTAATCCGCAGACAGCTTGACAGCCCTCCCCCCTCCTTACTCCCCCCACAATGCGGCTCATAGAAGCCACAAGTCGTTATCTCCTCACACGTGAATGAATATGCAAACTACGTGAATCCATCAAAACCACTGGTGTCAAGCTGAAAATATCGCACACTAGTGAGACAGCATATACATACATATATACTCGTATATCTTAACTAATATTATAAAGCTGAAGAGTTTGTTTGTTTGTTTGAACGCGCTAATCTCAGGAACTACTGGTCCGATTTGAAGAATTCTTTTTGTGTTGAATAGACCATTTATCGAGGAAGGCTTTAGGCTATATAACATCACGTCGCAACTATTAGGAGTGAAGAAATAATGGAAAATGTAAAAAAAAAGGGGAAAAAATAACTATTCCACGCGGACGAAGTCGCGAGCACAGCTAGTGTATGAATAAATGTAGTCGCATCTGTGGAATAATGTAATGATAGAAGAACAAGCATTACACACTTACTTTAGTGTAGGTGGTAATAGGGTTGTTGACTAGTCGTAATATATTCAAAAATAAGTGTGCGTCTAGTGAAGCGTCACCGGAGCGAGAAGCTACGCCCTGCGATCGCCAATCCAACTGCCCAGCGTGACGATTATACATAGGTAAAGCTCGACTAAAGTGTAGAACAACTGTAGAGGCTTATGTCCAGCAGTGGACTGCGATAGGCTGATGATGACATGTCTAGTGATTAATATCAGGAATATATACGACGTAAGGCAAAATTTTGGAAAAATTAGTTGATGGAAAGCGAAAGAGAAGCCCAAGTCGCTGTGACAACTGGCAAGTAACTGGTTAGGTACCTGTCAGTTGCCACTGCCATGCCGGCCCAACCCTAACCCCCCACGAGCTCCGGAGACCTTGCTCACCAGCAGAAACACGACCCAGAGGTCATTTGGCTGCGGTATACTATAGGGTGGAGGTCCTTCCCCGGACGGGCAGCTCAATTCGAGCGAAGATTCGCTATGCCCTACCTCTCTTAAGTTTATGTGAAAAGCGACCATTATAAAACAATATACATACCTACCTATAATGGGTTCAAGAGGGGGTTGAAAATAGAACGTTGTATGGATGGATCATCATTTTTAGAGCTAGCAGCTTGAAATTTACATTTAAGATGTGGATTAAAATAATTGTATTCATAATAAATTATACTTAAGTATATAATAATAATGAGTAACACTCATAACTTCATAATTCCCTCAGAAATAACGTATTTTTTTTTTCAATAGAAACAGTCACCCGAGTTTACATTCAATTTAAAAAAAAAGCTAATTCGCGGTGAATGTGATGAATGAACATCCACAGGCATGAAAACCTTTTGGAACATAGTAAAACAAACTACCACCCTACCTACATTGGGGTGTATGAAAATGGCCGACCCTACTGAGGTCTATGATAAAAGGGCAAAAAAAGGGGTTTCAATGAAAGTAAGGATATAACACTAAAATTTCGACTTAGGACGGTATCTTTTCACTGCGACTGTTGAATATTTCATTCTATCCACTTTGCTAAGTAAATTCTGAAGAGGTATTTGTGGCACACAAGTAGAAAAGTCTAATAGTAATTACAAGATAGAAATATATTTCACCACGTCTTTGGGTACGGGGCTCCTGGTTTATCTGGGACTTACTCCTGAAATAGATCATGAGTGTATCAACTCTGTGACTCGGTGGCTCAATTGGTAGTAATTCCTGCCTTCTGAACCGAATGCCGTGGGTTCGATTCCCAGCCGGGACAAACATTCGTGTGATGAACATTTGTGTTTATTCATTGACTGGGTGTTTGCGTATATAATAAGTATTTGAGTATATTTAGATGTTGTACCTTCGTTGTTCTGATACCCATAACACAAGCGCTTCAGCTACTTACTTTGGAATCGGAGCAATGTGTTATATTTATTTATCAACTTGTCTCGAAAGCGAAATGCGACCAAAGTCAATTTACGGGTATTTCTTTCACCGATTATTTCAATGTCAAAAGGTTTTGTATTTGCTTCGTGGTTTTGATTATATGGATGACAATATCACATGGACATGACAGTCTGCTCGCTTTATGAATAGGATTTATTGTAATATATATATATATTCAAAAAAAGGCTAACTGTTGAGTTTGATGCAGTACCTACTTCTTCTCAGCAGGCTACACGTCGAAGTGCTGGTAGGAAAAAAGTATGACGTGCAAAAGTATTACTAGTGAATCTGTTTGCAGAAATAAACTATTTTATTTTATTGCCTACCAAAAAGTCCTCTTAGTCGATTTTTATCACACTCATGGTAAAAACAACCAATTTACATTTCCCAAGCGTGTGCTCGCAATTAAGGCCTAGTTTATTTGCACACCATCAAATGTCTGCCTCGAACTAATAGGCGTATTTGCGTTAATGTCATGTTGAGTGGAAGCCGCAGGCCGACCTCCGGGACGCGATGAACTTCGACAATCGGCCCCGAGGGTCCTTATTGGATGCTAATATTAATACGCGTTTGCCGGAAATCGAATATTGGACGAAAGTTTCCATATGTGTTCGACAGCGGTTGCTATAATACAGAAGTTTCGCGGATCGCCCTGCGTGAGCTATGAATCTATAGGATACCTAGCTTAGCTTAGCAGTAGATAATTACTTAATATTCTGTGGCTTAGCTTGCATTTCCCTGCGGTATAGGACTTAGAATACAACCGCGGTGGCCCCTGTTGTAAGAAGCGACTAAAAGGGCCTTTTACCAAATGGTAAACTTTAAGTTTCAGTTCTATGATATGATGAATGTATGATGGGAACCCCAAAAACTTTGGATTTTTTTCTGATTTATTTTAAAATCTTAATGCGGTTTACAGAATACATCTACGCGCCAAATTTCAATGATGTAGCTCTACGAACGGACAGACAGACAGACATGACGAATCTATAAGGGTCCCGTTTTTGCCATTTGGCTACGGAACCCTAAAAAAGTATCTAAGTAAGTTTATCAGTTGTCTAGTACTCATCGTGCAAGCTTCTGCTTATTTTGAGACTATACATATAGCGCTGTGTAACTCAGCTTGGCATGTCTTGTTTTATTAGTCTATACTAATACTTATACTTATATACTTATAATATTATAAAGCTGAAGAGTTTGTTTGTTTGTTGTTTGAACGCGCTAATCTCAGGAACTACTGGTCCGAATTGAAAAATTATTTTTGTGTTGAATAGACCATTTATCGAGAAAGGCTTTAGGCTATATAACATCACGCTGCAACTATTAGAAGCGAAGAAATAATGGAAAATGTAAAAAGACGGAGAAAAAATAACTATTCCACGCGGACCTTATCGCGAGCACAGCTAGTATTTTATAAAGGTATTTCTAAATCGGTTTAGACAACCGTAAAAAACATTACTTAAGCTTCACGCTTTTTGTTTGATACACACACAGCTACAAAAATATGTGAAGTAAAGGATAGGTGGCAGACACTGTCATAGCTCGTCCTGCTGAAATAACAAGTCTTGTATTTACTGTGGAAACATAACACGACGCGTCTCTTGTCACTTGAGTTTGAGTTTAAAAGTCTATTCAATTAGTAACATGTAGGTATAAAAGTGAAATGAGGTGATCCGGCAGAGAACCAAAGTCACCGACATAGCTCACCGGATTAGTAAGCTGAAGTGGCAATGAGCTGGCCATATCAACCGCAGAACCGATAACCGTTGGGGTAAACGAGTTCTGGAGTGGAGACCGCGTATCTGCAAACGTAATGTAGGACGCCCTCAGGTCAGGTGGAATTACGATTTGCGCAGGACGACCGGCAAGTGCTGGATGCGAGAAGCCCAAAATCGACCTAAGTGGCGAACATTAGGAGAGGCCTATGTCCAGCAGTGGACTGACACGGGCTGATGATGACGATGAGGTATAAAAGCTAGTTGAAGTAGCTAAAATAGTATATGTCTTACAAAAATATGTTTATGGCGGTTGTCGGTTGTCTTACAAAAATGGCGGCTTCGCGGGTGGGAACCGCATGTTTGAACGATGCCAACGCGTTCCAAAGCCCAATGGCAATCCGCGACAGTCCACGCTCGTAATCAGATTAGCCGAGATTTGTCACTGATGGCTGTGTCGCGTGCGACTTCGACCCAGTCTAACGAACGACCGGCCCAGTCCGCCTTTGTCCCCCAATTACCATACGAATGTTTTCCTTAAGGAGGGAGACGCGAGGTGGAAGCCTGCGGTCGATTTGTGCGGCCGATTCCGGCTATTTTTGCTTTGCGTAACGAATTACGCGTGTAGAGTGTGGGTACGAAACCCAGACAGTAATTCGGGAAGGCACGATAGATAGAGCATTTAGATGAATCATTATTGTTATTGTTGTCTAAACATAACACGCGTCTCTTATCACTTGAGTCTGTTTGTATTGGACTGGGTGTTTTCTATGTATAATAATGTATTTATTTACAAAAAAAAAAATAAAAAAAGAAAATCATTATATTGTATTGTATTGTTGCATTGCAACTAGTTACAAAATACAGTCCACAATGTCCACCAGATTCAAAGTAGCGAGTTGAATTTGATTGATATTATTTCCGTTCTGTTCTGTATGACCTGACCGGATTGACAAGAGTCCAACACGCGCGCGGATTTTTTTTTATTTTATTTTAATTTTTATATAAAATTCACTGGAACCCTTATACATTAGGAGAATCGTAACGACACCGCGATGTAAGATACAGGCACCGCCATCTATTGGCGCCTACTTGACAACTGCGTTCGTAGTGTGTTCTTTTTATGACAAGGGACGTTTTATTGTGTTACATCACACACAGTGTTACATGATGGATGATATATTATTTTTATTTATTGTCTATTTCGAAATCAACTATTTTATTACATTTAGAGGGATGTAAGGGAGTGTCCTAACATATTTTCGCTCCAAGCCAATCTCACCTGCCCGTGGTGCATCCTGCCGAATAACAAACGAGACGCCGGCAGCCGACTGGTGGCGGTATAACCATCACAATTTAAGCCGTAGCTAAATACCACAGGCCGATGACGGGCAGCAGCGTCACTGGAGCGAGAATTAAGCTACGCCCTGCGATCGCCAACCCGATTGCCCAGCGTGGCGATTATGGGTAGGTATATCCTCCAGATGTTTGCCCTAAGTGGCGAACAACTGAAGAGACCTATGTCCAGCAGTGGACTGCAATAGGCTGATGATGATGATGATTACATTATTATAGAGTATTATGTCCCACTCAAACGCAATGGTTAGAGTTAAGCTCTAAACTCGGACGATCCGATGGTTCTTTTTTTTATTCCCGATCGGGTTAATTTAGGAAGTTGACTAACTAAATTGTCTCGGGTCTGGATGTACTGACAGACGCAGTCATCTTAATAGTACTCATAGTACTAGGAAAGGCTTACTTTAAGACTAGGTGGTTGGTATGCATTGTCTAGCGCATCTATTTATTATTGTTATGTGAATTTGGCTGGCAATAGGTCTGTTCTATAACGTCATGATTTTGAAATATCGACCAGTCGCAAAAAAAAATACAAAAATGTTTTTGAGGATAGCAATTCTTCATGGTTAAAGTTAAAATTAAAACTTCCGTTCGTCGTACTAACTGAGTTACAGCTTTTTCCCATTCAAACCAAATTTCGTTTGTTTCGTTACGAGTATATTCCTAACAGATATTGAGCACCTTAAATCTATCGGGATGATTATTCCAAGAACATTCCTTTGATTAAAAGTATTGTAAATAAAATGACAAATACAAAAGATTAAGCTCATTATTTTCTATTTTTATACTTATATTCAGTTGGTTAAACAGCTTTAGATGGAAAGCATCGGTCATTTGAAAACGGTAAGCCCTAGTTACTTTTGTGGGAGAATTTCTCTTTCGTATGTGAATAATGAGCATAAGTTATACGTAAATGAAATGCTTGATGTCGTGTTTTGTTTTTGTTTGAGAAATTTCAACAGGCGTAATTGAAAATTACATTTATTTGGTTTTACGACAGGTAGATAAAACAATAGGTTAGAAAAAAGCAACAAGGACGTAGGTGATCCAGCGACCTTGGTATCGTAACTGAATTAATTCCTAAGACCCTTTCCCGTTCTTGTTTCCAATCAGGACCGTCTTTAAACTATTTGAGGCCCTGGGCACATTAGGATCATGGGGTCCCTATGACCTAAATATCGTTTATCATTTGGTAATCTGGCAGGAACTGGGGGGCCCCATTCGATCGCGGGGCCCTGGGTACGTGCCCATAGTGCCCAGTGGGGAAGAGGGGCCTGTTTCCAATCTTGTCCCCTTTTCTGTTCCCGTTCCCGGTACGACTCCAAATTATTTTTCATTAGACCTATCATATTATATCAAAGACTATATAAATTTTTAAGTTGGGACGTGAATTTCTAAAGATCCTTTTTTAATGAGTACCTTCTCATAAAGAATGGATTTTAGACGTCCATACAAAACTTTAGGCTTTTAATTTTTGAAGTTTACGGGCAGCTCAGACGACAGACTATCCGTGACGCACTTTTTTGCAATTATATGCAGTAACGCACACGACGCGCAAAAATCTGTCGCGGATATTTCACAGACTCAACCCACACGACGCACATCTTCGAATATTCTGTCGGCACCTGGACGCTCTTTTTAAATGTCTCAGACTCTATCGCACAAAAAGTCTGTCGTCTTCGCTGCCCCTTATCGATGAGTGAATATTTGTGTGATGAATATGTATTTCGCTTTTATACCAACATTTAGAGCATTGTAGTGTCTTTACGAGTCAAGAGTACTACAACAATACCAAAAATATTAGTGTATTAGTAAAAGTACACAACAATATACATATATGTATTTCATTACAATTTATGTAGGTACCTAACTTAAAAACACGAAATGTGGAATGTGTGCAAGAAATCTGCTCTCTGCATGAACCAAGGGTTGACTGGTACAGAATGCTCCTAGCATTAAGTTCGCCTTTTGTACCATTTTGTGCAAAAAAGTTGAAATAAATAAAAAAATGTAAGGTACAAGAATGTTTGTCACGGGTCGAATTCAAACTGACAACTCTCGGTTCCGTTCACCATTAATCCACCGGGCCCATCAAATCAACAAACAATATTAAATTAACAATTCAAAATACTAAGAACTGTTAACGAGTTAGTAGTAATATTCCAAAACTCCTTCCAAATCTGTTTAAAAGTTTAAAACAATTTCAAGTGAAACTGAAGTACATTAAACTTGTTAATGTTTACCGAACACAATTTATAATTTGGTATCAAGTTGCCGTAAACAAAGATTCTTTCAGATGTTGGAAGATTCTTTCAAGAAAATTAAAGTGATTAACACGATGGCTGTTTTTCCTAAATGACTAGCAGGTAGGACGGAAAGCCGCCATACCTACTTAGTGTTTGAGCTTACGAAAGAACTATACCTATATTTTAGCTAACCAATCAGACGGCAACCTATAAAGGACCGTCCATTAATCATGTGATGTTTTTGGCATTTTTCAACATATTCTTAGGGGTGCTCAGTATGAAATAATTAAAAGTGAAAATATAATAGAAAGACACTATTTTTACGCGTGGCTTCTTTCTAGCATCCATTTGTAAGCGCGTCTAATAAAATATGAGACAAAGACGCGTAAATGATATTATGACAGAGGAAGCTGACAAACCGATGTTCACGCAGGCAAAGCCGCCGGCAGCAGCTAGTTTTACTATAAGTATAATAAATAATAATGTAGATACTTAGAATTTTTGCATTAGGCCGACTAAACATATTTTAATGATTACGATCAATTACTACGATGATAGACAAGGCGTCCAATCCATGACTTCGTCACCAGACTGTTGGAGGAGCCGGCATGGGGAGGGTAATTATAATCGTCAGTCAGCGTCAGTTTTCCTTGTGGGACTTTGAATCATCAGGTTGACTTTCTAAAGTTTCGTGGTCTGTTTGGATTTTTCGCTTGTAATTGGCTTGCAATGTGGCGGGTTCGGGTTAAGTAAAACAACTGACTGCGATCAATTATAATGTCATTTATTGCATTACACATCTTTATATATGGGGAGAGATGCGTGTGTGCACTCGTATGTCGTACACACACTACACCTCCCCCTTTAAAAGGACAAAAAAAATAATAAAATATACATTTTTTTTTGTATATCTATAAGTTAAGAAAATAATATGGTGTTGTTGACGACATAAAACATTATTACCTAATACATTGCTTTGATTGATGGATTGCACAGATTCACAATATTATTATTTTTAATTGCACACATTTAAATAAAATCTTTTCAAAATTCAAATCACAAACAAAATTTAAACTGTTAAATATAAATTATATCTCTTTTAACTCATTAAAAAAACATTTCTAATAAATTTAAATAATCCCATAAATTGTATAAAACATTCCGATATTTATTTATCCATCATTTCATTTCTTAAAATTCCTCACTACATTTCCTACTTTTGCATGTCATCTTCTTTATTCTTTCATCTTCTTTTTGTCAATATCGGTATAGTCATATCCTCACATCACACTCCTGTATTCACCTAACATCTTATTCACATAATTCTTCTATTTGTATATTTATTCCTTTATTCGCATATACACTTATGCAATTATTCATTTATTCCACCTATTCATTAATTAACTTATGCGCTTATTCACTTATTCGCATTTCATTTATTTATTCCATATTTATTTTGGTACACAATATCATAACTCATTTATTTATTTATAGTCGACTTTACTATTCATCTTATTAACATACAAAATGGACATCTCATATGCCATTTGGGTTGTACTCGCAACCTATATACCTAATGGGGGTCATAATTTAAGTCTCTTTGACTTTGGACTCCAACTTATCTCACAGAGGAAAACTCGTTCACACCATGATCGAATGGAAGGATCCTGACCCGCAATGTACCATCATCACAATAATATAATTATAGGGTCAGTAATTAAGACACTTTTTGGTCTCCAACAGAATTCGAAGGGGAATCTCGTTCACACCTTGATATTACTGAAGGACTCGATCCCTATTTGTACCTATCGTACATTTCGTATATCCGAGAATTAAATATAACCTTAACATTTCATTCACTTCTTTCAAAAATAACTATCATTCCAAATGAATACAAAGTAAATAAGAACTTCATCGCTCTTGGGTGATCAATCCAATCGCATAATCCTTTCTTAAAACCGTATACTCCCATACTTCTAAAAAAAATCTTATCAGCATTCCTCATCCTGCATTAAATCATTAAAATACCATTTCTTTAACATCACTGCACCTAATTGTATATAACAGTCACAAAAAGATTTTTAATACAGCTGCATAAATACTCATTCGTAATCATTTTACAACCTTTCAAACCAATTATTTCAACTATTTGTTACATTCTTTACAATCAGTTACCATGCCTAAATGTAAACACAATTTAATTATTGATGTCATAGAACTTTCCAGCTAAAACGACACTAAGAAGTTGGTATCATTCCTAATATGTCGCAATGTTTTAATTGTGCTTGACCAGCAAACCTACAGTGGGATTGTTTACACCACGACTTATGTTGCTACATACTTCGCTAAAATTGACAACTTGCATTATTGTATGTGCATAATTCTTGTTACAACACCGATCGAAATACAATACTTGTTGTTTTTATGACACATTTACAACGCTTATTCGAAAACAATCATATGACCTAATGTATGTACCTGGTAATATTTAATAAGTTACCTAAAATACCAAAATCCAAAATATATGGTTATAACATTCTTTAAAAGTATAGTACATTATGTAACAATTTATTGATTTACGTGTTTTAAGTAATTTGCAACATTTTCTTTAATGACAAAATTGTAACAAAAAATTAAAATCAATTACTGAAATTCATTAAAAAACAAAACAAATTAATACATGCCATAACTATGTGTTGCTAGGTCAGCAAGAAAGAGAATTTTTCTAATAAATAAAAACATAATTTCACTTTTAATTACGCACCTTTCTGATAATACTATCTCTGGGAAACTGTAAATATAACATTTTTTTAAATTAGTGACCAATAAAATATTAAAAAACATTACACGAAATTTACATTTGTCCCTACTTATCTGTGCAACCATTGTAAAAAAATCAAATAAACACAATTTATAAGACACACTATTTATATAAAAAAAATCTTTTCATATATATGTACTTTAAAATTACACATTCTTTTTGAAGAAAAAACCTACTAATTTGTCTATCGTCAACAACTAATTCAAAATTATAAAACACAATATTAAAAATTCTAATCACATTAATTTAATCATAAAATAAATTCTTCATACATCATTTACTTCCTTAAACTCTTGTTAAAATTCTCAAAAAAAAAATATTGCAACTTCTACTTAGAATAGTTTTTAATTGTCAAAAAAAAAGGAACCTTTTATTTCCTAGTTAATACAAATTTTAAAATACTTAATTAGAAAATTACTAAAACATTTATAAATGGAACCGTTCGCGGTTTATCCTTGGAATAATAGATCGTTGACGTTAGTGGATTGTTGGTTGGTTGGTTGGGGGGGTATGACTGGATCAACTCCCGGCTGCATCCACTTCCGACTCCAACATCTCCCGGCAGCCGGCTACTTATCTACATTCATCCGACACCAACATCTCCCGGCACCCTGCTCTGCTACTTCCACATCGGACGCCATGGTCTCCCGGCGCCCTGCTTTTCAGCTTCCACATCACCACAAATGTTTTTCACTACTCTATACAGTTTTTTTTTTTAACACCACTCCATATTGATATTATTATGAATTAATTTTAAATGTTACTGAAGAATTTATATTTAGATGTAATAATTATTTAAATACATTATAAACTATTTTAAATTGTCCATGTTAAAATGTCCGTCACTCGCGCACCTTTTATTAGTCCATTTTTTAATTTTAATTATATTATCATATCAAAAACCGTCTGCGCAGCGCCGCCGAAGGCAGCACTGGCAGGGTCGCCATGCAATGTGGCGGGTTCGGGTTAAGTAAAACAACTGACTGCGATCAATTATAATGTCATTTATTGCATTACACATCTTTATATATGGGGAGAGATGCGTGTGTGCACTCGTATGTCGTACACACACTACAGGCTTGATTAGAAGCACTGTCAAAGTGTCAAATCCCCGCTTACTGGTGAGGGTTAATTCTTCACTATCACTTTCAATGACGAAATCACGAGAGGCATCATTATTATTCTTGTCATTATATCCAGTAAGCTTGCAATTTAATTTTGGGTGAGGTTTCTGTCACTGTGATAGCCTCTTTTAGTGGATATTACATTATTTCCAGTTTCGCATGTTGAACTTGATAATAGGATGGAAATCTAATGCAGCATCTTTCATTGACACTTTTTTTAAAGTATTTTATTGTAATGCATTGCCACTAGAGATGGGCGTTGAATCAACGAACGGTTTAAATGGACCGTCTACGTTCAATGGACGCTTCGACGGTCTACAGCTGATTCGTGAACCAGTCGAATTCTTAGACGGCTAAACTGAGAGTCCACAGCGTTGTTATCAACTCACAACGCGACAACGACGCGTGTAACATAGCCGGTTAATAATGTAAGCAAGCCCATGCGTTCGTACACGAACAAACCAATTTGAACTTTAAGTGCAAAGACATAAGAACGCCGACTTACTGTAGTTGGGCGTAAGACAGAGACAACTAAACACGGAACGTGTGCAGGAAAGAAAAAAACAAAAAAAAAACATAAAAAGTAAAAAAAAAAGAATTGAAACTTGTTTATTTTATAATAATGTAATTATATAAATTTGCAGTTGATCCACACAGTCACCGTAGCTACGTCGCGTGTTCGTAGAATCGTTTAATAAACGATTAAACGTCTGCGTTATTGCATAGACCAGTTGACGAAATCAACTAGTTGATCGACTAGTCGATGGACGGTAATGAACGGTCTAATTTCGTTCACGAAAAATACGTCGACGACCCATCTCTAATTGCCACTTGGTTTGCTTAAGGATTCTTAAGTAAATGCTCTAATACTTCAGGCAGATTAACTGGGCACTGTGGACATGTTCAACTTTGTTCGATGTTAAATTATAAAATTTCTGCCGAACCTTAAGGCCTACTTTGAAACCACAACGATAGCGCGTTGTAATCGACATACAGCGCCATCTAGTTACAGGTGGAGTAAACTGTTTGTTACATTTTATTTTTATTTATCTCAAGTGATTTTACGTCGATCAATTCTATGAGATAGGCAATCGTTATACTGGGTGAAGTGACTGAGTCGTCATCGCTCAAAGGTAGGTAACGGAGGCAATGAACTTATAACACTTAATTTTTATGGAAAGTAGTTAGTCTAAGTGACAAAATGTTTGCTATGCGACATGTTTACAGTGTGGCCCGATTAAAGTAGTACTTCAGTTGATTAATTAGTGAGATCAATCAACAAGAGCTCTCTAATTGTTGACAGACATGCTTTGTTGCTGATGAGTAAGATGCCTACAAGATTGCCTTAATGAAAATATGCAAGGCTTTGTATTATGGATATAGGTATTAAACTCTATAAGCATCCACATTCACGAATAAGGATTGATTTCTTAGTAGCAGTGAACACTGCTTCCGATACACGACGTAGGTTCGATCCGCACATGGTAGGTACATTTTGTGTACATGAACATGCCTGATTGTAGGTATTCTTCTTGTTTGATGGTCTTCATGTTTGATGTGTTTAATATGTTATAATTTTCAAAGACAAGTATTTATGTACATAATGTTTATCAGTTTATACTCCTTTAACAGTCACTAGCTTTTCTGTAGTAATGTAGGTACTGATTGTTTTTTCATAATAGTCATTAAAATTATTATCAAACTTATAGGGTATCTTTTATGAATCTAAGCGAACCTCTACTTAACACAATACCTACGTAGAATGTTGACTTTTTAAGGTCCGATAAATCTCACAAGTCACTGCAATATTCTAGTAGATAATACTAATTCTGTTTGATCCTGGTCATACTACCTATATACGAGGATGGATACAAATGAAAAAATCTCTTTCTGTATTTTGTATGAAAAACAGTAAAAATCTTACTATATAAATTGGCCGCCAAAAAAAAAACTAAACCACAGACAATTGTCTATTTTTTTTTTTATTAATAAAGAAAGTAACTACACAATGGTAATGCTGCCTTTCGTAAGCAACGCAAGTGTATTTTAAGTAATAAAAATGTAGAAAGAACTATGTATAAATAAATATCAGACAACATCACATACATTGCTCTGATCCCAAAGTAGGTAAGTAGCTTAAACATTTGTGTTATAGGTATCGTTCGTTGAACAGATCGCGTATTCTTGCCCCCTAAATCCCTCTCATTTGTAGTATTTTTCTTATTCTCAATTTAATTGATATTTTAGAATACGGGAGGGACAAATGAGAGGGATTTAGGGGGCAAAAATACGCGATCCGTTCAACGAACGTTCGTTTTCGTTTTTTGTAGTAGGGCCCCAGAACAACTAAGGTACCACAAATAAATACTTAAATACAAATATAAACACCCAGACACGGTTTTTATTTACGGCTATAATTTAGAAAATGTCTGACCTGCTATTGGTGGAGTTGACGGAAGTGTTGGAGCGGCTGCGCCGGTTGCAGATGGAGTCCCCGCAGTTGACCACGCCGCCCTTGGTGGTGATGGAGAAGGTCCTCAGCCGGTAGAGGTCGTCGGACAGCCGGGGGTTGTACGGCTTCTCCGGGAGCGAGCACACGCGCGGTCTGGAGTGCTCCACCACTGCGGGACGAAATATTCAAAGGTAATCCCACCAAAAACATTCTTTACTAGCTGTGCTCGCGACTTCGTCCGCGTGGAATAAGTAGTTACTTTTTCCCCTTTTTTTTACATTTTCCATTATTTCTTCGCTCCTAATAGTTGCAACGTGATGTTATATAGCCTAAAGCCTTCCTCGATAAATGGTCTATTCAACACAAAAATAATTTTTCAATTCGGACCAGTAGTTCCTGAGATTAGCGCGTTCAAACAAACAAACAAACAAACTCTTCAGCTTTATAATATAAGTTAAGATAAAACTAGCCAAGTCTCGATGGAGCTGCTTGTTTATCTCTAAAAAGTAATGGAATCTAGACAAAGTCGTGCGAAGTCTAAGGATTATAGTTAATGGTGTGTGTTTTCAGCGTTCATGTAAATGACGTGAGAGGGCGACCTATCATCTTTGCACTACAAGTCACCCTCCCCGGTCCGTGCTGCATCCTGGCGAATAACAAACGAGCCTTTGGGAACCGACTGGTGACGGGTTAACTATCACAATGGAAGACGTAGCTAAATACCACAGGCTGATGACGGACAGTGTCAGTGGAGTGAAGATTAACGAAGATTTACAAACCGCCTTCCCAGCGTGGCGATTTAAAGGTGTTTGCCCAGAGTGGCGAACATCTGGAGAGGCCTTTGTCCAGCAGTGGGCTGATTAGAGGGCAAAGAAAGAGTAATAAATCAAAAAAGTCTGTATTTTTGTCTGTTTGTATTTATTCCTCAAACAGATAACTTCATTGATTTCATATTACAATACCATGATTTATCAAACTATGAGTAGAGTTTGCTTAAATCGATAACCTACTTACGTTGCTATAAGTACGTCACAAATGAACTCAATCAGGAAACAAAAACTACAATATGCCTTCGTGAACTTAATTATTGTTGATTTGATATGAATGCAGATAAAAGCGACATTGTTACGACAGCACATGCCGTACATTGAAAAACGTATTGACACATCGGAATGATCGATCGTCTGAGTGTAGGAAACAAACACAAAACCTACTGATGCATTTTCCAAGCATTTTTATATTTTTTTGGGACGATTTGCTCAACATTTTGACTGGCTCGGTGGCTCAATTGGTAGTGACCCCTGCCTTCTGAACCAAGGGTCGTGAGTTCGATTCCCACCCGGGACAAACATTCGTGTGATGAACACTTGTGTTTCTTCTGTGTCTGGGTGTTTATATTTGTAGTTAAGTATTTATTTGTGGTACCTTCGTTGTTCTGATACCCATAACAGAAGTGCTTAAGCTACTTACTTTGGGATCGGAACTATGTATGTGATGTTGTCTGATATTTATTTATTACTAGCTGTGCCAGCGGCGTCGCTCGCGTGGATATCGGGTTTCAAAAATAACGGACTTCCATATAATACCCATCTATACCTTGTGCCTAAGTTTTAAGTTAGACCTCTAGCAATACATTGGTGAAAACCGCATTCAATTCTATGCAGTTTGTTTTCGCGTAATGCGCGTTCAAACATACAGGTTTAAATTTCTCGCGTTTTCCCAACACTTCCCGTCACTGCTCCGCTCTTATTGATTGTAGCGTGATGAAAAGTATCCTATAACCTGCCCAGGAGTATGAAGAATAATTGTACCAAGTTTCGTCAAAATCTGTTCAGTAGTTTTTTTTTCTATAACGAACATACAGACAGACAGACAGACAGACAAAAATTTTACTGATTGCATTTTTGGTATCAGTATCGATCACTTATCACCCCCTGATAGTTATTTTGAAAAAATATTTTATGTACAGAATTGACCTCTCTACAGATCTTAACTAATATTATAAAGCTGAAGAGTTTGTTTGTTTGTTTGTTTGAACGCGCTAATCCCAGGAACTACTGGTCCGAATTGAAAAATTCTTTTTGTGTTGAATAGACCATTTATCGAGGAAGGCTTTAGGCTATATAACATCTCGCTGCAACTATTAGGAGCGAAGAAATAATGAAAAATGTAAAAAAAAATGAGGAAAAAATAACTATTCCACGCGGACGAAGTCGCGAGCACAGCTAGTTTATTATAAGTACAGATTATTATTTATTTATTTAATATGGCTAGTGCTTTTCCAAGCATTTTTATATACTTTGACGATTACGCGACTAGCGTAAGTTTCATCATCCTGGCCACTGTCCACTGCTGGACATGGCCTCTCCAGTTGTTCATCACTTTAGGTCAACATATCGAGGCTTTATCCATAAACGCCACGCTGAGCAGGCGGGTTGGCGAACGCAGGGCGTAACTCCCCGCTCTGGTGACGCTGCTGCCCGTCTTTGGCGTGTGGTATTAGGCTACGCCTTCAATTGTGAAGGTTATACCGCCACCAGTCGATTCTCAGAGTCTTGTTTGTTGTTCGGCAGGATGTACCATGGGCAGGTGAGGGTAGTCCGGAGCGAATAGATGATAGGTCGCTCCCTATACTCCCATTCTTTGTACTTGCTCCATGGCTAAACCTCTCATCTCATCATCATCAGCCTATTACGGTCCACTGCTGGACATAGGCCTCTCCAGTTGTTCGCCACTTAGAGAAAACATCTGGAGGATATACCCATAATCGCCACGCTGGGCAGACGGGTTGGCGATCGCAGGGCGTAGCTTCTTGCTCCGGTGTCACCGGTCATTAGTATTTAGCTACGCCTTCAATTGTGATGGTTATGCCGCCACCAATCGGTTGCCAGCGCCTCGTTTGTTTTTCGGCAGGATGCACCACGGGCAGGTGAGGTTGGCTTGGAGCGAAAAGATGATAGGCCGCTCCCTTACAACCTCTCATCTGCCATAACACAAAAGTAATCCATTTCAACAAATCAACGAGCATTTATCTCGCTATAATTATCAGAACCAGGCTTATTAAACGATTATTACATTTACTTTCATAATTGAGGACATTTAATTCTAGCAAGGTATCTACAAAATTAATGCTATCGCGACGGTTTTCTGTGAAATATTCGGATTATTCCCTTCTAGGAATCCGCCGATGAAAGGCTTTCGAGGACGCAGTGTGTGCCGAAATACTGAGAAATGGTAATTTGATATTTCTTAGTTATGGTTAAAGCGGTTATTTGCCAAATTTAGTAGGTATTATCCAAATGGAGAACGAGTCGATTATAACCAAAGTTTTCAGAGACTGACACATATTTTAATTTGTATATTAACCATCATCATCAGGCTATTGCAGTCCACTGCTGGACATATGCCTCTCCAGCTGTTCGCTACTTAGGGCAAACATCTGGAGGATATACCCATAATCGCCACCCTGGGCAGGCGGGTTGGCGATCGCAGGGCGTAGCTCCTCGCTCCAGTGACGATGATAAATATATCTAGCTTTATTTCTACTTAAGTTTTTTACTCCATTTTATTTATTATTCAATTCATTCAAGACAAAGGACAATGGCTTTTTTATGGTGTCTGGTTTACACTGCAGTTAAAGGCTTAATATAAATAGCAGAAGCTCAACTGCGTTGAAAGGGAGAAGCAACAAAGTGATTCTAAAAGGCTTGCTCGCCATTTACAGTGGTTGTCTACCACAGAATTATATCAAGGAGAGAACTAGAATACTGTCACATCTTCTTTTTTCTTTATTTTTTATAGTAGCTCGACGTATTGGCTTCCCTACGCCTGATGAAAAACGAAAGAGAAGGACTGTAACAACTAACAAGTAACTACAAGTAACTGACCAGTTACTTGTCAGTTGCCAACGCCATGCCGGCCCAACCCTAACCCGCCATGAGCTCAGGAAACCCTACTCACCGGCAGATGCACGACCCGGAGGTCATTTGGCTGCGGTATTCTATAGGGTGGAGGTCCGGGCGGCTCAATTCGAGCGAAAATCCGCAATACCTCTCTTAAATTCAATAGGGATGTTTCCAGGGTTAAAATAATTACATTGTATTAAGTCCATTTTACATTATAAAAATATATTGGACACGTATTTTCCTTTTTTCATTTAAACAAAAAATAACAAAGATACAAGGCATCAAAATGTAGGAGCGGGGGTCTTTGACGTCACGCGTAATTATAACGGGCTGTGTCTTTGTCGTTTTTTGTCTAATTTACAAATGAAAAAAAATATGTGCTTTTTATTTTTGAACAATCTAAAAGACAGACTTAGCGGCAACGCAAACGACAGACTATGCGTGACGCACTTTTTTGCAATCTCTCGCGGATATTTCACAGACTTAACGCACACGACGCACATCTTCGATCATTCTGTCGGCAGACCTAGACGCTCATTTTAAATGTCAGACGCAGACTCTATCGCACAAAAAGTGTGCTGTCTGCGCTGCACCTAATTATTTTTTTTACGGCAACAGGCCTATTACAGCATGTGAAATGTTTAGTGAAGTATTCGAGTTTGACCATCCTGCACATGTATCAATCTACTTTTTAACCGACTTCGAAAAAAGGAGGAGGTTCTCAATTCGTCTGTATGTATAATATTTTTTTTTTTTTTTTTATGTTTGTTCACCGATATTTCCGTCAATTATGGATGGATTTCAAAAATTTTTCGACAGTTCGACAGAGGACACTTCCGAGGTGGTCCCATTATCACCAAGTCAGTATCTGATGATGGGATCCTGTAGAAATTGAGGGCAACAACCGAAAATTGTATGCCCATATGGTGTTTTTGTTACGTAATCATATTTTACTCAGGTATATGCTTCCGGGCGTCAACATCTGGTGCTGATGATGAAGCCACAGAACTCCTTAACGGTTAGGAGTTAGGGGAAAGTACTGACATTGGTCGATATTAAACTAGGTAGTAGTATGTACTTATGCAGGGCTAATAGGGCAGGTGATTTGGTAAGTGATTCTAGACCTGACTGATTCTCTGATGACTTGATTCTAGATCGCAAAGTCTTCACTCGACTTAAAGCAAAATTTTTCATTCCTAAGTAAAATTCTTAAGGACATTAATTAGCCTTTATTCAAGGTCACAGCACATTAACGCAACTAAAAATAGTGAAATAAAATTATTTTTAAAAAAAAATTAAACCGACTTCAAAAAAACACAAACGACCAAAACTAAAAAGCAGTAAATAACGTAAGTAATTCTATCCTTAATACATAATTATTTAAATATTACAATTATCACTTATTTTTGAAGTCGGTGCCAGCCAAATAAATGTATATTGTCGTGTGGATTTGCCGGCCGCGCGCGTCATACAACAACAGTCTACGTTAGGTACCGAGAGGCTGGCACCGACTTCAAAAATAAGTGATAATTGTAATATTTAAATAATTATGTATTAAGGATAGAATTACTTACGTTATTTACTGCTTTTTAGTTTTGGTCGTTTGTGTTTTTTTGAAGTCGGTTTAATTTTTTTTTTAAAAATAATGTTTTACTTTTTTTGTACTAGTACATACAACACAATGGCCCCCTTTACCTTCCTACCTTCCAGTAGGGACAAAGTATCAAGTGAACAATCACTTCAATTATATTCACCGACTTTAATATGAACTGTTAACGCACCCCAGAAATTACATTGAAAACGCGTACTGGATTAAACGCTTTGATGTGCGCGTGTGAACTGAGCTTGAGTCACGTTTTTAGCACAAATAAGACGGTTCTACCCTTGATACATGTCTCTGTAGGCAGCTCTGTTAGACAGTAAGCATTTTGGTTTTATTTTCATCGTCGCGACGCCGGCGTTGTCCAACCGATTCGACTGGCCGCGGTTGCCACAACTTTTCCAACTTGGGAAGATACAAACACTTTGTCCTCGGAATCAATAGAATTTCATATTACATTTTTAACAAGTCTCCCAAGTTTGTGGCGCCGTTTCAATCCTGTTTCACAATGGACGGGCATGAGCGAACTTTCTCTATCACTTTCGCCGTTTCGTTAAGCAATTTAAGTTGGAAAAATTGTATTTGGAAGTGTTGAAGTGTTAACAGACCGTTGTGAATAGGCCAAAAGGTTTGTTAGAAGGCAAAAGTATGCGGAATGTTTTTTAATTTCTGATGCAAAAGTTTCTCTGAAGGAGTAGGCTGGTTAAAGTGGCCTTAGGCCTCAATTAAGGAGGAGGGGGCGACTTCCAGAACACATAAATCCTAAATAATTTTGCAAAGTTAACCCTACAAGGCACCCAGTACCATATGTGGAACACCGATTTCTATCGTTCCTACAGCTACAAAATTTTGATACCGCCATCTTTTGTGATGTTAATAGAAGCTTCAGATATCTAGCAACATAGGAAAATAACCCATTACGTATAGATGTCGTGACTGTTCTTGTTATTGTAAACTTTGTGTGAAATTTGAATCAAAGTGCTACTTTAGTCGTTCGTGTGAATTAAAAAATTTATAAAAAATACTTACTGAATAGTTTTGAGGTTGAAAAAAATAATGTGTGTTGCAACGTAGTGTATACTTTGCAGAGGTAAGTTGAGTTTTTATATTATTGCCGTAAAACATATAAATAAATCATAATTTTATCGTGTTCCACTTACGGTACGTTGAGCTTTGACGCTCTTTTTACAAGTACGTACTTACAGCAACTTGTCCTATGAATACTTTGGTTTTATTGCAGATAATGTCACCAAAAGTATAGGTGACGAATAAATTGAAGGCTTTTTAATTATCTTCACGAAGTTGAAGACTTTTCAGATGCTAAAAGTGATGAAACATTTAGTCAACCTAATATTTTTTGTCTGAATCACTTAGCGATGTGGAAACTTTATTATCGCCGCTGTGAAATCACTATTCGTCTCCCGCCAATGAGATTGTTATGGATATTGATAATCTTCAGCCGGAAGCACCACATCCTCAGCCTATTACATCAGGAGGGAATGCAGGGACAACTACGGGTACTATAAGACAATCTCTGGCACCTAGACAATTATCGACTATGACATGGTACCTGAAACTATGTTACCATCTTTTAGATGTTACTCTTATCAATAGCTGGAAATTGCACAGAAGTGTTGGTGAGCAGCAGCATACCCTAACGCCAATAAAACAGAACGACTTCAAATTTGAAGTAGGAAAAATATTATGCATGTTTGGGCCATCTATAAACAAAAAGAGAGGTAGACCAAGTTTATCTGATGAAATTTAAAAAAGAAGAAAGAAACCTAATACAGCAGTTCTGCCTCGTCGTGCCAAATGTGATGGATTCAAACATTTTCCTGTTTGGGGCGCAAAAAGACTTCGATGCAAATATCCCGGTTGTAAAGGAAAAAAACCTTCATATCTTGGGAAAAATGCCGAGTGTAACTTTGCGTGATTAAAAATAATAATTGTTTTAGGACTTTTCATCAATAGGTTTTTTTAATGATCGCCAACCCACCTACCTAGCATGGCGATTGCAGGTAAATCCTCCAGGTGTTTGCCCAAAGTGGCGAACAACTGTAGAGGCCTATGTCCAGCAGTGAAATGCAATAGGCTGTTGATGATGATGGGGTATTTTAAGAGAAAAATACATTTCTTTATTTTGTTTCAAATTAAAAGCCTGAAATTAAATTATTCAAACAAGAAAAGATTCCAAAACAATTGTTCTACTATATTACCAAAAAGCATAGTTAAGGCTCAGTGTACCACATATGGAACCAAAATAAAAACTTGATTTATCTGTAAATTATTGGATATTTATTATTTTTATTATTATTTCCCAACTACTAATCACCAACTTTATCATATATATTTTTGTCACACTTGAAAAAAAAATTGAGCCTTGTAGGGTTAATTTCCTATAGTGACTAGGGTTCATGATTTCTTTTCAATATCTCGGGTCTTGAGAATTCTCGAGGCTAATTTTCGGGTCTTCGTGGGTTTTCGAGAAATGTACATTTCATGTCATGTCTCTATAAACATGTCAAGTGTTTAGAGACAAGAGTTCCCGAGTTCTCGACTTTTCTCGAGCTAGATTTCCCGGGAACAAAGCCCAATGAACCCTAATTGTGACCCTTTTTTTTAATACCAGGGAAAAATGATTTTATGCATCCCCGCCACCCGGGGGAGTGACGGGGTATGTGGGACTCACACCGCCCTCGGTAAGGGGAGGGAGGGAGGAGGGCGGAACTCCTATAGTGACCCTGAGGCGACTCCGAAAGACATCATCATCAACGACAGCCAAACTCAGTCCACTGCTGGACATTGGCATCACGAATCAGGTCTACCGCGAGCGAATTCGCCGCCAGAGGCGCTAGTGTAGCGTAAGGTCAAACCGAAATGTCTGTTAATGTTAATGTTATTTCTGACGGATTTACATCGTAAAAGTTGTCCGCCTTATATCCGATACCGTTCCAACGAAATCATAAATTCCGAAACTCTCCGAAACTCAATTTTCCGGCGCAAAAGGACGCATTGATTTTAGGTCGAATATCAAATTAATGTTGTATCTAATTTCTTAAGTGCTTTCTTCGTCACGCAACGCTTACAATTAAATCAACTTCGTGGAACGCTGTAAGTTCCGAAGTTAATTATTTTACTTTACATTTGCGTATAAGTAAGGAGCAATCAAAAATTCGGGTCATATATTTATAACTTACATAGGAAAATACATATTTTATACCAATTTTGTAGACTTACATAAGGTGTAGGTCCTCCTAGAACATTATTTTTCTTTTTCGCGCTGGGTTCAGCTAATATTTGCAATTAGGCGCAAAGAAACTGTGTTTATTTACGATAATATTATAAAGCTGAAGAGTTTGTTTGTTTGAACGCGCTAATCTCAGGAACTACTGGTCCGAATTGAAAAATTCTTTTTGTGTTGAATAGACCATTTATCGAGGAAGGCTTTAGGCTATATAACATCACGCTGCAACTATTAGGAGCGAAGAAATAATGGAAAATGTAAAAAAACGGGGAAAAAATAACTATTCCACGCGGACGAAGTCGCGAGCACAGCTAGTATATTAGAAACCTATCCCACTCTATAGATAGATAGCATAGAGGGCATATAATAGATTATTATGGCTTTTATGTTATGAAAACAGCCGTTGAGTAGTTTTAAAATTCTAAACATAAGGCAGAAGGCAAGACAACGGGAGTCGGGAAGCAACTTCGTTTAATAGGTTACTATGTTGAGTGATCTGATTACTGAGAAAAAACGGACAAAGAGGTCTTCACGATTCTTCAGAAAATAAGCTAGGATAAGAAGTCTATAAATTTTCTGAGTTTTCTGGGAGTCGATCCCGGGCAGACGACCGACGGGCAACAGCGTCACCTGAGCGAGCTATGCCCTGCGATCGCCAACTCGCCTGCCCAGCGTGGCGATTATAGGTATATCTTCCAGAAGTTTGTCCTAAGTTGCGAACAACTGGAGAGGCCTATGTGCAGCTGTGGACTGTAATAGGCTGATGATGATGACATACCAACACCCAGACCAATACACACAGACAATAATAATTATTTGTTCAGCCAACATAAAATGTATGAACAGTGTAAGGTAAATTATTCCGCCGCTTCGCATACAGCGATCTAACTTTGTTAGCTCGTTAATTGGCGATGCAACATAATCAGCAAAATTGGTTATATTGGTTCAAGAATATTGGACGGCTATTTGCTGTTTAGAATAAAATAGGACACAACAGGTTTGTCATTCGATATTGTTGTCGAAGTAACTTTATATAGGTACCTTTATCTAAAGAGTTTATTTGCAATTTCGTTTTATTTTTCGACCCACTCTCGCTTTGTAGGTTTCGATACTATTGACTAGATTTTTAGGCTTTTTTCAAATCTAGTTTAATGCTTGGGAGCCCTTTTAAATATTTATTTTATTTTGTTTTTATTATTTGTTGTTATAACGGCAACATAAACAATATAATAACATAAACATAATTTGTAATATCGAATTTCTCGGACGGACGGACAGCGAAGTCCTAGTAATAGGGTACCGTTTTCACTTTTTAGGTACAGAACCCAAAAAACACATTAGAAACCTCTGAAATTATAAGTGTTTCTCTAATGTATTATGCATGTTTTATATATAAAAACCTTCCTCTACCATATTAAAAAACCTCATCGGTTCCGTTGCGTAGTTTTAAAGATCTAAGCATACATAGGGATGTAAGGGAGCGACCTATCATCTTTTCGCTCCAAGCCAACCTCACCTGCCCGTGGTGCATCCTGCCGAATAGCAAACGAGGCGCTGGCAACCGACTGGTGGCGGTATAACCATCACAATTGAAGGCGTAGCTAAATACTAAAGACCGGTGACGGGCAGCAGCGTCACCGGAGCAAGAAGCTACGCCCTGCGATCGCCAACCCGCCTGCCCAGCGTGGCGATTATGGGTATATCCTCCAGATGTTTGCTCTAAGTGGCGAACAACTAGAGAGGCCTATGTCCAGCAGTGGACTGTAATAGGCTGATGATGAAGCATACATAGGGACAGACAAAACAGACTTTATTTTATACTATTTAGTCGTCTCTTACTCTTTATATGGAGCTCTTACAAAGAAATGGGACAGCGATTTCTATTCTTTACCGCACGGAAAGTTTCCTATACCAATGCGCCGGCAATAAGTTCCACTTTTTAATGTTCCATCTATTTACAATGGTGTGTGTACATAGCAAGTGCTGAGTATAGCCTCCACGTCGTAATTTAGTCGCAGGTAACTTAGTTAGTTGCTAATTAATTGGTATCGACGGTTCGCCTGCAAATTGCGCATGAGGGCTAGACAAACACACCGCCGGTATTCCGAATATTCCACCTAACATTGGCGAGCTATAACAAACTTGAAATGACGACCTTTTCTGTTTGTGGTAAGTATCTAACATATACGTAGATGTACTCGTATGTACGTACGTACTACGTAGAAACCCTTTTAAGGCCTGATTTACACTAAAAATACAAAAGCCCGCTGGGCGGATGACCTTAGAAGAACTGCTGGTAGTTGCTGGATGGGGGAAGCCCGGGATAGAGGAATGTGGCGTGAATTAAAGGAGGCCTACGTTCAGCAGTGGACGGGCCAAGGCTGTTGATTGATTGAATACAAAAGGGAAAGATTTTGTATTGTTGTGTGTATGTTTGCAATAGATAAACTCAAAAACTAAAGTGCCGATTTCAAAAATTCCATTTTTATTGTCAGAAAAGTTTAAGGATGCTTTCTAAAACTTATGTAGCCCGACGCGAAGCGAGGACAGGTCGCTACTTTTTCATCATCATCATCAGCCTATTGAAGTCCTTTGCTTGTCATAGACCTCGAGCTGTTCGCCACTTAGGGCAAACATCTGGAGGATATATTTAGAATCGTGAGGGCAGGCAGGTTGGAGATCGCAGGGCGTAGCTTCTCGCTCCGGTAACGCTGCTGCCCGTTATCGGTCTGTGGTATTTGGCTTCGCCTTCAATTGTGATGGTTACACCGCCACTAGTCGATTGCTAGCGCCTCGTTTGCTATTCGGCAGGATGCACCACGGCGAGGTTAGTTTTTTTTATGAAAAGAAAATCGCTACTTTTTAATATAATGAAATATGGATATAAGACTGAGTACAAAAGTCATCTAATAAAGAAAAATAATTACCTGGCAACTCCAAAAAGTTCGACGTCCGCCTCTGCCGACCGCGCATCGTATTCTGAAAGTTGAGCGGCCCAATATCCTCCACGGAATCGCAGTTAGACATTGTGGATTCTCTGGACCCCCTCCTGCTCGCGAGGTACGCCAGCCCCCCCTTCATGGACCCCCTCCTCATCGGCGAGCACGGCCTGCTCACGCTGGTCGACCGCGTCTGCGGCGTGTCGTCCGTCATATCCGTCAGATCTGACGTGCTCTTGCGGCAAACTCGCGACGACGTCGTCGTAGCCTCGTCATCCGCGTCATGCACAATGGCCGACGGTGTCCCCGGCATGGCATCCATCGAGTCGTCGGTATGACTGGACACTATGCTTGGCGACGCCACCAGCCTCGGCGAACCAACTGTCGAAGTGGAACCGTAAACCTTCCTCGTTCGGTTGGGGGACACGTAGCCAGGGTTTGTGTGGATGTGGACTGGGGGCGGTTTGGGGGATCGGGATTTTTCTCGACGGCTGTGCTTCAGAGATGCAGAGTAGTGGAGACCGGAGTGGTGGACGCGGTCGAAGTTGCAAGGACTTGAGCGTCCTGAGGGGTTCTGGGGGAAGTTGAAGTGCCTGGGGCTTAGTGGGCTCCGGTGCCCGTGGGCGATGGGGGATTTCGGGGGCTGGTTGTGCTTGTCATAGCTGCAGCCAGATTGGGGGGTGTAGTAGCCTGAGGAGGAGGTGCTGGAGGTGATCGAGGGGCTTTTCTGGGGGAAGACGAAGTGGCGGGGGCTTTTGGGGGTGTGGGGCTTGGGGGAGACGGGTGGGTAGCCACCGGGACTATTCACTGCCATCACGATTTTACTTCACTTTAGATCCTCGTCCATTTCACTTCACGTGTACCTGGAATGATGAGAAAGAGTTTGTTAGTACCGTAACTCTATTTTCAAGTGGCCTTATAATAATGTTCTTATATGTATATTTACTTTACATTGAGGTAGCACAAATATGGTACCTTATTATTAAATGAGTTTTTTATAAAGTCCGTCTTTTATACACTACTTTATACAATAAAGATAAAATAAATAAAAATACAAATTTAATTTTGGGTTAATATTCATAAATGATGTTGTCCGATATTTAATTATTTATGTTTATCCACTAAAGTTAATAAAACTTATGACTAACTAGTGAAGACTCTATAATCATCACACTTTACTGTTTAATGAAATATGTATCAAATACAGTAGATCAATAAAACCTAAATGATTTATTAGGTAAGTACTTAATTATTTTTAACACTTAATTAATTTTTAAAGACTTTAATTTTAAAAGCATCGCCTTATGTAATTAGACTAAAAAATTTTATCTGGAGAATTACCGACACTTCTAAATAAAAATTGAATTGATTTAATTATAGGTATATTTGTGGTACCCTCATTGCACTGATACCCATAACACAAGTGTTTAAGCTACTTATTTTGGGATGGGAGCAATGTATATGTGATGTTGTTTGATATTTACTTTACGTTCCAACTCACTGGAGTATTCACACCCGTTTACACGTATCTCAGTCTCCCACTCAAGTCGAGATATCTTTAAAATATCCTCGTAAAATACAAAGGTCGTCGGCGAAAGCTATTTTCACACTTCAATGGACAAACGGGCCATTTGGGCACTTAAATTTAATATGGAAATACGGAAGTGTCGTCGGTTGCTGGGCCCCTACCACCAAAATCGAAAACGATCGTTCGTCGAACGGATCGCGTAGGTACTTTTGCACCCTAAATACCTCCCATCTTAGTCCCGGGATGTAAGGGACCGGCCTATCATCTTTTCGCTCCAAACCAACCTCACTTGCCCGTGGTGCATCCTGCCGAATAACAAACGAGGCGCTGGCAACCGACTGGTGGCGGTATAACCATCACAATTGAAGGCGTAGCTAAATACTAAAGACCGGTGACGGGTAGCAGCGTCACCGGAGCAAGAAGCTACGCCCTGCGATCGCCAACCCGCCTGCCCAGCGTGGCGATTATGGGTATATCCTCCAGATGTTTGCTCTTAGTGGCGAACAACTGGAGAGGCCTATGTCCAGCAGTGGACTGTAATAGGCTGATGATCATGATGATCTTAGTCCCACCCGTGTTCGAATATACGAACTAAAATTCGTAAAAGTCGGTTTTAATTAATTTAATTCATTTAATCGAACACGGGAGGGACAAATGGGAGGGATTTATGGTGCAAAAGTACGCGATCCGTTTCATCGAACGATCGTTTTCGATTTTGGTGGTAGGGGTTACGGATAATCCATTTTGTTTTCCAAAACCTTCCTTTTATAGCTGACTCGTAAATTATGAGAACGTGGCTGGTGACAGAACTACCCGTGTTTCTAAGTTGTTGGACGATAGAACTTTTAGGAGTGTTCAATATAGAAGAAAAGTAAAGAGGTATATTATGTCCCTGCTGACGGATTAAAGCCGAGTTTTATTACGTCAGGGACGGAGAGTCACGGGACACTTGGGTATTGCTAGATAGGAGTGAAGCCCCACATAAGGAGTTAACTAATTTACTTATACCTGGCGGAGAATACCCACTAAACCTGACGGTGGTGGTCGGCTAACATCTGAGAATGGTTGGGAACCCCATCACGAATCGGCACGTCGTCGACACAGCCACAGGCAAGCGCAAAGAAAGCGCCATCTTCTCCCAAACTAAGCCAAAGCTCTGGGTTAAACAAATGATAAACTTACCTACTTAGATTTTTGTTATATTAAATAAACTCGTACATGTATAAAAAACACCCATTCCAACGCAAACAGACATGATAATGCTCACAAATGTTTGTTATACGAAGGGATTGTAACTGCGAATGTATTTCTTTGATTCAAGCGTCATGAAATTCCAAGCATTTTACATAGTATATCATTGGAAAATATGTCGCATATGATGGGCCAATAGCACAGAATGCCACAGATAGCAGGAAGATCCTATGTCGTAATCAACAGCTGGGGCCATGATGGCCGCATTCCGTGCCTTACACCAGAATTCAGCACGTACCTAGTGATTTATGTGCATAGCTTCGTGGAGAAATATCTCCAAGGTGAGCCAGGGAAATGTTATCCGAAACCAATTTGTTGGAACGCTTTTCAGACGTAGTAACTGCACAAGACATGCCAGAATGAGCCACACAGAGCCATCTAGACCCAAAGTAAGCCGAAGCTAGTGCTATGGGTACTAGACAAGTGATAAATTTACTTAGACACTTTTTTATAAATAAATACATCTATAGATCTTAACATAACAACCTCCACTTTTTTAAAGAATTTCACCCCTCAAAGTGTAATGTTTGACTGGACAAAGCGGACATAGATTAGTAAAGCCTTATTTATTAATCTACTCGTATGACCAGCAATGGTCGTTTACAGGTTGATGATGATGAAGATGATGACATAAGCGTGGTCACAAGCACACTCCACATTTTTGATCTAATGTTAGCCTACGTGCAAACTAGGACAATAGGCCTGTTGCCGTAAAAAATGTAATTGGTCCGTCTTTTAGATTGTTCAAAAATAAAACACGTATTTTTTCATTAGTAAATTAGACCAAAAATTACAAAGATATAGCACGTCAAAATTACGCGTGACGTCAAAGAGTGGGAGTTTTTTCGCCACTGAGTGACGACAAAGACTCCCACTCCTACATTTTGGTGCCTTGTACGAGTATCTTTGTTATTTTTTGTTTAAATGTAAAAAGGAAAAATACGTGTCCAATATATTTTTATAATGTAATTATTTTGACCCTGGGAACATCCCTATTATAATATTCAACAGATACTTTTACTACTTAGTTTACTACTTGCATAGACAGTAATTGATACGATAACATCGAATTTGATAGCGAAACGAAACTTTTGATTAAAAAACCGCATCAAAGTTAACCTACTCAATGTTATTCGTATTTTGAGCGCAAACTGACTGACAGTGATTCGAGAGTGATTTTACCATTTTGTGTTTGGGGTTAAAAGTAGTTTGGAACGTAATATTATGACTGGCAGTTTTGTTCGCGTGTCAAACGATAAAGACTGTTAAATTAATTTTATTTATGGCAACAAAACCTGACCCGTGAACCTATTTCAATGTGTTTTCCAGATTAAGAATAGGACCATCCCATCCCATCCCGTGGGTCTCGTAGAAGACGACTAAGGGAATATCAGGGAAAAGGCAGCAGCATTTACAAATTAAAAATACTTGCGGTGACCAATAATGATGATGATGTTAATCCTTACTTAATATTATAAATGGGAAAGTGTGTCTGTCTGTATGTTTGTCTTTCATTCACGGCAAAACGGAGTGACGAATTGACGTGATTTTTTAAGTGGAGATAGTTGAAGGGCTGGAAAGTAACATAGGCTAATTTTTCCCCCTTTCTTACCCCCCACTTCTCTAAAATGGGGGGCAATGCGGGCGAAGCCGCGGACACAGCTAGTCTACATATAAAATACAAGTGAATCCTGGGCAAGGTGGTAGCAAGCATTCAAAGCAAATAAGTACAAATAATTAATTGCCGTATAATTGGTTACACCTATACTATCTCTAATTGGTACTATTTGATGAACAACAGTATTCGCGACCGCTTTGTTGAAATGCCAATTTATTACATTAATTAATCATTGTAAAGAACTGTTTCTCAATAACAAATGTTTCCTCTTATTATGTTTTAGTAACTAAGTTTTTGACATGAGCTAAATTTATACTTTTGAATAAGTACTTTAGATTTGAAATATAACATGTCAATTAAACAAGGTTCATGATTACTGAATTTATAAAACTGAAACAAATGTTTAGTAATTAGCAGTCTATAATTGAAAGAATACTTTGGAAGCTTAGAAAATGAAATCGAATAATAATTATGTTTCCGTAGTGTTTTTCATATTCATATGCGTTGTGAATTTCATTCTCATACTCGAAGCACAATGCAGAGTTTTACAATAAAAATGATAAGGTAAAATACATTTTTGAACTAGAATAACATGGTTTTTATATTTCACATTTGAAAATAAAGAGATTATAAAGCTTAAAATTCATTTTAAAAAATTACAAATTCTAAACTACACATTCTCCAGCAATGAATTCCCTTTTTTAAATGTGATTGACCCTTCTGGAATGTATAAATGTCACACAAATAACTTTAAATGTCAAACAGCCAACATTTTTCCGGTATCTGCTATATTATAATTGCCGTTATGTCATATCAACATTCCGATACCCTGAAATCATCACAATGTGTCATGATTTATAGGCATACTTTCGTCGTCAAATTGCCCTATAGAATAAAATAGGAATAGCCGTGAGAAATACAGTAAGGCAAAGGGAAGCTAAATGTAAACTACGAGTATACAGGGAAACTTCACCTAAAAGTCTGAAAATTTCTGACAATCTTAAGTATACTGAAGGTCGCTCGATAGACGTTTACTAATATCACAATTTCAAAATATGAAATCGCTGAAAAACGCTTCATAGAAACTGCTAAATACATGCCACGTTTAGGTGCAGCGCAGACGGCACACTTTTTGTGCGATAGGGATAAAACTTTCACACTTATATCACTGTCACAATTTTTACACTGTGCCCGAGGTGGGCGCGAGATGAAATCCGAAACCTTTTTCTTGTATAAATTGGCTTTGGCGTCAAAAGAGCTTGTAAAATAACCTCGCCGTTCGTACGCCTTGTTGCCTTCAATATAGCGATCTGCCTTTAAATGGCGACACAAACGCGCCATAATGGCGTACTACGCTTCTATCAAAGTGCTCTCAAGTTTTTTTTCGCCCGGGCTCTTCGAAGAAAAGTCAAAGACATTGAAGCCTTAGAGGTTGCCGTGGAATAGCGTCTGTTGATGATTAATTATGCGATATTTGTTAAATAAGCCCTTAAATACCTTTAAGATTTGTAAATTTAAGCTACTTTATACAGATTCTGTAAATGTCTACTAGATTTTATGTACTGGATAATTTTATCACTTTTATTCAATACTAGCGACCCGCCCCGGCTTCACACGGGTGCAATTTGTCTTCAAAACTATTCACTATTAATTTATCTGTAAATACATATTTATATTACGATAAATTAATAATTTTATAATTTATTTTATATTATCTACGAATAACGATTCGCGCTGAAAAGCACGTTTTTAAAAGCAGTAATAATAATTGTCATTTTCTTCGCTAGAGATCTCCTATAAAGGTGTGCAATCGCTGCTAATAAAGCGCATCTATATATATAAAAGGAGAAACTGACTGACTGACTGACTGACTGACTGACTGACATATCAACGCACAGCCCAAACGGCTAAACGTAGGCACTTGAAATTTGGAAGGGACGTAGCTTAGGTACCGTAGGGGTGCACTAAGAAAGGAATTCCCGAAATTCCCACGGGAACGGGAATTAGCGGGAAAATCCTTTTGTATGAAAAATCTAAACCGCTTAAGTTAGACGCTTGAAATTTGGCATGCAGGTACCTTAGTAAATATAAAGTTTAGTTATGGCTGTATTTTGAGAAATTCCCACGGGAACGGGAGTTAGCGGGAAAAAACTTTTGTATGTATAAATTTAAACACGCGGACGAAGTCGCGGGCAAAAGCTAGTCTACCTATATAGCTCTTAAGCCCTAAGAGATTTCAGCTCAAATAAAATAATTAAGTCTTTATAATTCCCAACAGTAAGTAAACAACAGGTTCTAAGTGCTTCTGAAAACTTCTCATTAACCGACTTCGAAAAAAGGAGGAGGTTCTCAACTCGTCTGTATGTATAATATTTTTTTTTTTTTTTTATGTTTGTTCACCGATATTTCCGTCAATTATGGATGGATTTTAAAATTTTTTCGACAGTTCGACAGAGGACACTTCCGAGGTGGTCCCATTATCACCAAGTCAGGATCTGATGATGGGATCCTGGAGAAATTGAGGGCAACAACCGAAAATTGTATGCTCATATGGTGTTTTTGTTACGTAATCATATTTTACTCAAGTATATGCTTCCGGGCATCAACATCTGGTGCTGATGATGAAGCCACAGAACTCCTTAACGGTTAGGAGTTAGGGGACAGTACTGACATTGGTCGATATTAAACTAGGTAGTAGTATGTACTTATGCAGGGCTAATAGGGCAGGTGATTTGGTAAGTGATATGCTTGATTCTAGATCGCAAAGTCTTCACTTGACTTAAAGCAAAATTTTTCATTCCTAAGTAAAACTCTTAAGGACATTAATAAGCCTTTATTCAAGGTCACAGCACATTAACGCAACTAAAAATAGAGAAATAAAATTATTTTAAAAAAAAAATTAAACCGACTTCAAAAAAAACACAAACGACCAAAACTGAAAAGCGATAAATAACGTAAGTAATTCTATCCTTAATACATAATTATTTAAATATTACAATTATCACTTATTTTTGAAGTCGGTGCCAGCCAAACAAATAAATGTATATTGTCGTGTGGATTTGCCGGCCGCGCGCGTCATACAACAACAGTCTACGTTAGGTACCGAGAGGCTGGCACCGACTTCAAAAATAAGTGATAATTGTAATATTTAAATAATTATGTATTAAGGATAGAATTACTTACGTTATTTATCGCTTTTCAGTTTTGGTCGTTTGTGTTTTTTTTGAAGTCGGTTTAATTTTTTTCAGTTTAGACACTGCTGTATTATCAGTGGGTATCTTCAGATCAAACGGAAGAGATTCCTCGCACATTCCACGGCCTTTGAGATACCTCTGACAGGTATTAAGGCTAAGTTCATATGGCCGCGCGGCACCGCGCGCCGCCGCGCGGTGTGAGAGTTCACATGACAGGGTATATACGAGCGCCAGTCTGGCATTAACATTGATATACAATGGACGTGGAGGAGGCAATTTGCTTGTGGATTTTATATAGAAGACTGAGACGTCGCAGAAGACGACAAAGGCGATACTGGGTGCATCCAATATTAAGTGACAGACTCTCTTCAAGCCTGTTTGTCACCTTATACTAGTTCTTCCCAAGACCTTCTTTTTAATATTTTATTTGAATAATCCTTAGAGTTAAGATTCCAAATCGCATCTCTTTTTTCGATTTCGTCGATAAGCAAATCGATAGGCACAATGTCATCTTCGGTACTCATTGCATCGATCTATGTGTCTTTCTGTCTCAAGGCGCGCGGATCAACTGAACAGGTCGATACAGGTTTGAAATACTTGTGCCGCGCGGCAGCGCGCGGTTCTAGATCTTGCGCGCGGGTCAGAGCGCGCCGCGCGTTGGCGTGCGGTACCGCGCGGTAATGTAGACGATAATTATCGTTTATGGGTCATTGTCATAACCGCCTAAAATTGTGTTACAAGCAGAAAAAAAATACTTCAATGTAAATAAAATACCATGTTATTATTTTATAATAAGGATAACTATTCAATACTTCAAAATGTATATTCGTAATTTCAAATAAAACTAAAATAAAGTAGTTATTAAACAATTTCGGAAGAAAAGTCCGCTTCGGTGGACTGTTACCGCTCTCCTTCTTGATGTAAATTGGATCATATAATGAAAACTGTTATGTAAAGTTAACCTTTGAATATGTTTTCCCTAAATAGATATTCTAATTGCTTTAATAACTCAGAACTAAAAATAATGAATTAAAATAAAAACACTTTTTGCACGTTGCAATATTGTTACTAAAATCTACATCTATTCGGTGGACTTCATTCATTTATAAAAATAATTATGAAAATAATAAAATTTTGTAAACAGAACGTTATTCACCAACGCGTCCAATACTCAGCTGATCACCAGCAGCGCAATTTTTACGCGGCTCGCATACGAACGATTTTATTGCTCCTTGTTTAAAAATAGCTGGTGGTGTCAAAGTTGAAGTGTCTTTTCGGTTCCTTGTGTATTTTGGTAAATGAAACCTTATTAATTCATAACTTTACGTTATGCGTTAGATTTATAAAGTATTTATCTAAAAAGACTTGTGATTTCAACATAACATCAAAATAATGCTTGGAATCTTAAAATTTCTCAGAAAAATCCATTTGGTGGACATCTTTTCGGTGGAATTTGGATGAAATATTTTATTTTTGTTTTGTGCACACTGGTTTTGCATGTGTTTGTTAATGCAAATGAGATATTTAACTGCGTAATAGAGATATTGCATTCGGGATGAGAATTCTGGATCCTGTTTTTGGCTTTTTACGTTGTGCCATGTTCGCTGTTTCTTTATTTATTGTTAACGCAGAAGTGAAGTCAGATTATCTCTAGACATTACCATACCATACCATTGACTAAACAGTCAATGTCTAGAGGTTTGCAGTTGACTTATACGTGAAACATTTGTATTCCACTTTAATAATAAAAGTTTCGTTTGTGCTTTGTGCCTTGCTTAGGCTCCCTCTTTTCTTTATCCACAGACAATGGCTAGAACTAGAAATAAATTGACTGAATATGAGAAGAAGAAAAGAAGAAACCGGATTCCAATAGTCTAACTGTTGCTCAACTTGATAGACAGGAAAAAGTTGAGCCCAATGTTACTGAGACTCAAAGCAATGACTTAAATAAACCAACACGCTCCAAGATCCTACATGGCCTTAGTTTGCTTATGTTTACTCCAGCTGTTCATGTTCACCACCTATTTCAAGACCCGGAACTCCAATAGAAGTCCACCAGACGCATAATCAACATTTTTGGTCGTCATCCGAGGAAGAAGATATTATGTCCACCAAGAAGACATAGTCTTTTTGGTGGACAAAGGGATTTATTTAATTTTAATTTACTTTTCAATGATACTGCGTTGGCTTTTTTTTATCGTTTTTTGTGAGACGATTGGATTAATATTATAGAATAAAGATTCTTTAATTATGTTAAGATTGTTGCTAAATTACACTTTTAGTACATTCGGTAGACATCTGTGTCTTTTCGGTGGACCCATAAAAACGTTTTTTTAAAATAACTATTCTAATTGTTAAGTTTGATCTCAGACAATAATTTGTTATTGTTACAATTGATCTCTTTTATTAAATAAAGGACGAATTCTTTAAAAATAATTGATTTTGTTTTTTTTTTTTTTTTGAACCCTGTTTTGACAATGACCCTTATATTGATCTTGTGCCGCGCGGTTCGTAGTTCCGCGCGGTACCGCGCGGCCATATGAACTTAGCCTAATTGAGTTGCGATAATGGCTGACATTCAGATGTTGTCTGCGCTGTTTCATCTAAGGTTGCGACATTGTGCATGAATGTTTCAATAGTGCCTCAATATGTGGGCGACAGCGAGATATAAAGGGCTCAAATTATAAAATATTTTCCGTGTGATTTCCATAATTAGAATAGAAATATTTTTTTTATAAGAAGATCTTTCAGGATGACCTCACTCCACCTGATGGTAAGCAGTCGTGAGGTCCAAAAGTTAGGTCGACAGGCACAATAGAACAAATCCACATATTGTCGTAGAAGACGACTAAGGGAATATCAGGAAACAGGCAGCAGCGTTTAGCTGCCTGTCAAGAGAAAATACACATATTTGTTCTTTCCAAGAATGTCATTTGTTTCAACTGAAACATAATTTCATCCCGTCTACATCTCAACCCGTGGGCGTAGTAGAAGATGACTAACAATAATCAGGAAACGGGCAGCAACGTTTACCTGGGTACAAATAAAACCTTCTGCCGTCACCAACTGTGCGTGCTGTTGTTATTTTTATTTTGTGTTTTTATTTCTGTTTTATTTTACTTTATATTTTAATTCCTTTGGGTCATCTTTTTTCCTTCCTTTTCCTTTTAATTCGCTACATCCCGCTATCGCTCACACTTCACGCCACTCGTAATAACCGCACGCAAGGGACCGTCCGGATATAATTTGTCTTTTGAGCGCCCCTCCAGTGTCCGATACAGAAGGGAATCACGACATCAAAGCGCCAGACCGTCGAGGTGTGTTTGCGGTCATCGCCGGGACTTATTACGGCTGACTGTACGTATGGGGATTGTGGAGTCAATGACACTTAGAGAATGCGTACCTAATGAGATTATTTTTATAGTAGCTCGACATAATGGCTTCCCTACGCCTGATGGAAAGCGAAAGAGAAGCCCAAGCCGCTGTGATAAGGCAAGTAACTGGTCAGTTACCTGTCAGTTGCCACCGCCATGTCGGCCCAACCCTAACCCCCCACCGGCAGAAACACGACCTGAAGGTCATTTGGCTGCGGTGCGGAATAGAATACCCCTATAGATTATAGGGGTATTCTATTCCCCGGACGGGCGACTCAATTCGAGCGAAGCTTCGCTATGCCCTACCTCTTTAAGTAATACTAACTAATTAACGTCTTCAGAATTAAATATTATAGACTGGCTCGATGAGATACTATAGTTCATTCGCGTTAAGAAAATAGTGACTGACAGGTCACTGACAGGCCACTAGCCAATTAAAACGCTAGAAATTATAATTTCTAGCGTTTTAATTGGTCACTATTTTCTTAACGCGAATGAACTATAGTAGGCCGGGAAACCGCTAGGAGAAGAAGAAGACTGGCTCAGTGGCTCAAATGCACTCCTGCCTTATATGCCAAGGGTTGTGGATTCGATCCCCATACAGTACCTACAAACTTTGAGTGAATGTCTATTTGTATTGGCCTGGGAGTTTACTATGTATAATATGACAACTGATAAACTAGATATATGTATCTAAGTAAGTTTATCAGTTGTCTAGTACCTACCCATAAGAACAAGCTTCGGCTTAATTCGGGCTACATGGCGATGTGTGACCCAGCTTGGCAAGTCTTGGGTTATGTTATGTCATAATATTAGTAGGATATACACATGTAATTGCATGATCATCATGATAGTACCTATGTGTGTGTAAATAAACCTATCCTATTCATTCATTTACCTCTTTGAATCTTAACTTTGTCCCACAGTGAAATGAGGGCTGATAGTTTATATGGAAAATTTTATATGTGGGATTCCCAAAACTAACCGGGTCCTTTAGCTGCATTTGCTATCACTAGAACAACGAAGCAGATTCTAAAGTACTTTTAATACAAAGAACCGTATCTCGTAAGCCCTAACTCGCTAACAACAGGTTAAAAAAGTTCCCATCGTTTTTCGCGTTTTAAAAAGACTGTTTTCCTCAGTTTTTCTTACAAACAATAGCGTTGTTCACCTTTCTTCCGTATTCCTTTCATGTACTGGGGAGTACAAAACACTTTCTCTTTACACGAAGGTCTCCAGATTCTTTGAAAGTCGAGATCTGAACAAAAATTAAACGACCAGCCAGCACCGCGTCATAGTACAAAAAGAGGAGTAGGGAAACTCGCTGCTTAAGCTAACTCTGTTATTATTCTGTACTGTTTACCCATCTTTGACATTTACAAGCATGAAAATGAAATAAACAGTGCGGGGAAGAGCCATGCGTACCCCGACTGTGTAACGGTTAGACAAATAGACATTCTTTATTGTACACCACAGAATTGACTTTGAACTAGGTAAGTATAGCAGCAATGTGTTGTACAATTTAGCGGTCTTAACGATAAAAGCGAAACGTCTCCCTTCCGCTCTTCCTCTTCCTCACCACTCTTGGGAAGATGATGGTTTCATTAAGAATTAAGAGCCTCCTATTTCTTTTGAAGCTGGTAAATAAATTGTCGTGCATCATCAAGTTTTGTCAATGCGTGTGTGGGACGCGTGTGTCGGTACTACAGTAGAAATCAGGCTCCGTGAACTTGTTCGAACATTCCATACTTCTACTTTTCTACTATGACTGCGCTACCATCCACTCAACGCGGAAGTCGGCCTTTTTAACTCACTTCACTTTAACAGAGTCTAGATTGAGTTCTAGAAGTTTAATCTACAGTTGACTAGATTTAGTAGTGTAAGAAGACTCGAAGTAAAGTTAGTTGAAAGTCGTCCGAGAGGCTTGGTGAAGCTTTAAATGCAACTCGCAATCGTTTAAAAGATATTACTCTTTTACTTGCATGATCATCATCAGCCATCATGTAAACGTCCATTGATAGACATAGGCCTAATGACAATGGGGATGTTTCCAGGGTCAAAATAATTACATTATATTTAGTCCGTATTTTGGATTATAAAAATATAATGGACACGTATTTTCCTTTTTTCATTTAAACAAAAAATGACAAAGATACAAGGCATCAAAATGTAGGAGTGGGGGTCTTTGACGTCACTCAGTGGCGAAAAAACTCCCGCTCTTTGACGGCACGCGTAATTTTAACGGGCTATATCTTTGTCATTTTTGGTCTAATTTACAAATGAAAAAATACGTGTGTCTTATTTTTGAACAATCTAAAACACGGACTAATTACATTTTTTAAGGCAACAGGCCTATTGTCATTTGGGGGGATTTGCCTCTGTCCCCACGCTTGAAAGGTGGTTTAATGACCACGGTAAGCTTTATCTGTACCCAGGTAAACGCTGCTGCCAGTTTCTTGATAGTCTTCTAGCCTTAGTAGTCTTCTACGAGACCCCCGGGATGAGATGGGGTGGTTCTACTCTAAATCCGGAAACAACACAGATAATACATTACTAAGTACTAATACTATCTCGGTGGCTCAATTGGTAGTGACCCCTGCCTTCTGAATCAAGGGTCGTGGGTTCGATCCCCACCCGGGACAAACATTCGTGTGATGAACTCTTGTGTTTGTTCCTTGTCTGGGTATTTGTATTTGTATTTAATAATATATTTGTACCTGCGTTGTTCTGATACCCATTACACAAGTTCTTAAGCTACTTACTTTGCGATCGGAGCAATCTACCTATATTTAATCGAGTCTGAAATAATTTTACATACGTCACGCCTTTCTCCCATAGGGGTAGGCAGAGACTACTTATAATTTTGAGTATGTAAGTTAATTTGAAAAAAAAAAGTTTAATTTATTCCTAAAACATACTCCATTAAAAGTTTTTATAACGTGAGTGACGTAAATCAACTATGTATGAAACGCTACTGGCAGTGAAATGTGCCTCTTTTGTTTGATAACGGGAAAAAAGGTTTTATTTCAATGGCTCCGCAACTTTGTTTCTGATTACTTAGATTGATGGCCGATCACACGGGCCCATCCATTAGTGGGCTGATGTAGCAGATATCTTTTTACCGGAATCGCATTGTATAAAGCCACATACGACGTTGACATTTCGATGAAAATTGAAGGATATTGGACGATTGTTGAAAAAATTCTAAGCGGGAACAGCTACAATAATGAAATGTCATGATGATGACATGATGAATGACATGTCACGCTAGGCCACACAGCATCATCTTGTCCCAAACTAAGCCGAACCTATTGCAGTCCACTGCTTGATTTAGGCCTCTCCAGTTGTTCGCCACGTAGGGCAAACTTCTGGAGGATATACCCATAATCACCACAGTGGGCAGACGGGTTGGCAATCGCAGGGCGTAGCTTCTTGCTCTGGTGACGCTGCTGCCCGTCATCGCCCGTGGTATTTAGCTACGCCTTCTATCGTGATGGTTTTACAGTCGGTTTGCTAGAGCTTCGTTTGTTGTTCGGCAGGATGCACCACGGGCAGGTGAGGATGGCTTGGAGCGAAAAGGTGATAGAGGTCGCTCCCTTACATCCCTCGAAATACGTATACATTACGCATATCACACACACAGACCAATAAAAAACAAATATTTGTACTGTGCAGAAATTGAAAGCGAGGTGAATTAAGAGAGGTAGAGCATAGCGAATCTTCGCTCGAATTGAGCTGCCCGTCCGGGGAAGGACCTCCACCCTATAAAATACCGCAGCCAAATGACCTTCGGGTCGTGTTTCTGCTGGTGTCCGGAGCTCGTGGGGGGTTAGGGTTGGGCCGGCATGGCAGTGGCAACTGACAGGTAACTGACCAGTTACTTGTCAGTTGTCACAGCGACTTGGGCCTCTCTTTCGCTTTCCATCAGGCGTAACCATTATGTCGAGCCACTATAAAAAAAAAGCGCGACCACTATATCTCAAGAAAATAAAAGGAGAGAATTGTATCTTTTAGCTATATGTACGTACTTCTTAGTGTAATAAATAATATCTATCTATCCACGTCAACAAATTCACCCCGATAATTACCATTACAATTAATTACCGGTTGAGCGATCCGTAACGCCGACGGATCGCTCCCCCGGGACGGACCAGCGTAATCTCCGGCTGAGGCCTGAATTACCGGGATTGATGATTTCACCGGCATTTTATCGGTAGCCTAGTGTACGGATTTTATTTGATAGCTCTTAGGAAGAATAGGGAATATGCATGAAAAATAGTTTTATGTATTTACTAATTTATCGTAAAATAGATAAAAATATATTACGAACAGTGAAAACAAAACGAAATTGGCTGAAAAATGGGCGAGATACAGTCGTTGAAAGTAAATATATCCGTCTCTCTCACGCGAAACAGATTTTTCTATGGAGTTAGTATGGCGCGCACGGTACGTGACTTCATCCGCCACGTCGGCTTTCTCTGTCTAAGAAATAACTTTAACGCTTTATAGCTCGCTTAATAGATAAGATAGTTTAAAAATTCTTCGATATTTATGTATCTGGAAGATAAGAGATCTCAATAAATCCATAAAAAAAGTCACACATATTCCCTATTGAGAATATTAGCTTGGTGTACTAATTCTAATCTAGAAATGTGCCACATTAAGTCTTGTTTAATGTCTAAAGGTTATTATAAAGTACAAGATTATATAGATGACAATATGACATGGACATAATAGACTGCTCGCTTGCGCTTATTAAAATGATTTTATGTATTATATCTATATTTTTATAAAAAGGCTTACTGTTGAGTTTGTTGCGGCACTTCTTCTCAGCAGGCTACACGTCGAAGTACTGGTAGGAAAAAAGTGTGACGTGCAAAAGTATTACTAGTGAACTTATTTGCAGAAATAAATTTTTTTTTTTTTTTCATAAAAAGGAGCGTTCAGGACCCCACTCCACCTGATGGTAAGCGGTCGTGAGGTCCAAATTAGGTCGACAGGCAAAATAGGGCATATACACCGCGCCTGTCGCCCTTACCCTGAAGGCCCACTGAGATGCCGTTTCACGCCCCGCCTAAAGAACCCATTATTTTATTTATTGCGTTGTTACGGATGCGTTAAACATCCACTAATCGTATTAATTGGTTCTTTAATTATATTGACCGCATCATCATTCTATTGCAGTCCACTGCTGGAAATAGGCCTCCAGCTGCTCGCCACTTAGGGCAAACCACTTTTAGGACCATCCTATCTCATCCCGTGGTTGTAGAAGAAAGTAGGTAGAAGACGACTATGGGAATACCAGGAAACGGGATTTGCCCAGCGTGGTGATTATGGGTAAAGCCTCCAGATGTTTGCCCAAAGTGGCGAATAACTGGAGAGGACTATGTCCAGCAGTGGACTGCGGTAGGCTGATGCTGATGATGAGAACCTCAGCTGTTTCTAAATCTTATAGCAACCAACTGACGTTCTGCCACCTACCACTATGATTGCTTTCCATAGAAACTATAACTTTTTACTACTACAACTACATCTAATAATAGCAATCTAATATCTAATTAACAGTCACCTTTCGACCGCTCATTACTCCCGTAAGCCACAACATCCGCCGATTGCTATAACCCGCACATTCTATTCTGATCTCACGGTTTCCGTAAATAACGCCTATGGACCGATAATGTGTTTATGACTACGAGTTACATACGCTACATACAAACTTGAAATGTTGTATTGTCTGTTATAATCAATTATTTGTGTTAATTTCACCCAAATCATTCTGATAATTCGCAGTTCTTTGCCGCGTTTTATGCTAAAGTTACGTATTGGAATAGAATAGAAAGCACCTTCAGTGGCTTCAGTATAAGGCCTAATAATGCTAATAAGTAGGTAACTATCAAGACGGTTTCACTGCCGCAATGGTTACGCCGTTAAATGTGGATGATCAGAAGGTTACGGGTTCGTATCCTGGTGGGGTCAATCCATTCTATATTATTAGTATTATAAATGGGAAAGTGTGTCTGTCTGTCTATCTGTATGAAGGCGTATCTAAATACCACAGGCCGATGACGGGCAGCAGTGTCGCCGGAGCGATGAGCTATGCCCTGCGATCGTCAACCCGCCTGCCCAGCTTGGCGATTATGGGTAAATCTTCCAGGTGTTTGGATATGGTGGCGAACAACTGGCGAGGCCTATGTCCAGCAGTGGACTGAGATAGGCTGATGATGATGATGATGATTCAGTTCGGGTTTCTTTGTACCTATGTTAACGCTACTGACCGTTGCCTACCATTCCCTTAGGCCGGGTTCCCATTACGCCGGTCCGGCAGATCTGCCGGACTCGGGATAATGTGCATAGCTTCATACAATTTGTACCGCCACTAGGCCTTCCGGCAGTTTTACCGGACCGGCA
The DNA here is from genome assembly GCA_031163375.1 of Conogethes punctiferalis. Classification (NCBI taxonomy): domain Eukaryota; kingdom Metazoa; phylum Arthropoda; class Insecta; order Lepidoptera; family Crambidae; genus Conogethes; species Conogethes punctiferalis. The sequence goes on from CM062099.1 coordinate 7,669,519, forward strand.
GATCCGCAAGTCCGGCGTAATGGAACCCCGGCCTAAGGGAATGGTAGGAAACGGTCAGTAGCGTTAACATAGGTACAAAGAAACCCGAACTGAATCATCATCATCATCATCAGCCTATCTCAGTCCACTGCTGGACATAGGCCTCTCCAGTTGTTCGCCATCTTATCGAAACACCTGGAGGATTTGCCCATAATCACCACGCTGGACAGGCGGGTTGGCGATCGCAGGGCATAGCTCGTCACTCCGGCGACACTGCTGCCCGTCATCGGCCTGTGGTATTTAGCTACGCCTTCAATTGAGATAGTTATACCGCCACCAGGGGCGACCCATCATCTTTTTGCTCTAAGCCACCCTCGCCTGCCTGTGGTGCAGCCTGCCGAATAACATACGAGGCCCTGCCCACCGACTGGTGGCGGTATATAACGATTGAAGGCATAGCACCACGGGCCGATGACGGGCATCGGAGCGAGGATCTGCGCCCTGTGATTGCCAACCCGCCTGTCCAGCAAGGCGATTGCGGGTTTAACCTCCAGATGTTGCCAAAAGTGGCGAACAACTGGAGAGGCCTATGTCCCGTAGTGGACTGTAATAAACAGATGACGAATATAATAGAAATCGAAAAAATCGAACACGTAAAGAGTATTAGTTACAATGAAAAGATATTATGACCTTGACCTTGCCTCAGAAGACCGGCTTTATATCTAATTAATTTGACGCTCCAGGTAACCTACACGATAATATAGCTTCATTTGAGTAAAAACAGCCGACAGATATTTTTATACATCTGGGTCATATAGGACCCTTCTCCTGTGGACAGTTAGCAATGACAGTAATTTCAGCGCGGGTCAGAGAGACCCTTGTTCTAATTGTGGCGATGAATAAATTAATACACCTAACCCCTCGCCGAGGGAGTCGCGGAGCGAGTTGCCGAAATGCTAAATCTTGGTTGCTAATAGGTAACTATCAAGACGGTTTCAGTGCCGCAATGGTTACGCCTTATATGCGGATGATCAGAAGGTTACAGGTTCGTATCCCGGTGGGGTCAATCCATACTATATATTAATATTATAAATGGGAAAGTGTGTCTGTCTGTCTGTATGTTTGTCTTTCTTTCACGGCAAAACGGAGCAACAGATTGACGTGATTTTTTAAGTGGAGATAGTTGAAGGGATGGAGAGTAACATAGGCTACTTTTTGGCCCTTTCTTCCCCCCACTTCCCTAAAATGGGGGGTGGAAGTTTGTAGGGAGCATTCACCCCGAATTTAACGCGAGCGAAGCCGCGGGCAAAAGCTAGTTTAAGAAATAAACGTTTCTACATTTTCTTGCGTTTAGGTGTTCTGGGAGACGCTCCCAATCACTATCTGATGCTCATTGTACAAGACAGAACTTTAGTTTGAGATCAGGTTGGCGTGAATAGCAGAAAGACAGTTTCTTGTTGGTTTTGACAGTGCATGTTTTTCCTCTTTCCTATTAACGGGGCGTGATGAAGCATCTTACCTGACGGCATGGGCGGTGGCAACTGACTGATGACTGGCCGGTAACTTGCTCGTTGCGGTGACTTGGGTTTCTCTTTCGCTTTTCATCAGGCGTAAAGAAAACATTATACCGTGCTACTAAATAAAAATCGACCACGCTTCCCTTTAACTACCTACTCTCCAAAAATTCCCGGTGAGTAGGGTTTCCGGAGCTCGTGGGGGGTTAGGGTTGGGCCGGCATGGCGGTGGCAACTGACAAGTAACTGACCAGTTACTTGCCCGTTGTCACAGCGACTTGGGCTTCTCTTTCGCTTTCCATCAGGCGTAGGGAAGCCATTATGTCGAGCCACTATAAAAAAAAAAAAATTCCAATACTTTTATACGAAGTCATCGCATTTTTAATACCCAAATTGTACACAAGTCACAGACATAATAAAGAGTGAATGTCAAAAAGCTTTCAAAACCAATAACCGAGCCATTCCCAATTTCATTCGCATGGAATTTGATTCAAACGAGTTTATTTACGAGTCGTCTGTTTGCATCGGGCAAATGTAAAATTGAAATTTGTGTTTGATCTATGTCAATGCGACACCGACTAAGCGCTTGCCAGAAGAATTCGATTATGAAGCCAATTGCTTTTGACGGAAATTTTACTTTAGGTACAAAATGGAAAGGATGGTAAGAGAAAATATAAATATTTGTTCTTTCTTATAATGTCATTTGTTTCAACTGAAATATAATATCATCCCGTCTCCTATCTCATCCCGTGGGTGCAGTAGAAGACGACTTATATCAGGAAACGGGCAGCAACGTTTAACTGGATACAAATAAAACCTTATGGCAGTGGCAACTGACAGGTAACTAACCAGTTACTTGCCAGTTGTCACAGCGACTAGCGCTTCTCTTTGGCTTTCCATCAGGCGTAGGGAAGCCATTACGTCGAGCTACTATAAAAAAAGGCTATAGACACCTGCAACACCAGACGTATCTCACGCGCGTTGCCGACCCTTTAAAAACTTCTTCACAACCTTTTTGAAGAAACCCATACAGCCCGACATAAATATGGCCTGATGTGGACTGGCCTTTATTATCTCACCTCCGCCAGACTTCAGTCCATCATCATCATCATCATCAGCCCACATCAGTCCACTGCTGGACATAGGCCTCTCCCAATGCTCGCCACTTCGCTCGGTCCCGGGCCTCTCGCATCCAGCACTTGCCAGCCGTCCTGCGCAAATCGTCACTCCACCTTGCCTGAGGGCGTCCTACACTACGTTTGCCGAGACGCGGTCTCCACTCCAGAACTCGTTTACCCCAGCGGTTGTCGGTTCTGCGGCTGAAGGTTGACCTTTGTCGAAATTCAATCAGAGGAGTATAATTATCAGCGCTTTCATACAAAAAATGGTATAAAATATATTGAAGAGTACTCTCGCCCAGACATTTTCCAAACAATTTTTTACAAAACACCATTGTGTGAAAGAATACTGGCTTTGGCAGTACAATTAAAATTCAAGGCGTCAGGCCCTTTGACTGAGGACCCTTCAAAAGTCAAGTCCTTCTTTTCGCCGCATCATCCGAACAGTAGAGTCTTTTTTTTCATTTGATCAACAGGAAAAAGAGGGCGTCGATAGCTTAGTGGTTAAAATGGTTGACTTCCAAACTGGAGACCCAACACTCCCCTTCACTGCTCTGCCCAGGAGTGTGAAAAATAATAATCGTACTAATTTTAGTTAAAATCCGTTGAGTAGTTTTTTTTTCTATAGCAAACATACAGACAGACACATATCAAGTCAATGCGGCTGTCTGAATATCCCGATATGTGAATTTAGTTTTTAATTATAGTATAATTTGAGACCAGGTAGTAGGTGATAGTCGGACGCACTTTAATGATATTCTCCTAATAACAGACATGCTTGGTTCTTTTCAACCAAAGGTTCTTCACCCATATTGCGCAAAATCTTATTCATCATACATTATACACTCGAAAAGCTTCGTAAAATACGTCTGCAGGCAAATGCAAGAGTGTAATAAAGAATGTTTTGAGTGTCTCTCGGCTGAGGGCCCTCGAACGATGCCGCCCTGAAACGGCTTTGGCTTTCGCCGAGGGTTTCACTGTGGCTTAATGACCCTACGTAGGTTAAGGGCCAAGGTACAGTCGTAAACAAAACCTTTTCTTTTTGGGTGTGTTAAAAATCTTACGATGAAATGCGTGAACTTTTTCGAAGAAAATATTGGTGAACCTACCTACGCCCAGCGTGGCAATTACGGAAAATACCTCTAGATGTTTGCCCAATGTGACGAACATCTGGAGAGAACATCTGGACTACAATAGGCTAATGATGATGATGATGATGGTATGCTCAACACCCTTATTATATTATTATTATTAAATCCATTTTTCAGATGACTCATCCTTCGAAGCTTGTCGACATTGGTTTCTCCAATAATTAATGTCAACCAAGAGTTGATGAAGTTTGACACTTTTCTATCTAAACGTTAAAATTGAGTGATTGATCAAATTACTGATGAAATTTCGTAAAAACCAATGCAATTTTTTCACATTTATCCAATTATATAGTCAGACGTTCCCCAAAGAAATTACTTAAATAACGAAATTGGCTTAGGGGCTATACGTCACCAATATTTATTAGAATATATTTCAGCTGATATTTGATAATAAATTACGAGTATAGCTCGCGTATCAAGGGTCATTCAATGTTAATTATAATGAGCCTCAAATGTTGTCTAGTAAATAGTATCAAGTGATATGAAACAAGATACTGCTATTAGCTAATTTAAGGCCTACCTTGAGACCTTTTGTTCAAAGTTCGGTTACGACATGATCGTAATATGCTATAGCTGTGTTCGTTTATACGAGAAGCATCATCATCTTTTCCAAATTAAAAATACTACATAGTCGGTTTTGTGAAACCAACTTTCTGCGACAGTCTTAACAGCTACTACTTGGGAGCCTTTAAAAACGAGCCGTAAGCTACGCCTTCAATTGTAATGTTTAAACCGCCACAAGTCAGTTGCCAGAGCCTCGTTGGTTATTCAGCAGGATGCACCACGGGCAGGTGAGGGTGGCTTAGAGAGAAAAGATGATAGGCCGTTCCCTTACACGACTATGAATGCACCAATTTATTGGATCTTGCTATTTTGGTAGACGCCCAGTCATCATAAGGTACTCCTAAACCAAGGGAAAATCTTGGTTCAAAATTAAGCTTTCTGAAGCGTTTATTTTTTTCACGCGACTGTACGTACATAACAAATGTATCGAGAGCGGTACTTGACACATCGCGACCGCTTGAGTACAGTCGAGTGGTATCCGCTAATTAGCCGGTTTATTAGGAAGACTCCTACAGATATATGTAATTAGAATATATAAATGAATCCGCGTAGAATAGGAAATAAATATGAGTAGGAGGCAATCTTTGTAGTAGGTGGATATGTATACGTAGGTATACGTTATTAAGACAGCGTTTTCCTGGTTGCGTATGTGTAAATATGTTAAATATGTAAACAAAGCACATTGCACTTTATTTAGTTTGAATTTGCCGCGTAAACCGCGTATTCGATGCGATTCTAATTTGATTGAGGTATAGTTTATCTGTGGCATTGTTTCATACTATTTGAACTTTTGCTTTGTCAATGTCATAAGAATATTGAGGTTATATTTTATTAAACGTTATGAAGGTTGATTGAGAAAGCTAACAAGATTTTCGAAATATTAATATTGTAATTTGATTTAATAAGAACTGGTGAAACAATAGCTTTAAATGTTGTTTCTCTTTTCAGGTGAGTTTGTGAATATTGTAATACTGATGTAAACATGTTTTGTTAAAATATTGAGATCTCATTTTTGTAATGAAATAAATTCTCTTTTCAGAGCAACTCAATTTAGTTATAGTTTTACTGTTCAACTCACAAAGAATAAATAAACTTATTATAAAACAACATTTCTACAGCTGTTAACAAACATAATGGAAAAGTTGAAATTCGAGTTCATGGTGAAAGCCAGTGAAGATATAAAAACAAATATTATTTGTATAACGTCAATCACGGATTTAGATGGTCGGACTTTCGGGATACCCGAAAAGTTACAACCTGTGAGGTTACATGAGGAAATATTGAAAACCCAAATCTTTCAAAAAGTAAAAGCCACATTACAAAAACGGCATGAGAAACGACAGGTGTGGATATCCATAAACAAGGAGATGAAGGCGGTTTATTGTGATGAAGAAGGAAATAAACAGTTTATGGGATACTTCTTGGAAGAGCTAACAAAACCTCAAACTTCAATATCTGGAACTTCAGAAGATTTTCTGGCAAGAATTGTGGAAAGCTTTGCTGAACTGAAGAAAGATTCATCAAAACCCGTAAATATGGGCAGAATGGTAGAAAAATTTGTTATAGACAAATTCAATAGCAAGATTAATAATGTGGCGCAGTGGATGACTACATTTGAAGCGGAATGTGTGCGGATGGGAATCGAAGAAGATGTTAAAAAAATAGAAATGCTTAGGTTATTCCTAGAAGATTCTTCATTAGATTGGTATAGTTCAATGTTAATAAAACATACAATAAATTCAGAATGGGCAGTATGGAAGAAAAACTTTAATGAAACATATGCAGATAAGGGTTGGTCGCCAATTAGGTATGCAATGTTATTTAAATACAAACAGGGCCCTTTGCTGGAGTATGCATTAAAGAAAGAGAGACTACTTCTAGAGGTAAATAAATCCATAGATAAACTTACTCTGATTAATCTGATTGCCACAGGTTTACCTAATTTTATTGCAGATAAGATAGATAGGAATAGTTTAAAGGAAACTGAAGACTTATTTAATAATTTAAGAAGTTTGGAGCATATGATAAACAAAAAAAAAATTGATACAAAGATAGGATATTCTGAAAATAAATTTAGAGAGAAAAATGTAAAGCCCCTGGTTAGTCCATGTAAAATTTGTGAGAAGGAAAATAAAGGTATGCGCTACCACCCGGAATCCCAATGTTGGTTCAAAACTAAAACTATTGATAAGTCGAAAAAAGATCAAATAAGAAGCGTTAACAATTCTGAATTGGAGGTAGAATTAAACGAAATGGACCCAAAAAACTAGTAGTGCCGCCATTAATTAAAATTAAATTACTAATAAATGACACCTTGGAGACATCAGGAATTTATGATTCTGGATCTAACGTGTCATTGATAAGCTCAAGGTTATTATCTCTGAAGAAAATACCTTCCTATGATAATAATGCCGGTTTAAAAACTATTAATGGCGTAAAGAAATCAATAGGATTAGTAACATTAAAAATTAAAATTTTTGAAATTGAGAAACATATTAATATTTTTGTCATTGATGAAAACAATTTTGACTATGATTTCTTAGTGGGGTTAGACATGATACAAGAATTTAATTTAACGCAAAATGAAAATTTAACTATAGCCCAAAATATCAGCAATAATCATAAACATTACAACAAAAAGCAACCTATAACTATAAAAGAGATTCCTAGTACTTCATGTTTTGATATAGGGAATAAAAGTTATAAAATACAGGATGTGGATATTACAAAAAAAGATAAAAACGAAACCATTAAGGAGTATAAAATAAACTTTAACGAAAATATGATAGTCGAAAATTTTAATATTTCTGTAAATAATTTAGATTGCAAAATAAAATCTGATATTGACAAATTGATATGCAAATATAGTTCTGTCTTTGCAAAGGATAAATATGATATCGGCACTGTAAAAGGTTACGAAGCACATATTGATTTGTTGATAGACAAATACTGTAGTAAGAGACCATATAGGTGCTCTATTGAAGATATGAAAGAAATTGAAAATCAAATATCGAAATTACTAGAAAATAACTTAATCGAGGAGTCTTATAGTCCTTTTGCCGCTCCAGTAACCCTCGCTTTTAAAAAAGATGAAGGAAGAAGATCTAGGCTTTGTATAGATTTTCGTGAACTAAATAAAATTGTAGTTCCTCAATCGCAGCCATTCCCGTTAATCGAAGACTTAATGGTCAAAACAAGGAAATGTAAATTTTTTTCAACATTTGATGTAAATTCGGCTTTCTGGTCTATACCTCTTAGAATTGAAGATAGGCATAAAACGGCATTTGTGACTCAAGAGGCACACTTTCAATGGACTTGTCTACCTTTTGGTTTAAAAACTTCTCCCGCCATTTTCCAACGCATACTAAGTAGTATTATAAGAAAGCATAAACTATCAAATTTTACAGTCAATTATATAGACGATATTTTAGTGTTTTCTGAAACGTACGAAAAACACATTGAACACTTATCCTTGTTATTAGAAGCAATACTAAAGGAAGGTTTTAAATTAAAATTTACGAAATGTAATTTTGCACAGGACTCCGTAAAATATCTAGGGCACATAATAAAAAATAATACTGTCACTCCATTAAAAGATAATTTGATTGCCATAAAGGAATTCCCCATACCAAAAACACAAAAAAACGTCAGACAATTTTTAGGAAAAATTAATTTCTATGGAAAATACGTGCCAAACATTTCAATTACACTGGATCCTTTACATAATTTATTAAGAAAAGGAGAAAAATTCGTTTGGTCAGACAAATGTCAAGAATCCTTTGATACTATCAAAGAACTACTTTGTTCAAAGCCAATTTTAGCCATCTTTGATCCGGACTTGCCAATACATGTTTATACTGATGCTAGCATACAAGGTATAGGTGCGATCTTAAAACAAAAACAACCCAACGGTGATGAAATGCCTTGTGCATATTTTTCTAAAAAGTTAAATGACTCTCAAAAGAAGAAAAAAGCCATATTCCTTGAATGTTTGGCAATAAAAGAGGCGGTAAAATACTGGCAGCACTGGCTCATAGGGAAAACATTCACGGTTTATTCGGATCATAAGCCTTTAGAAAAAATGAATATCAAAGCTAGAACTGACGAAGAACTGGGAGAATTAACTCATTATTTGTCGCAGTTCAATTTTCAAATAATATATTCCCCAGGGAAATATAATATAGAGGCAGATTCTTTAAGTAGAAACCCGGTGTTGGAATCTTATGAAAATCAAGAAAGTAGCATAAAAGTGGTAAATTTTGTTAAATTAGAAGACATACTCAATGATCAAGAACAAAATATAGATATAAAAAACAACAGGAATAAGTTTCTTTTAAAAAATGATATTTATTATAAAAAAATAGGAAAAAATGAAAAGATTGTGCTAACAGAGGAATTCAGTAAAAATATTATAAAACACGTACATCTCTACTATTGTCACATAGGAAGACAACAAATGGAAAAAAAAATTAAAACTTTTTATCAAGCTAAAAATTTATTAGATAATATAAAAAAATATTGCGAAAAATGCGATGTCTGTATAAAAAATAAATCAAGGGGAAAATACAAGTTTGGATTAATGTCTCACTTAGGTCCCGCTACCTATCCTTTCGAAATAGTGTCTATAGACACCATAGGAGGATTTGGTGGTGCTCGTTCAACTAAGACTTATTTGCACCTTCTTGTAGATCACTTTACTCGTTACGCGTATATTTTAACTTCAAAAACCCAGAACGCTAATGATTTCATAAAACTTGTCCAAAAAGTAACACAAAATTATAAAATTGACTTGATTCTGTCAGATCAATACCCTGGTATAAATTCAAAGGAATTCAAAAGGTTTTTAGAAAATGAAGATATAGCCATAGTTTTCACTGCAGTCAATGCGCCATTTTCAAATGGATTAAACGAACGACTAAATCAAACATTGGTTAATAAAATTCGTTGTAAAATTAATGAAACACATTCCAACAAAACTGCATGGACAACTATCGCTCATGAATGCACTGAAAAATATAACGAAACTGAACATAGTGTAACGGGATTCTCTCCGAAATATTTATTACTAGGAAAGAATGTGGATATTCTGCCAGATGAACTGAAACAACATATAAACAATGAAAATCTATTGCAAGACAGAACTATCGCCTTGGAAAAAAGTATAAAATCTCATAATTATAATAAAGAAAGATTTGATAAAAATAGAGAACATTACGATCTAAAAGTCGGAGATTCAGTATATGTTGAGAACGGAAACCGGCTCAACAGGAAGAAACTTGATGAATTGAAAATAGGACCTTATGAAATTATAGGAAAAATATCAAATTCAATTTACAAAGTAAACACGGGCCACAAAAAGACAGAATCAAATCTTTTCCACATTACTAAACTTATTCCAATAGTATTGTAGAATAGTAATACTTATGTGTTTTGGAGTGGGGGGGGGGAGATGTAAACAAAGCACATTGCACTTTATTTAGTTTGAATTTGCCGCGTAAACCGCGTATTCGATGCGATTCTAATTTGATTGAGGTATAGTTTATCTGTGGCATTGTTTCATACTATTTGAACTTTTGCTTTGTCAATGTCATAAGAATATTGAGGTTATATTTTATTAAACGTTATGAAGGTTGATTGAGAAAGCTAACAAGATTTTCGAAATATTAATATTGTAATTTGATTTAATAAGAACTGGTGAAACAATAGCTTTAAATGTTGTTTCTCTTTTCAGGTGAGTTTGTGAATATTGTAATACTGATGTAAACATGTTTTGTTAAAATATTGAGATCTCATTTTTGTAATGAAATAAATTCTCTTTTCAGAGCAACTCAATTTAGTTATAGTTTTACTGTTCAACTCACAAAGAATAAATAAACTTATTATAAATATATAATGTTTCTTCTATTTTAAGGGTCCATTAAGGGGATACCAACCCACTAGTCGCAAATAGATTTTTTTATTTTTTTTTGCAACACATCAGAGTGACTTTCTGATGGAAAGTTAAAGAGCTTAGGCTACAATAGGCTATGACGAATAATAATTAGGCAAAACAAAGTCATTCCATGATAAAAAAAAATAGCAATATGTATCGAGCAAGTTCCTTTATAACCTTTCGAAGGTATTCTGATAACCATTTGTTTCAACACTTTTTGTTTTTTAAAAGCGTGTTTCAGGCCGAATTCGCACTGTTTGCAGACGTGAGCGGAGCTCCAACAGAAAATCCGTCAAAAAAGTATCATCGCAAACACAGTTGAAGTTGAAATCCTTCACCCCCATATCGACAAGACCGGAGAGAAAGCAGGACTAGGACTAATGAATTAATGTGCTTTCCGATCTACGGGGTATCTACCCACCAACGTCCTGACTCCGAGACCACTTTTGAAGTATTTCTAACAGTAAAACTCAGTAACACCTTAGAATTCCCATGCAGCTGTGGGTTCCGTACAGGTAATAAAGAACCAGAAATCAGGGCCGTCTTAAGTATATTCAGACTCCGCCGGACTCAACCTCGCCCCCGGGTTTCATGCACCCACGGCCCTGCCAGAAATCTACATCTGACATAAAATCTCGCGAGATAGATTATAATCTAACTGTATTTACAGTTTTACGGTGACATTTATATATTGAAGGTTTACCTATCTCTAAAATGCACTACTTATTTTCACCACAAGCTCCCAACTTTCGATCCCGTCACAAACTTCAAACTCTGTCAGCCAACTCGACAATTTGGTAGCACCTAACAAGTATTCGAGTAACTTTTGTAAGTCGATCCTTCGGTTTATGAAGTTCAATGTATAAGCCTGTTGTGTTATGCTAAAATCGCCTACGTATATGTACTTACTTGGGAAACTGCCTGGTTCCCATACCCATAGTACAAGTTTCGGCTTAGTTTGGGGCTGGATGGCGATGCGTGGCCCAGCGTGGCATGGCTTGGTTTATTTATTTAAGCATGCCTAATTGTCGTATTTTACTTTTAGCTACCTAAAGTTCTTCTCAAATCAACCGAACCAGAAATGATCTACCCCAGATTCTTCAGCTATACCTACCTACCTACCTAACACGAATACCTCTCGCGGTTACGGTACATAAGTGGGCCCAAACTACTTACGCGGCGTTGTTGTGAGGGTCAACAAGCCACTCAGCCACTAAGCCACTCAGCTAAGAAAATATTACGCACGATCGCTTCCCGAGCCCTCCCAGAAAGAAGTTGGGCTCAAATGTTTTCCACTTTATTTACTTTAATGTTATAGGGTTGAAATTCGAATGGCAGATAATGAGTTGAGTGTGTGTGATAATTTAGATGTAGGCTGGAGATTTATGGGTACTTTTCGATGAGTTTCATAATGCTTGTTTCTTTGTCTGATTTTTAACATTTGTTCTTTAAGACCTTAAAGAACTTTTCGATATTAGCGGAGTATATATGAGCAGCGAAAGAGGAGCCCATGACTTACTTATTTTTACAACACCCACGAGAACAGAGGGCGCAGTAAAAATAAATAAGTAAATAACCCAAGACATGCCGCACTGGGCCACACAGCGCTATCTAGCCCCAAACTATGCCGAAGCTTGTACTATGGGTACTAGACAACTGATAAACTTACTTAGATACATTTATTTTTGTAAATAAATACATATTATACATAGAAAACACCCAGACCAATACAAACAGACATGTTTATGTTCACACAAATGTTTGTAATGTGTGGGGATCGAACCCACGACCCTTGGCTCAAAATGCAGAGGTCACTACCAATTGAGCCACCGAGCCAGTCAAGTAGTTTGTATTCTTCATCTGTCACCGCCGGTATATAATGGTTTTCACGATACCTGGATATTATATAGCGTTAGTCATTGAGCCGCCTTACCTCGCCCCCCCAAAGCCAGCCTATCATATCTACACACTATCAACAGATAAACATATTGATTTCATACCCACTGTTATATATATGCGTATGTATATGTGTAAGTTCTTGTCGGGAAATATAGGTACTCTGACTTTAACCATATTTTTTACAGCGGCGCTTCCCTACTCCTGATGGAAAGCGAAAGAGAAGCCCAAGACGCTTTGACAACGGGCAAGTAACTGGTCTGTTACATGCCGGCCAATCGCTAACCCCCAACGAGCTACGGAAACCCTACTCACCAGCAGAAACACGACCCGGAGGTCATTTGGCTGCGGTATTCTCTATGGTGGAGGTTCTTCCCCGGACGGGCGGCTCAATTCGATCGAAGATTCTCTATGCCCTACCTCTCTTAAATTTATTAAATCTCTCCTTCTCTTATTAAAGTTTTACACTGAAACTTTGATAACAGAAACCAGCACGTGTAAACCAATATTTCTCTGAATCCAAATATTTCCCTGAACCGATGAGGACAATCGGATAATAAATCTTTTCGCAAACTAAAATGTGTCTTATCGATATCCTCAGAAGAATTATTCCAATGACATCTTACACAATCGCCATTGAGATGGCCAGAATCAAATAAGTGATGGGGCACGTTTCTCCCAAAAACCAATAAATCTACTTTACAAAATCAATCTTCCTTTACAATCAGGACTTCTGCGCTTCAACTTTCTGTCCTATCGTGTTTATTTATCAAACCCGCGTTTATTATGTAGGTATTTTATTGGTCTAAGATCCGCCATACAACGACCTTCACCGAGACGTTTATTGGATGAAACTTATTTTATACTAGCTGTGCCGGCGGCGTCGCACGCGTGAGTATCGGGTTTCAAAAATAACGGACTTCCATAAAATGGTACCTAAAGGTTAAGTTAGACCTCTAACCTAAAAAATTAGGTAATTTGATTTATGATGTTTAAAAAAAAACTACTATCAAGATTTCATTAAAACTAATTTCGTTAGTAGTTTACATAGTAATACACATGATATATTTTTTTCAGTTTTATAGTGCCCATATTTTAGAAGTTACGGGGGGGGGGGAACGACACACATTTTACCACTTTGGAAGAGTCTCTCGCGCAAACTATTCATCTGAGAGAAAAATGATGTTAGAAACCTCAACATGATTTTCAAATACCTATCCATAGATACCCCACACGTATGGGTTTGATGAAAAAAAAATTTTTCAGTTCAGTTTCAGTAGGAGTTTCAATTCCATGTATGGGGAACCCCAAAAATTTTGAATTTTTTTTTGATTTTACTTTGAAATCTTAATGTGGTTAACAGGACAGACAGACAGACATGACGAATCTATAAGGGTCACGTTTTTGCCATTTTGGCTACGGAACCCTAAAAATTTATCCCGTTTTCCCGACTCTTCCCATTACTGCTCTGCTCCTATTGATTGTACCGTGATGAAAAGTATACTATAACCTGCCCAGGAGTATGAAGAATAATCGTACCAAGTTTCGTCAAAATCCGTCCTGTAGTTTTTTTTCTATAACGAACATACATACAGACAGACCGATAGACAGACAGACAGACAGACAAAAATTTTACTGATTGCATTTTTGGCTTCAGTATCGATCAATAATCACCCACTGATAGTTATTTAGAAAAAAATATTTCAGCTAGAGGTCTAACTTAAAATTTAGGCACCATTTTATGTAAGTCCGTTATTTTCGAAACCCGATATTCACGCGCGGGACGCCGCTGGCACAGCTAGTATAAAATAAGATTCATCCAATGAAATTCTCGGTGAAAGTCGTTGTATGGCGGGATCCTCTACTATATGGAAAATTTCAAATCACAACTCTGTAATAAATCATAATGCTGACGTACCACCTGAAGGGCTAAAGTAGCTCAAGTCGTTTATGAATAAAGCGTCTGCTGAGTCAGAGTAGAGGGTTATCAATAAGCTCGGCAGACATTGTATACAGTACCGTTATGATATTGCTTTTCAGTATGATATACTCGGTCGTTTACCTGAGTGGAGATTGCACCTGTATTTACTTACGCATTACTTTAGTGCTGAATAGATATGGGAATGTAAGCGACCTATCACCTTTTCGCTCCAAGCCATCCTCACCTGCCCGTGGTGCATCCTGCCGAACAACAAACGAGGCTCCGGCAAACCGACTGGTGGCGGTAAAACCATCACGATAGAAGACGTAGCTAAATATCACAGGCCTACAGTCCGGTGACGATGACAAGGCCGCCCTGGCCATCATCGTAGTCATTTAGAAAAAAAAAATTATCACAGGCCGATGACGGGCAGCAGCGTCACCGGAGCGAGAAGCTACGCCCTGCGATCGCCAACCCGCCTGCCCAGCGTGGCGCTTATGGTTATATCCTACGCTGATCCAATACAAATAAAACGCCTACCCATGGCCTACCCATTTCCGAATACAAATGACAATATTACCCGTACATTTTAAGTAATATCATTCGATCGGTTGCTAATCAAAGCCTTACAGAGACGAGCAAATACGCCGTTGCGTGTTATTACTTTTATTATCAACATCAAAGGCCCAGACGGAGACGAGAGCTCTCCACCCTTTGTACGATGTTCTTAATATATCTTATTACTGTTTACACTTTATTATTGTCTAATGTGTAGGTGCCTTATTAGCGTAGAAGACTATTTGTTTTTATAAAAAAAGCGTTCAGGTCAGGAGGACCTCACTCCACCTGATGGTAGGCGAGTTATGCGAGAGGTAGGACATAGCGAATCTCCGCTCGAATTGAGTCGCCCGTCTGGGGAAAGACCTCCACTCTATAGAATACCGCAGCCAAATGACCTCCGGGTCCTGTTCCTGCCAGTGTTTCCGGAGCTCGTGGGGGTTAGGGCTGGGCCGGCATGGTGGTAGCAACTGACAGGTAACTGACCAGATATTTTTAAAAAAATATTAAGTAAGTTTATCAGTTGTCTAGTACCCATAGTACAAGCTTCGGCTTAGTTTAGGGCTAGATGGCGATGTGTGGCCCAGCGTGGCATGTCTTGGGTTTATTAAGTATTTAGCTATGAAATAACGGATGATACAACAGCATACCTTCATCAATCAATGATTTCAAAGGCGAGCTCAGGTCGTCGACCCCGGCCCGTACCTACATACATGTGACGTCACATGCATGTAGTTAGTAAGGCATTCCTCGGCACTGTTTACATTGTTCCAAACCCAATCTCGATTTCGGCTTAACAATCCACAAATCATAGAGACAAATAATACTATGTAGGGCCCTAAACATACATATAAACTCGTATTACGAAAATCTTCGGTTCTTGTAACACGTAAGTACTTCGCTTTAAGACATAGTAAGAATAGAATAGAATTTATTTGCTAAAAGTATCTTATAAATATAAAAGTCCACATACTTAACCAACATTGGCATGGTCTTACGTAAATGTTCAAAGTTAAGTTCTTATCGTAATGGTTTAGGAGCACTTTATAGTCTCCTTTCCCCTGATGGAAAGCAAAAGTAACTCAATATTGAACAGTTACTGTTGTCTTTAACCGATTCAACTCTCATAGATTCTCTCTTATAAGTAGATTCGTCATGTCTGTCCGTCCGTCCGTATGACACAGCCACATGTTCCGAGCTAAGAGCTACATTATTGAAATTTGGTGCGTAGATGTACCTATTCTGTTAACCGCATTATGATTTTAAAATAAAACTAGCTGTGTTCGCGACTTCGTCCGCGTGGAATAGCTATTTTTTCCCCCGTTTTTTTTACATTTTCCATTATTTCTTCGCTGCTAATAGTTGCAGCGTGATGTTATATAGCCTAAAGCCTTCCTCGATAAATGGTTTATTCAACACAAAAAGAATTTTTCAATTCGGACCAGTACTTCCTGAGATTAGCGCGTTCAAACAAACAAACTCTTCAGCTTTATAATATTAGTTAAAATCAGAAAAAAATCCAAAATTTTTGGGGTTCCCCATACATAAAACTGAAACTCATTGTGGTGATGCATCGATTTCATGTCAAAAGAATAATCGACTAGGAAGCCTATTGACATAAAACGCAGTGATAAAAGAAGAAAAGTAAACGAGAGTTTGTACAAATTTGGCAACAGATTATACCACGACGGAACCTCAAATCATAGTAGGTATTGTTACCACTTAATGCCTTTGTTTTTATCCGTTTCCACTGAATGGGTTTACATTTGGGGATTTCTGTTCTTGGGACCGCTAATCCGTCAGTCCGGCTTGAATATTCATTGTTTGTATTTAATTTCGCTGTTAAATGCACCTTGAACCATTTGGTCGCGTGACTTTTTTGCTGTAGAAAATATATCTAGGTGATAAGATTTTAACGTAGTTCTTATAAAGTTGTTTATCAAATTTTAATATTTTTTGTTCGGAAAACTGTTTTTCATTATATGGAAAGGGTTCATAGGGTTCCCCGGATTTGTCCTAGTTTGAAGAACGTATGGAGTCCGTCCGGCCAGGGCTTTAAAAAGTGTCCGGGTGAAAGCCGGACACTTTTGAAATAGAAACTCAAATTCTTATAGGCGATAAATACACGGCAAAATAAGGCACGGCAAAATAATAAAAAATGAAATAATGAAAATATTCTGAAGTATCCGAGGAAAAACCATATTTCGCCCAAAAGGAAAAGGTTCATATCTCCAAAACGCCGAGCCATAACGGGACTGAGTCAATCTTAACCGGTGACATTTAAGCAGCATTCGGAACAATTTACGTAATTAAACGATTTAGAAGTTCGATTTCAAGTCACTTTTGATTGCGTTGAGGTTCGATATTTCGCAATTTTAAACGATTGCAGAGCAATTAATTTGAATAACAACTTGTTTTCAAGTGTTGCGGAGAAAGAGGGTTTGACAGACAGACAGATAATGGAATGATCCAATAATCCTTTTCTCTTTTCAGGCATAAAAAAGTGTAATTATTTATCTTGGAAAAGTGAAAAGGGTTATAAATTATTCGTGGAATGGTACTTTCTTCTTGTAGACATGACACAACAGGCCACGAAGTTGTCTTCGAAGAACAAAAGTAATTCACAATGTCGCCTTATTTTTAACATGAGATATTTGCCTATTTCCAAAAACCGGCCAAGTGCGAGTCGGACTCGCGCACGTAGGGTTCCGTATCACTGATTGAATGAAAAAAATTTGTTAATTTGATTTTTGATTGAAACAGACATGACGAATCTATAAGGGTCCCGTTTTTGCCATTTTGGCATATACGGAATCCTAAAAAGGGTTATGCGTCAGTTAAAGTACTCGTCATCATGATTTTTCATTCATTCATTATCATTAAAATAAATAAAATAAAATAAAATAAAATAATTTATTTCTGCAAGTAGATTTACAAGTAAATTCTTTTGCACGTCAAACTTTTTTTTCCCTACTAGCACTTCGACGTGATAAGGATGAGGCCTGATGAGAAGAAGTGCCGCAAGAAACTCATCAATTTTGGCTTTTTTCAAAAATATACATAATCATTATACAGGTTGATGTCATACATTAATACAATATTTGTTAAGTGCAGGCGAGCAGCTCATTATGTCCATGTAATATTATCGTCTAGGAAGTCTTGTATTTTATAATATCCTTTTTTCATAAGACATGACTTAATATGAGACTTAAACCTATGTATTGGTAATTCAACAATATTCTGTGGTACTTTGTTAAAGAATTTTACACTTAGCCCAGCAAACGAATTGCCAGTCTTATGCAGCCTGAGATTTGGAACAGCAAGTTTGTTCTTGTTTCTCGTGTTAAATTTATGGCAATCAGCATTTCTTTTGTAAAGATGAATATTCTTTCGTACGTGCACAATACAGTCAAATATGTATTGTGATACTACAGTCAAAACATTAATTTCTTTAAATAATTCTCTAAGTGAAGCACATTATCAGCCTATTGCAGTTACTATTGCACTTAGGGCAAACATCTGGAGGATATACCCATAATCGCCACGCTGGGCAGGCGGGTTTGCGTCCGCATGGCGCCCCGGTGACGCTGCTGCCCATCATCGGTCTGTGGTATTTAGCTACGCCTTCAATTGTGATTGTTATACCGCCACACATCGGCTGTTACATCATCACTCTTATAATAAAATTCTGACATGAGAGTATCCTTAGATACCTTTCTATAGATTTTGGTTTAGATAGATATTAATCTAATTTTAAACTAACTTCTATGTCGCTTCCGAACAAAGTTTGAGTTACTCGTAGATGATGTTATCGACAAAACTTTCCTCTTTGTTGAATTGATATAGACCATTTCATACAAATAAGCATGGTGGATTGTTGGCGTGGGTTTTCGCAAAACCTTTCCGAGAAGTTCAATCCGCAAAATGGCAAATGTCAAAATATAAAAAACAAGACGTTACATCGTAAGGGATATTATACTTTTAGAAAAACAAAGTTGGGAGTAGGAAATGCTCGTTTGGTTTTGTCGAATGGCTGCGGGGATGTTTCAAAATTATGAAATTGTATACCTACGGATGAGAAAAGAAACTGAATTTATTTAAGTACTAGCTATGCCCGCCCAAACTTAACCCCCACGAGCTCCGGAAACCCTACTCACCGGCAGAAACACGACCCGGAGGTCATTTGGCTGCGGTATTCTATAAGATGGAGGCACATTTGTGTTCATGAACATGTCTGTTTGTATTTGTCTGGGTGTTTTCTATGTATAATATGTATTTATTTACAAAAAAAGTATATAAGTAAGTTTATCAGTTGTACTAGTACCCATAGTACAAGTACTTCGGCTTAGTTTTGGGCTAGGTGGCGCTGTGTGGCCCAGTGTGGCATGTCTTGGGTTATTTATTTACTTTACCGGACAGGCAACTCTATTCGAGCGAAGATTCGCTATGCCCTACCTCTCTTAAAATCGTATAGTTATACCACAGTTTCGCACTCACATCAACTACCTTCTTACCTACACTATGTCACGAACAGATTTTTCGCTCATCAAACGACCGCGTCGTATTTATTTATTCATTCCGTGTACGAAAACGAATACTTTCAATAGATCCGAATGAAAGGGCCGCTACTAATGAAACCGCCGTAATGTGATTGGCCCAGCGGGGATCGGCGAATACCGATTCCGCACAGATGACGCGAAATTAACTTTCCATTACAATTTGCAACCATTAAATACGATTGCGATTTGTTTTTTCACATTTATTTCCTGCCCTCGGAGGTATGGTAAGCGCTGGCGGTAACCGCAAGCGGTAATCAGTAGCGGCAAGTAGCAGTCTCAAGCGGTAAGCGTGGGCGGTAGGTAGCAAACTCAAGCGTTAAGCGCGAGCTGGCATTTTAAACCGACTTCAAAAAGGAGGTGGCACTCAATCCGACTGAATATTAATTTTTTTGTTTTAATGTTTATTACCACATCTCTCCAGTAATTATGACCCGACTAGCTGTGCCCCCGACTTCGTCCACGTGGATTAGAGTTTCACCCCCTTGGGGGTTGAATTGATCAAAATCCTTTCTTAGCGGATGCCTACGTAAGAACATCTACCTGCATGCTAAATTTCAGCCCGATCCTTCCAGTGGTTTGGGCTGTGCGTTGATAGATCACTATGTCAGTCAGTCAGTCACCTTTGAATTTTATATATTTAAAAAGATTGGGAGATCTTTTAGCTGCGGAATTCTATAGGGTGGAGATCCTTCCCCGAACGGGCGGTTCTATTCGAGCGAAGATTCCCTATGCCCTACCTATTAATGTTTAATGTTATTAACCTTGCAGCACACTACCTACATTTTTATTTCTGCTTAGCCCAATGGTTGACTGGTAGAGAATGCCTATGCGGCATTAAGTCCGCCTTTTGTACACTGTTGTAATTGTGCAATAAAGATTAAATAAATAAATAAATACCTTCTCTTTTAGGTGAAAAACACGTTGTACCCTAAGAAACCGCTCAATTTGGTTACACGCACATCCAGACAGATTACACAATGAACATATTCCAAATTAATTATAATTTCTCGTCACCTGAGCGTGACGCGGATTACACACGCAGGCGTATCTCTATTTCCATATAAGAGTATTTGTAGAAACATTAAGTTGACGCCCGGCTTAGTTCTAAGCTCATTGCTTGAAGCCGTATAGTCACCGTAATTGTACGTAGATAAACACAGTTGGTATAATACTTTATAGATACGATAGAGTTTATCAATAGCATGATGAGGGAATACCGTACCACAATAACTGGTTTGGTTACCTGCCCTTTGTCGCGGCGCTTGGGCTTCTCTCTCGCTTTGCATCAGGCGCAGAGAGGTCATTATGACGTGCTATTATAAAGAAAAATAAATACAAAAATAAAAACAAAAAAATTGTAGGAAATCTGTCATCCATGGCTGCAATGACAGGTGAGGTTGAGAAACCTGTAATACCTGGGTACATGATCCCCGAGAGAAAAGTATACAACGTGTTCCTTTTAATATACTATAGGAATATAGTAATATTTTGAGGGAGCCTATCATCATTTCGCGCCATGCCACCCTCATTTGCCCGTGGTGCATCCTGCCAAATAACAAACGAGGCTCTGGCAACCGACTGGTGGCGGTATAACCATCACGATGGAAGGCGTAGCTAAATACCACAGGCCGACACGGGCAGTATCAACGAAGCGAGGAGCTAGGCCCTGCGATCGCCAACTCGCCTACCTAGAGTAAAACCTCCAGGTGTTTGCCCAAATTGGCGAACAACTGTAGATGCTTTATGTCCAGCAGTGAACTACAATAGGCTGATGATGATGATGTTTTTTTTTATAGTAGCTCGACATAATGGCTTCCCTACGCCTGATGGAAAGCGAAAGAGAAGCCCAAGTCGCTGTGACAACTGGCAAGTAACTGGCTAGTTACCTGTCAGTTGCCACTGCCATGTCGGCCCAACCCTAACCCCCCACGAGCTCCGGAGACCCTACTCACCAGCAGAAACACGACCCGGAGGTCATTAGGCTGCGGTATTCTATAGGGTGGAGGTCCTTCCCCGGACGGGCAGCTCAATTCGAGCGAAGATTCGCTATGCCCTACCTCTCTTAAAGTTTATACATATATTAACATCATCATCATCAGCCTATTGCAGTTCACTGCTGGACATAAAAGCCTCTAATTTTTTTTTTGGGTTGACAGCCAAGAGAATATTGGCACACACAGGGCCCTCCTCCCTCCCCCGGGTCCTTTATTGTTTCTGTGAGGTGTTCACACATCCGGATGCTATTAAGGCGTCGTCATTACCCCGACTCGTGTGGACAATGGCGCACTTCTGAAGACGGGAACATCCATTATGTGTATTGTTAACGGAGATAGCATCAACTCATTTAATGTGCCTCCTCGTTATTTGGGCCATTAGTGGAACATTACGGTGCCACTTACGGCCAATACCATTTGTGGAACTTTAATGGTTTCCAAATAAATAATCGTTTTGGATAACGGCCAGGAGATAAAATTAAGTTTTACAGGAATTCACTGCAGACGGGTTAATGTGACTACTACTTAAAAGTAATTGTTAAAGCTTATGAATTAATCTGTCTGTGACTTTGACTGGCTCGATGGTTCATTTGGCAGTGAACCCCGCCTCCTTAACCAAGGGTCGTGGTTTCGACTACCACAGTCAAACTTTTGTGTTAGTTCCATGTTTGAATTTCGTTGTTCTGTTACCCATAACACAAGTGCTCCAGCTTGGTATTGGAGCAAAATGTTTATTTATTTATTATTTATTCATCTATCTATCTATGTAATCATTTAGAATAGAACGACTTTATTTGAAAATCCTTGTTCCCCGAGAGATATATTCTTCCGATGTTCAAGACGAGAGTGAACCAGTTACTCTAACCCATATTAAATTTAAAAAAAAAAATATTTTTATTACTTTGGGTGGTCGACGAGCAAGAACCATCTGATGTTAAACGGTTACCGCCGCTCATAGACTCTGCAATTCAATGCCAGGGGCACAGCTTAGCCGCTGCCTACCGTGAGTAGAGAGTTCTCTTTAAACCACGTTTGAAGAAGGACAAGTCGTACAAGACCCAATGAAGTGTGAACCATAATACTACATTGGTATGATTGGTATCTACTCGACAATGTATCAAGATCTACAAACGCTGGCATCGCTTCGTCGACACCAAAATAGAGTTTGATTTCAAACGCACATAAAATCAATAGTCCATAATACTGCGCGCGATCAGCAACGCCTAGGATAGGTCTGTACCTGGATCTGGAATCTGTGTTTCAATCCATTAACGATGAGCCAAGAGAAACGTTGCATTGAGTGATAGGTATTTCTCGTCACACGATGCTGCAATTCGCTTGAAATAGGTCAGTAGGGTAGTGTAACCTAACGGATATGTTTGACTATGCATGTTATTTTGGATTCAAAAAGAAATAATTTCGATTAGAGACCTATTGTGATCAGTGGCGGATAAACGTATAAGCACTACAAGCACGTGCTTGGGGCCTCTGTTCTCAACATCCTCTACTGGCGTTCCATGTTATACCTACAATTTATCGAGATTCATCCACAATCAGGCCCGCCGTAAGCGGGCGTGCAAGGCGTGCAATGCACGCGGGCGGCGCATTCAGGGGGGCGGCATCAGACAATCATCGACTAAAATTCAGACATTGTCACCTCACAATACTAAAAAGATGATCCTTATAAAAATAATATGATGAACGGCGCCCAAATATTTCTCCATCCCAATTCTAATATATCAATTAAATTGTTGAAAATCGACGTTGACGAATTATAGTTCGTATATTCGAATACGGGAGGGACAAATGAGAGGGATTTATGGGGCACAAATACGCGATCCGTTCAACGAACGATCGTTTCGCGTTTTCTGTAGTAGGGCCCCAGGTTACTTAAAATTAATAATATTCTGTATATTTTTGTAGTTTTTCACTGTACAGCATTTTTTTTAAAAACACCGAGGTTTAGTAGTTGGATAGGGGCGGCACGATAGGAATTGCACACCGGCGTTCAAACCGCTAGCGGCGGGCCTGTCCACAATATGTCCGAAATCACAAGGCGCGAACAGTCCGGGAGTGTCCCTTCATACACCCCCGCAGGGCCCTGCCCCAGGCGCGCAAAAAAATACATAAAAAATACCTACATTTCATGTACTTCCAAGTTAAAGTATGTTTGGCTTTATACAAAAAGGTTCGATGTCTTTTGCCCTTTGTTTATTACTTTGTAATAACCTACAATTCCATTCCTTCCAGTTCCATGTAAACAATAGAGGGCCTACACAGGCTCGGTGCTTAGGGCCTCGGATACTCTTAATCCGCCACTGATTGTGATACGGAAACTTAAATAAGTATGTTAGAAAACGGAGATAGGGGCAATCGACAAATTGCGTCACACGAATTCCATGAGTTTTTGTCCCCTCCCCCCTCCTTGTCACAGTTGGCCCTTTTGTGAGACTCCTATCTTCCTTTTAAGTCATACTTCATGAACCCCCTCCCCATTCTTAAGTGTGTCATAATTTATGGATGACCCCAAAACAAAGTATGAAAAATCGTAAATGATTTATCCTTCATCCCTCAAGCGATACAAAACAAATCAATCCTACTACATAATTTGTTTGGTTTAATGGATAGATGGATGTTGGGCTGCACCTTAGTATTTAAAATGGCAAACTTCTCATATGAGGAACCAACCTCTCGGCGTGACGTCTCGAATTTCCTCCCTTTGTGTAATGATTTTGAGTAGACTCCATATTATTTTGTCAAACTTCATGCAAACATTTTTTTGAGAGGTTAGCACCTCTCATCTCTTAATAATTTAAATAATAACAAAAATAAAAGAATGCAATCAAGTTTCATTCAAAAACCTTTTTAAGCTTTAAGGACCTCTCGGAGAGGACAGGTTACTATTAATAAAATAATATAATTTAGGAGGTAGGTACCCTAAAATAAATTAAAATAATAAACATTTCTTAAGATTAAGGTGACACCGCCTAAATTGGATTAAGTACAATTAAGTTTGTGTTTTTTTTTTCATCTTGTGCAATAAATGATGTCTACCTATCTTACTTTCTTTGTTGCTTAAAATGAATTGTTGTTTATATTGCTACCTTTATCATTAGTCTCTCACAGTCCACAGATGGACATAGGCCTCCGATTTCGCCATCTTGCTTGATTCTGGACTTAAGAAAAAACCAGCCATTTTAAGAAAACCGTCTTACCACCAGGCCTGAGGGCATCCCCTACTACGTTTGCCGAGAAGCGAATATCCCCTACAGAACTCGTTTAACCCAGGGAGTGTCGGTTTAGCGGCTGATATGTCCAGCCCACTATCACTTCAGCTTACTAATTTGGTGAGCTATTACCTTGGTTATGCGTCAAAGCACATAATTTGGAATCCAATCCGTATAAATTTCATATTGTTATTCTATATTACACTTATACTCGTAATATCTCGTCTATAGCAACTAGAAGTACCCATTTCCCGGAAACGAGCGATCGCTTACTTAAGCGGTGATTGATAAATTGCTATCACCGCTAAGATGAGAGAACGCTATATCATAATTACATTAAAGCTGCTTCAAACGACTATTGAACTCTGCGATCTAGCTTACATATTGCATCTTGAGTCGTGAACTACGCGTATAAGTTAGCCCGGCTACTCATTTCATAGTGACTCATGTTCTGAATCACGTCTCTTGGTCCGGTGGGCGTACTACCAGAAACATGCGTGTCATCATCATCATCATCAGCCTGTTGCAGTCTACTGCTGGGCAGGCGGGTTGGCGATCGCAGGGCGTAGCTTCTCGCTCCGGTGACGCTGCTGTCCGTCATCCGCCTGTGGTATTTAGCTACGCCGATGGGTATATGGGTTTGCGCTTGACTGCAATTCACCAGATGGTAAGCGATATCATTGTCTACGATGGAGCGCGCTCACCCATCAAAACCGGTTCACTCTCGCCTTGAACATCGGAAGATTGTAAATCTCGGGGAACAAGGAGCCTGGCAAAGAGTTCCATAGTTTGGCCGTTCGTACTATGAAAGTAGAGGCGAAACGTGCTATGCGAGTCCTAGGAACTTGCACCATATAACGGTGCCTATTCGCCGTATCCCTGCTCGTCCGATGATAGAAGGGGGCCGGAGGAATCAAGTTAAATAATTCCGTCGCACACTCACCAATATGTAACCGATAAAATACCGAGAGACTGTATAGTATATTATGTACTAGCTGTGCTCGCGACTTCGTCCGCGTGGAATCGTTATTTTTCCCCCGTTTTTTTTTACATTTTCCATTATTTCTTCGCTCCTAATAGTTGCAGCGTAATGTTATATAGCCTAAAGCCTTCCTCGATAAATGGTCTATTCAACACAAAAAGAATTTTTCAATTCGGACCAGTAGTTCCTGAGATTAGCGCGTTCAAACAAACAAACAAACAAACTCTTCAGCTTTATAATATTAGTTAAGATGTAGCTTATATATCTTCATCCCTTAGCATGTTTACTAGGAGCTTAGTGCTCAAACATAGAATTCCTATTTCAAAAACAGCGGAAATCGATATCGGAGTAAACCGGATATGGGTACCGCTAGAGCCATTTGTCCGAGCGAGTCGCGAGTTCGCGATTTCAGATTATTTGTTTTAGGGATGGGAAAAGTTTACTTTTGTCTCGATAAATCTTTTGATAAGAAAACTAGATTTAAAGGATGTCTTCTTGGTAGAGTTAATGGCTGTTTTTTGATAAATGTTAATAGCAATTTTTAACAGACTGTGTGTATCTGTAGGTATATTTAAAAAAATATATAGGGGAGAGCAGAAACAGTAATAAGTAGAGCAAGACGCTAAAAACTAAAGAAAATCCGGTATAATGTCTTTTCTGTTCATTCATATTTGTTTTTATACCTCTTTTATCAGTAGTATTTGTTTACTATAGGTATATGTTGTGACGTCCAAGAATAACAAACTTTTCTTATCTACACTTCTAAATTAATATTATAAAGCGGAAAGATTTGTATTTCTGTGTGTGCATATGTTTGCAATAAATAAATTAAAAACCACTGCGCCTATTCCAAAATTCTTTTACTATTATATTCACCATAGACTATATTTATTGCAAAAAAAATTAGGGGTCCTTAATAAATAGCCAATAATGTAACCCAATGAAAATACGTTTACTTTTTTTTTATAGTAGCACGGTATAATGGCCACTCTACGCCTGATGGAAAGCGAGAGAGATGCCCATGTCGCTGCGACAACGGGCAAGTAACCAAGCCAGTTACCTGTCAGTTGCCACCGCCATGCCGGCCCATAAGATGCTTCTTCACGCCCCGTTTAAAGGATCCTATATCGAAAGAAGAAGGAAACACATGTGCTGGCAATGAATTCCTCATTTTAACGACACGAAACCTGAAATAACCAAAGCGAGAGCAGCTTGCTAGTTTCTTATAGTATCTACCTAAGTAAGTATCCGTACCTACTACCTACTATTATTTTTTTTATATAGTGGCTCGACATAATGGCTTCCCTACGCCTGATGGAAAGCGAAAGAGAGGCCCAAGTCGCTATGACAACTGGCAAGTAACTGGTCAGTTACCTGTCAGTTGCCACTGCCATGCCGGCCCAACCCTAACCCCCCACGAGCTCCGCACACCCTACTCACCAGCAGAAACACGACCCGAAGGTCATTTGGCTGCGGTATTTTATAGGGTGGAGGTCCTTCTCCGGACGGGCAGCTCAATTCGTGCGAAGATTCGCTATGGCCTTACCTCTCTTAAAATTATTACAATACCACCCCGTCTAACATGAAAATCTTTCCAGTACCCACATTTTATTTGTTTGGTAGTTTAGGTAACGCAATATTCGCGTTCCGAGCTCGTCAACCGCTAAACCCGACGTCGTTAAAATTAAATGTTTATTACTTGAACATTCTACAGCATACATTGTTCACTTGAGAACAAGTTTGCGATTGTGGCCCTAACAATAGGTACCTGGCCTGGCGTTTTGTTTACACGGTACACGAAGGGAGGTAAAAGCTTCACTTTAACGCTGAAAGTAGTTGCGTGAGGAAGAAAAAGCCGTATTCGAAGGTAGTTTCGGCAATTTTCGTGTATTCTCGTGTTTCACATATCTACAATTTTTATATATCTTCTTAACATGCCACGCTGGGCCACACAGCGCCACCTAGTCCCAAACTAAGCTGAAGCTTGTACTATGGGTACTAGACAACTGATAAACTTACTTAGATACATTTTTTTTGTAAATAAATACATATTATACATAGAAAACACCCAGACCAATACAAACAGACATGTTCATGAACACAAATGTTTGTACTGTGCGGGAATCGAACCCACGACCCTTGGCTCAGAGGGCAGAGGTCACTACCAATTGAGCCACCGAGCCACTCAAATAAGCCCATATACGTTACACCATTGCAACGAATGATATAAACATAGTTATTTTCTGTGTTCACTCGTACACTCCACTGTCGTTCGGACTGCTCAATGTAAATGTAACAAATACATCATTAAACCTGTTTGTTTACCTTCAGTCAGTGCGTGCTAACAATCGGCGGATGACTTCGATAAATCGCTTTTATTTCACTCTTTTCGTGGTCCGCTCTTATTTATTCTGGCAAATTCGTGAATCTATCTATAGTTATACTATTTTCCACTCAATCTTTTATTAGCCAGTTGTGGAAAGAAAAGCTGGCCATATCATATCAGTCGCAGAACCGATAAACGAAGAGAAGTTTTTTTTTTCTTATGCGAGAGGCGGCAGACGAGCAAGTGTGATGCCTGATGGTAAGTAAGCAGTCGACACCGCCCATGGACACCCGCAGCTCTAACCGAGTTTAGGGTCGCTGCCGGCCTCTTAAATATGAATACGCTCGTTTCTTGAAGGTTCCCAAGTCGTAGCTGTTCGGAAGTTATCTTCTTCTAACCGTTGGGGTATACACACAGAAGTTTCGTGGCATTTTTTTATACCCCTACGTTTGCAATCGAGTCTACAGCCCGCCTGATGTTAACCCATTCATTGCGACGGTACTTTTTGGAAACTTTTGCCCGTGGCGGCAACCAAATTTTTTATGACGCCTCTGAGGCGTCAAGCGCAATAGGTTTAAGGGGTTACCGCAGCCTATAGATGCAACACTAAAGGCATCACACGCGTGTTGCCGAACCTAACCCCTCGGCTGCACATGCAGCACTCAACCAACGAGCTCCGGATACCCGGCTGCTGCGGTATTCTATAGGACGGAGGTACTCCCCGCGAAGATTCGCTACGCCCTACCTCTCTTGAAACCTACCTATTTCTTTAATTTACATATCGTATTAAGCGTAAATAACCTCAGAAATAGTTCTACGGTTACTACGGATTATATTTTTACGGGTTCGAATCGGATTCGGACCGGACGTAGTAAGAAACCGCTATGAGACATACCGTATAATAAGGTACTTAGTATCATAGAGCACCCACATCTTAAGTTACCCTACGTGATACACGACCTTTTATAAATTCAAGTTATTGATGTATTATAAATAGTGTGAAAAAATTACCGTCCTACCAAACCAACCGGGAATCTAACCCGCAATCAACCGGGCTATAGCCATGTTGTCTATAGGCAACGGATCTCAACCCCAGACTACATCTAGTCTAGGATCTAGATTCTATCATGTATCATCACGTCCTAGATTCTATCATGTATCGTGAATCATCTAGACCTAGATCAAATGAAATGATTTTTGTACAAGTCCGAAAAAATATTTATTGATCGATTGGCCTCCAATAAAAAGCGCAAATACAAACTCTTAATAGTTTCATTACTTCAAATTAACCCAGTTTACCTTCCTTTATCGCTATCCTTGAGAGCGATCGTAATGGTTGCAAATAGATACAAATCATTTGAAGGAAAGTCACCCTCTTTTTTTTATAGTAGCTCGACATAATGGCTTTCCTACGCCTGATGGAAAGCGAAAGAGAAGCCCAAGTGACAACGGGCAAGTAACTGGTCAGTTGCCACCGCCATCGCGCCATGCCGGCCCAACCCTAATCACCCAACGAGCTCCCGAAACCCTACTCACCGGCCGAAACACGACCAGGAGGTCATTTGGCTGCGGTATTCTATAAGGTGGAGGTCCTTATATATTACCTACCTAGTACCACGTATTTTATGCCTAATATAAATTACAAGCAAGAGCATGATCTAACAAAAACCTTCACCTCAAAATGCGCCGACAGAACGTCAATATATATTGCTCACTTACCTATATGAATTTACCATTGAAATTGTATCTTTGATCTTTGTCATTACCCCCAAAAAGCGAATTAACATAGAAACAAGGTTGTAAGGCAAATTTAATAATATTGAAGGGCGGAGGAAATCTGATAAAACAAATGAATCGCCTAAAACGAACGAAATATTTCAAAAACAAAATTAAATTTAGATTTGGAATTTCAATATGCAGCCGTTATTGATAAATACAGCGGCCGGTTTCATAAAAATGCAATAATAAACTGTTAGAAATAAGGCCAGGGACGAGTTCACATTTAAACTCATCATCATCATCACTGCTGGACATAGCCCTCTCCCAATGCTCGCCATTTCGTTCGGTCCGACACCCGGGAAATGAAATAGGGTGGTCCTATTCCAAATTGGACTGAGTCTATGGTACTCTACGTCAAATAGAACTAGCCTAAAACCTGCTTAAACCTCCAGATGGTCGGATGATATAAGTAGAGTGGCGGGGAAAACTTGGGTGAGAGTAGCGCAGGACCGTGGTGAATGGCAATCAAGAGAGGAGGCCTATGCCCTCCTGGGACCGATAATGAAGGCTGATGATGATGATGATGAAAACCTGTTTCCGCTGTCTTACATACCCTGCTATGGCTCTTAGAAGAACCGTTTTGGCTCTGATAAGAGCCCTTTGTGACGGGTTCGATGGCTCATTTGGTAGCAACGTCTGCCTTTTAAGCCAAGGGTCGTGGGTTCGAATCCCACACAGTACAAATATTTGTGTTCAGTAACATGTCTGTTTGTATTAGTCTCGGTGTTTCCTATGTATAATATGTAATTATTTTCAAAAAAAAAGTATCTAAGTAAGTTTATTAGTTGTCTAGCACCCATAGTACAAGCTGCGGCTTAGTTTGGGGCTAGATGGCGATGTGTGGCCCAGCGTGGCATGTCTTGGGTTATTATTTTTTATTGGTTTTAGGAACTCTATAAATCACAAAGCTTAGTAATCTACTTGAAGCGTGACAGATCCAAAAGGTAAGTTCTTGATGTATTACTCACCATTCTAACGACGTAATCTAAACGTCAACGGAGTAAACAATTCCCCCGTAAGTTATAAATACACGGGACAATTATACCCTGAGCTATTCACAACATGTACACACGTTTCATTAATCTAACCGGTACTAATTAACCGTACACATACAAAGTTCTTGACTGAAAAACAATTCGACAAAGAGAGCTAGGGCATAGCGAATCTTCGCTTGAATTGAGCCGCCCGTCCGGGGAAGGACCTCCACCCTATAGAATACCGCAGTCAAATGACCTCTGGGTCGCGTTTCTGCCGGTGAGTAGGGTTTCCGGAGCTCGTTGGGGGTTAGGGTTGGGCCGGCATGGCGGTGGCAACTGACAGGTAACTGACCAGTTACTTGCCCGTTGTCACAGCGACTTGGGCTTCTCTTTCGCTTTCCATCAGGCGTAGGGAAGCCATTATGTCGAGCCACTATAAAAAAAAAGTCGACAATAGCGGCCATCCTCTAAGGAGACAAGGCATAGCACAAATCAAGCACACAGGAGTTAAGGTGCACAAAACTGCGTAAACATACATGCATTTTCATAAGAGGAGTTAAGAGCGGTAGGGTACAGCGAATCTCGTCGCTCGAATAGAGCTGCCCGTCCGGGGAAGGACCTCCACCCTATAAAATACTGCAGCCAAATGACCTCCGGGTCGTGTTTCTGCCGGTACGTAGAGTCTCCGGAGTTCGTGGGGTGAGTGCTGGCCTGCATGGCGGTGGAAAATGACAGATAACTGACCAGCTACATGCACGTTGTCACAGCGACTTGGGCTTCTCTTTCGCTTTCCAACAGGCGTAGGGAAGCCATTAAATCGTGCTACTATAAAAAAAAATTAATAAGTTCCTAATCCCTTTTCCTGGTTAGCAGATATTTGAGATGGCAACCCTAGACCCTAACGATACCGAAAGGACCTCAGACCTTTGTGACGGCATAAATTACGGTACCTTTACGAGCGTTCGGCGTAAATGCAGATGGCAGTGGCTTTAATTGTCTTGTAAAATGCGCTTTAACTTCCAAATGCCCAGCTGTGGAGTACATACATTAAGTTGTAGATTCCAGTAGGGTCAATAAGTATATCTTTCAAAATAGACGTAAAAAACAACCATTTGGTTGTTACTTTCAATAAAATTTTACTTAAAAAGCATAAAGCTGATATGATGATGATGTTTGTCATCATCATCAGTCTGCATACGTCCACTGCTGGACATAGGCCTCCCCCAATGTCGATTATCATTTGGAGGGATTTGCCTTAGTCGCCACGCTTGGCAGGCGGGTTGGCGACCGCAGTAGTTTTTATTTGTACGCAGGTAAACACTATTGCCCGTTTCCTGATATTCCTTTAGTCGTCTTCTACGACACCCACGGAATGAGATGACACCATCTATCCTTAATCCGGAACCACACGGACACTAATTAATTATAGTTTTATTTTTATTATAATATAGGTTTTCGCTTGACCACAATTTTCCATTAGACGATATTAACCCTGTGATTACGAGCCGTCACTCCACAGACACCGATTCAATTTCGTCTTGACAATCGGTAGATTTTATTTTTCCCGGAACCAACTTTCTGTTCCAGGAAAAACAAAATCTTCCGGTAAACAGTCACGCCGCCGTGTCCGGTAAGTTTAGTATTAGGTAGATTTCTATTCATATATTTGCCCAAACTTTCAACCCAAGCACTAGAAATGTTCGAAGCAATAATGTAAGCATGATTAAAAGCCCGTGGTTTATTAAACAACTTCGCGAGTTTAATTAAATTTGGCAGCTGAGAGTAATTATGACGCACGAAATGTTATAAGATGGTTTTTTTTTAAGTAATCCATTATCCTGTTATGTCAAACTAGCTGCAGACTGCGGCTTTGTCCGCGTGAATATCTATGATATATAAAATGACATTATTCTTGTAAATTATAGCCTATATATTTGTAACATATAGTAATTAAATAAAATATGACTGACTCGATGGCTCATTTGGTAGTGAATTCTGTCTTCTGAACTAAGGGTCGTAAGTTCGATCCCCGCACAGTACAAGCATTGCTGTGCATGAACATGACAATGTGTTTGTATTAGTCTGGGTGTTTTCTATGTACAATATGTATTTTTTTACAAAAAAAATATATCTTAGTAAGTTAATCAGCTGTCTTGTACAAGCTTCGGCTTGGTTTGGGGCTAGATGGCGCTGTGTGGCCTAGCGTGATATGTCTTGGTTTATAATTATACCCATAAATATGACTTAGCACCCCCCAGGGGACGAATTTTGACAAACGGACAGTCTATGGAACAAAGCCATAGAAATGTATCTTGTGTCTGTATCTTGTTATTTTTTACACCAATATTATCTGGAAGAGATCGCTTATAGCGATAAGACCGCCTCAATTGTGCAAGTATGTATACTTTCCTAGTTCTAAGTAATTTTTTATGGTGTACTCGTACTAACATTACAGTTTATCTATCTATCTATCTCAAGGTGATACGTGAATCAGTTTTATCTTATCACAATT
Source organism: Conogethes punctiferalis (assembly GCA_031163375.1). Lineage (NCBI taxonomy): Eukaryota > Metazoa > Arthropoda > Insecta > Lepidoptera > Crambidae > Conogethes > Conogethes punctiferalis. The sequence goes on from CM062099.1 coordinate 7,702,508, forward strand.
ATATTCCCTGAATATTCATTTAGGACCTTCCAAGTTTATCATCATCATGATCATCAGCCCATAGCAGTCCACTGCTGGACATAGGCCTCTCCAGTTGTTCGCCACTTAGGGCAAACATCTGGAGGATATACCCATAATCGCCACGCTGGGCAGGCGGGTTGGCGATCGCAGGGCGTAGCCTCTCGCTCTGATAACGCTGCTGCCCGTCATCGGTCTGTGGTATTTAGCTACGCCTTCAATTGTGATGGTTATACCGCCACCAGTCGGTTGCCAGCGCCTCGTTTGCTATTCGGCAGGATGTACCACGGGCAGGTGAGGTTGGCTTGGAGCGAAAAGATTATAGGCCGCTCCCTTACATCCCATTCAAGTTTATACCAACCCGTAACTGATATAATTGCAATTCTGACCGGCTTAGACCATAAATTGACCTTTGCTGCCTGGGAGATTACCCTCACATCGGCTTATGATCCGGGGCACCGGGGCCGAATAATAGGGCCCACTAATAGTGACACATGCTGATTAAAGGTCCGACCCTTAGCTAGTTAGCTACTGGTAATATCTGATAAAGTAACGTTGCGCCTTCACGCCTGGCTGGCGCTAAATGTAAGGCCGAAATATTTAGTTCTAGGCTCGATTACTATTTTTTATAAGAGAGGTAGGGCATAGCGAATCTTTGCTCGAATTGATGAATTGATTTATTTCTGTTGACCGAACTTTTGGACCTCACGACCGCTTACCGTCAGGTGTCCTCGAGTGTGGTCATCCTGTAAGCTCTTCTTTTTTTTATAGTAGCTCGACATAATGGCTTCATTACGCCTGAAGCGAAAGAGAAGCCCAGGTCGCTGTGACAACCTGTCAGTTGCCACCGCCATGCCGGCACAATCCTACCCCCCACGAGCTCCGGAAACCCTACTCACCGACAGAAACATGACCCGAAGGTCGTTTGGCTGCGGTATTCTATAGGGTGGGGGTTCGAGCGAAGATATTTGTTTCCTCCGCGTCCATGCATGCTCTGCACAAAGGGCTATCCGTTATACCCAGATTTTGGAAATTTTTGCTGGAGGGTCAGTCCTGGTCTGTCATAGCCACCACTACTTGCCTCAGTTGGCTTCTGCGTAGCTTGAGAAATCGTTGGGTTAGTTTTAAGTTTATTAAAAGGGCCAATTATGTTGTCTTTCACCCAAAGAAACTTCTACTTAAATAAAATAGCACTACCTATAATATTGTTACCTACAAACAAGGCTCTCATTCTAACTACCTACATACATTTTACCTTTCTCTCGTGCGATTAATGACTCCCTCAACTCATTGCTTAAGTACCAGACAATGTTATTTGCATCATTGGAGCCTGAACAATTTAAATGGATTAGGTAGGTTTTGGACTAGGTGTTGGTTCTGTTACTTAAGTATTGTAAACAATTTATCACTATATACGAGTAGTATATGTATAACAAAGACGCTTTTTTTTCTGTTTGTCCCTATGTATGCTTATATCTTTAAAACTACGCAACGGATTTTGATGCGGCTTTTTTAGGGTTCCGTAGCCAAAATGGCAAAAACGGGACCCTTATAGATTCGTCATGTCTGTCTGTCTGTCTGTCTGTCTGTCTGTCTGTCTGTCTGTCTGTCTGTCTGTCTGTCTGTCCGTCCGTATGTCACAGCCAATTTATTCCGAAACTATAAGAGCTACATTATTGAAATTTGGTACGTAGATGTATTCTGTGAACCGCATTAAGATTTTAAAGAAAAATCAGAAAAAAATCCAAAATTTTTGGGGTTCCCCATACATAGAACTGAAACTGAAAAATTTTTTTTTCATCGAACCTATACGTGTGGGGTATCTATGGATAGGTATTTAAAAATGATATTGAGGTTACTAACATCATTTCTTTCTAAACTGAATAGTTTGCGCGAGAGACTCTTCCAAAGTGGTAAAATGAGTGTCCCCCCCCCCCGTAACTTCTAAAATATGGGCATGATAAAACTGAAAAAAATATATCATGTGTATCACTATGAAAACTACTAACGAAATTTGGTTTGAATGAAATCTAGCCAGTAGTTTTTTTTTAAACGTCATAAATCAAATTACCTAATTTTTTCATTTAATTAACTCCAATATAATAAAACGTAAAGAAAAACATTTATTATAGCTGTATAGTGGTACGGAACCCTACGTGCGAGAGTCCGACTCGCACTTGGCCGGTTTTATAGATAGAAGGATTCAAAAGTACGGTTTATGTGTATAATATATGCGTATTGCACACGTGCGAAGCCGGGGCAGGTCACTAGACACGTATATATAAAAATATCATACATTGTTCTGATCCCAAAGTAAAGAGCTTCAGCATTTGTGTACATACCTAATGCAAATACGAGTAGGAACCCCCAGACACGGAACAAATAGAAAGGTTCATCACACGAATGTAGTACCCGGGTAGAAACCCACGACCTTCGGTTCAGGAAGCAGGGGTCACTACCAATCCATCGAGGCAGTCAGATAGAAATATTGTTTTTGGTAACCTTCCCTTATGTATGTAGATTAGAAGCGATGAGACGGTGATTTACACTCTTTACCTGTCACCGCACAAACTTAATTTATAATATAGAAAGATCTTGAATTGTTATTCAACGATAACAATTCAATATATTGACTGTTGTCAATGACCATTTTTCATGGCCCCGTTTCTTGGGGGCCATAAACGTTAAGTTGAATGAATGAATGAATGAATGAATGAATTTATTTACCTTAAAAATATACAGGATACCTACAAAATATAGGCTACACAAAAAAATAGTTTTCTTAATTAACAGAACGTTGCTATGTATAGCCAAAAATACATAACAATTACTCACAATATAACTTAGCTGAGACTATAAATAGTTATGTTATGTGACAATTATGGAGAAAATCCGTGAAACTGCAGATTTTATTTGAAATGTGTTTAGGTACCCAAGTATGTGATAGTAAAGTATATTAGAACAGACTTACATTATTGGTACCGGATACACGTATAGGCATACCGATCAGCAACACACTAGCACTGGATTTCTCTGACCGAGAACACATTCACATAACATACCTTCTATTCTTACCTACAACCATCTTAAACACTTAAACTTAGGTAACTTCTAGGTACACAAGCACACCTCACTTCACCTATCTTTATATAGTTATTTAAACATTAGCCAATATCAATTTCATTTATCAGTTTGTCTAAGATTTATCACTCAGCCATTTTAAGAGAAATGTGAGTAGACGGTTAACAGAAATAAAAATAACAATTATTGTGGGTATCAGTAAGAAGGATCTCAACCTTCCGTACTAGTTTAAAAACTGTGTTACGGCAAGGTAGTGATTCTCGTACCATACATACAGGTCATTTTAGGGCAAAGCTAACTCAGTTGAAACAGACAATAAGCGATTGCTCTGTGGGAACAGGACAAAACACATATTTTGTAGTACACTGTTGTTGGGCAGATAAATCTATAAGATGGGTCTGTATCCATTTCAAGCGACTTAACGTAAATTAAATATACTTAATATTAATGACATATCCTGGTTAGCTCCTAATAATTATTGTACACTTATAGTATTGTTAAATATAATTGTACAGAGCCAAATTGGTTTAATTTTTTTTTTTAACAATTATTATGTACTATCTTTGTTTATGTAAGTTTCATAATATTTATAAAGTATGTAAGTAATAATACTGATATACCTATATAATGATATATATATTTATAATATCAGAATAAATATTTGTATAGTATTAGAATAACTTGTTTTAGAATTAGATATTATATATAAATTGGAATAAATTAGTATAATATTATATTTATGTAATTTAAAACTTAGTGATGTTTATTTCGTTATATATAAAATATTTTCAGTGCCATTGTAGTTACTGAGGTCATTTGGGGGATAATGGGTAAAGTTTTTCAAACCACAGGGGATTTGAGGAGAAAAAATGTTATAGAGAATCTGTAGTTTGAGTTGGTTTAGTGGTAGCAGGTGACGCCTAGGACCTAAGAGGTTAAGGGCCAAGAATTGATCATGAATTTTTCTGTCAAGAACATGGACGTAGTTTCTACGTTATGTTATGCCAAACCTAAAATCCACCGTTAAATATGCAATAAAGAATATCATTTTTGGCCCGCCCAATGGACTGGTAGAAAATGCCATACGGCGTTAAGTCCTCCATATGCACTCTCCTGTGCAATAAAGATTAAATAATAATAAAAAAACATGTAGCTACCTATCAATACACGCTTTTATTTCTGCTTAGCCCAATGGTTGACTGGTAGAGAATGCCTATGCGGCATTAAGTCCGCCTTTTGTACACTGTTATAATTGTGCAATAATGATTAAATAAATAAATACACTACTACAATATTGACTACAACAATCTAATGATGTACCGAATACAAACACCCTATCTTATTGCCGTCTATCTCACAATAAGTACCAATTGATACCCCACAGAGATAGTAACGGCAAAAACACGGATCAATATGAACATCCAACACAAACCCGATCTAATAAACACATAAGGCTACCTGACCACACAAGATAATGCCTGCTGTAACAATTTTTCAGCCAAGCCTTATCTATATCAACGCGTCTGTTTAGCATTAACCGAAATATACGCGCAACAGGTCCTTCACAGATAAAGCATACTTTAAAACAAAAAACGACTTACCACCGATTGAAATCCGAATGAAAACACAATGAACACTTAACAGGATCGCTTAAACAATGATTTCACACAAGATTTTATGTTAGTTACACTGCGTTTCGGTAGCGGCGGGTCGACGCGTGCTCCCGCCTCGACCGTCCGGGGAAAACTGAGAGTGCAGAGGGAAATTTATAGGGAATTATCAGATGGAGGAAAATAGAATCCTTTTTAGGTTGTTATGGGCCGTAATGGCCACGGCTCGGATAGACCTTTGTTCTACGTGAACGCTTTGACTTATGAACTGAACGATTGAAGCGTGTAAACTAAAATAGATTATGTTAATGTTACTCAAATTAAGTAGGCATCTTTCGCGTGCAAGACGCCCACTAAGGAGGCTTTTAATTCAAGGAAAGAAGTTAATTTTATCTAAACGTGTCCAAATGTATTTTTGATTAGGGCCTTCTAAGCGGGGTAGGTAAGTACATAATCTTGGGAATTGTCGGCGTGTCGATAATCGCCCGAGGGAAATACGGGACGCTTCTATGTCGTCAAAAATTACATGTTCCTGTGGGATGCCCGTTTCAGTGATAGACCGAACTTTACGCATGAGACGCCGCTAAGGGTCGCTTTTTGGGTGGATTATTAAATGTCCTGTTACGCGTTAATAATAAAAAGCTTTTAAAAGCTATTTAAAAAGGACTGACGAATAAATGTTAAATTTAAGCCCGTAGGATAGAAGTTTAAATAGGGATTATGTTGAATATAATGATGAACCTACGTGTTTTAACTTTACTTTCGGGCACCTAGCTCAGAAGGTAGTCAACTCAAAAAAGTTTTGAGTTACGCACAACATCGAATTATTTTATCTCACCAACTTTCGGCTTGTAAATTATTTAAAAAATGGAGAATTATTTGTTAAAATATACCTATCACTATATACCTATTTTACCTGTACGATTAGCATAAAAAGTCACTGAACACTTTAGTACCATGTCAAAGTTAAGTTTGTTATGCTTAGAAATCAATAAAATGTGTATTTTTTTTTTATAGTAGCTCGACATAATGGCTTCCCTACGCCTGATGCAAAGCTAAAGAGAAGCCCAAGTCGCTGTGACAACTGGCAAGTAGCTGGTTAGTTACCTGTCAGTTGCCACTGCCATGCCGGCCCAACCCTAACCCCCCACGAGCTCCGGAGACCCTACTCACCAGCAGAAACACGACCCGGAGGTCATTTGGCTGCGGTATTCTATAGGGAATGGAAGAGATCGCATAATAGCGATAAATTCGCCTAAATTATACAAGTTTGAGTTATGCGTACAGTTCAATTGATATGGTGTACGATAAAAAGCATTTATCTATTTATGAATTACTAGCTGTGCCAGCGGCGTCGCTCGCGTGGATATCGGGTTTCAAAAATAACGGACTTCCATATAATACCCATCTAAACTTTGTTTAAGTTTTAAGTTAGACCTCTAGCAATACATTGGTGAAAACCGCATTCAATTCTATGCAGTAGTTTTCGCGTAATGCGCGTTCAAACATACAGGTTTAAATTTCTCGTGTTTTCCCAACACTTCCCGTCACTGCTCCGCTCCTATTGATTGTAGCGTGATGAAAAGTATCCTATAACCTGCCCAGGAGTATGAAGAATAATTGTACCAAGTTTCGTCAAAATCTGTTCAGTAGTTTTTTTTTCTATAACGAACATACAGACAGACAGACAGACAGACAGACAGACAGACAGACAGACAAAAATTTTACTGATTGCATTTTTGGTATCAGTATCGATCACTTATCACCCCCTGATAGTTATTTTGAAAAAATATTTTATGTACAGAATTGACCTCTCTACAGATCTTAACTAATATTATAAAGCTGAAGAGTTTGTTTGTTTGTTTGTTTGTTTGTTTGTTTGTTTGAACGCGCTAATCTCAGGAACTACTGGTCCGAATTGAAAAATTCTTTTTGTGTTGAATAGACCATTTATCGACGAAGGCTATAGGCTATATAATATTACGCTGCAACTATTAGGAGCGAAGAAATAATGGAAAATGTAAAAAAAAAACGGGGAAAAAATAACTATTCCACGCGGACGAAGTCGCGAGCACAGCTAGTTTATTATAAGTATAGATTTGTACTATAAAAACTACGATCGAAGAGGTAGGGCATAGCGAATCTTCGCCCATATTGTGCTGCCCGTCCGGGGATGGACCTCCACCCTATAGAATACCGCAGCCAAATGACCTCCGGGTCGTGTTTCTGCTGGTGAGTAGGGTCTCCGGAGCTCGTGGGAGGGTTAGGGTTGGGCCGGCATGGTAGTGGCAACTGATAGATAACTAACCAGTTACTTGCCAGTTGTCCCAGCGACTTGGGCCTCTTTCGCTTTGCATCAGGCGTATGGAAGCCATTATGTCGAGCTACTATAAAAAAAATAGATAGTCGAATACCCGCAGGCGTGTCATCTACGAAATAATTTATGTATTTTGAATAATTTTCCATTTTCGATGTCAACCCTTCGCGGTCCAAATACGCCTGAGCGTGCTACACCTGAGGAAAATACTCAAACAGCCCGGCGACACACGGGGTGACGTCACGGACAGTTGTACAGTAGAGCGTCGATTATGCGAACTACTAGGCCGCCTGAACCGCGCTACAAAGCTAGCTACGGACGATATTTGAGATTAATTTAATTTTCCATTTCCGATGTCAACCCTTTGCGGTTCAAATATGCCAGAGTGTGCTGCACCTGAGGAAAATATTCAAACAGCCCGGCGACACACGGGGTGACGTCACGGACAGTTGTACAGTAGAGCGTCGATTATCCGAAATACTAGGCCGCCTGAACCGCGCTACAAAGCTAGCTACGGACGATATTTGAGATTATTTTAAACGCACCCAGTACATTGATTTATTATTATTATAAAATAAAATAAAATAATTTATTTCTGCAAATAGATTCACGAGTAATACTTTTGCACGTCAAACTTTTTTTTGCCTACTAGCACTTCGACGTGATAAGGATGAGGTCATAAGAGAAGAAGTGCCGCAAGAAACTCATCATCATCAGCCCACATCAGTCCACTGCTGGACATAGGCCTCTCCCAATGCTCGCCATAAGAAACTCATCAATATTACACTATTATCTATACTTTTTCGCTTGATTCCAATTTGTCCGCATCCGCCTTTCCAGCGTGGCGATAATGGGTAAATCCTCCAGATGTTTGCCCAAACTGGCGAACACCTGGAGAGGCCTGTGTCCAGCAGTGGACTGTCATAGGTTAATGGTAGTGACGACCACTTTTGTCCAGTGGTAGTCACAATTTGAGCCAACATTTGACGGGCTCGATGGCTCATTTGGTAGTGACCTCTGCCCTCTGAGCCAAAAGTCGTGGGTTCGATTCCCGCACAGTACAAACATTTGTATTCATGAACATGTCTGTTTGTATTGGTCTGGGTGTTTTCTATGTATAATATGAATTTATTTACAAAAAAATGTATCTAAGTATGTTTATCAGTTGTCTAGTACCCATAGTACAAGCTTCGGCTTAGTTTGGGGCTAGGTGGCGCTGTGTGGCCCAGCGTGGCATGTCTTGGGTTATTTATTTATAATAATAATTATAATAGATTCGCTATGACCTACCTCTCATAACTTACAATGACCTTTGTAGGATGATGATGTTGAGGTCTTAAATACCCAATAGATTATGTAAATACCGGTATACCAGAACGTTTTCGTCCCACACATCTTCCCGTGTATCCCCAATGATATTTCCTCCAGCGCGCTATCTCGTCGCGTCTCGAGAAAATTAAATTTGCAAACATATCTGTCGGCCTCATTCTGTCCGCAGATCTGACCGCTGATAACCTGCCTGATACGGTAATCGCTCCGTTACTGCCGTGATGACGTAGCGGATACAGCTGAGTGTTTCGTTTAAGATACTGCAGAATTCTTTGAAGGATAGTCGAGCGAAAATTTCTTATATTGCTTTCTTTTTTTAGTATGCAGAATATCGGTCTTTTGAGAAGAACCGACAAGATATTCGAAATTGTTTAACACCCTCAATGTAAACCGGTGTTAATTGTTAATTCAGTGTTAGTACATTAAACTTTTTAAATTCAAAATGAATTTGCGCTTGGCTGCGCTTTCGCCTGATGGTAAGCGATATCGTAGTCTGCGATTGAACGTATTTTCATTTTGTATGTGATGTTGTTTGATAATTATTAATTATTTAAAAAGTTATTGAAAAAGCGTAAAGCCTCATAGAAATATGAGGCTACGCTTTACTTATTTTTAATAGGAAATGTAGATATTTATTAATCTCGATTTTCGCAAATATTTACAAAGATTGATAGATTATAGTTTTCTTCCGTTTGTTGCAAATCAAAAGCTCTATCTCTCTTTCACTTTAGCACTATAACTAACAAAAGTACGAATAATAGTTACGTAATGATTAAACATGGCGTAATTAATATATTTTTTTGGTTAATTAGCTCCTACTTTTATTAGTGGAATCGGTTATACTCTTGGTTCTTAATAAATCATGTCAGATATTGCGCTTTCTCATGTAGGTATAGGTATTGTCATGTTTTGAGGCTTTCATCGAGTATCATACCTGACATAGTAGTTGCATACCTGAATTGATTTTGCAACTCTTTACTAACACCAAATTTAAAGGCCGTTGTATGTAGAATGACATAATTAATCGATGCAGAATATCTGACGAAAGCCTGAAGACACGTTACTTACTTAAGTAGAAGATAATAAATCAATGAATTTCCCTATTTCACTTCACATTTTCCAACCCCTACTCTACAAATGGCAGTTTGCTCTCGTCGTATCTATTTTGCTAACTGAAATTTTATGCCAAATTGCATACAGCTGCCAGCATACGCCCGGGTATTGTCCGCTCCTGGCACCGGGAATACGGGACTATACGGGAATGTGGAAATTTTTCTTTGATGTCAGACGCAAAATGCACAGTCATTTTAGTTGCAGATTTAGTGACGTAGACTCTAACGTGTCGCGTGACGAAATATTGTTGCTACTGTTTAAATTTACTGTCCAATAAAAGCAGAGGTTATGCTTTCAGCTTTTTAGGGCACAATGCAGGCTTTATATAGGTAAGTGTTTATTGGGGCCCTACTACAGAAAACGATCGTTCGTTGAACGGATCGCGTATTTTTGCCCCATAAATCCCTCTCATTTGTCCCTCCCGTGTTCGAATATACGAACTAAAATTCGTCAACGTCGATTTTCAACAATTTAATTAATATAATAGAACACGGGAGGGACAAATGAGAGTGATTTATGGGGCAAAAATACCCGATCCGTTCAACGAACGATCGTTTTCGTTTTTTGTAGTAGGGCCCCTGGCACCGGGAATACGGGACTATACGGGAATGTGGAAATTTTTCTTTGATGTCAGACGCAAAATGCACGGTCATTTTAGATGCAGATTTAGTGACGTAGACTCTAACGTGTCGCGTGACGAAATATTGTTGCTACTGTTTAAATTTACTCTCCAATAAAAGCAGAGGTTATGCTTTCAGCTTTTTAGGGCACAATGCAGGCTCTATATAGGTAAGCGTTTACTGGTATTTAATGGTAGTGATAGGAAAGGTCTGGAAGAGATTAGTTAGTAGTTAGATTAGACAAAATTGACAAAACAAACTATGCCATTATATATGGCATATGTTTTGGTATGTAGGTACAGCTTTAATAGAACTAAAATTGTAAACCCTTTGACTCCACCGCTGCCAAGTAATTAAGTAACATTGCTCGGAACAACTGGCAACTAGTCGCTTCGCGTAACCGGCTCAGCTGTGAAGTTGCCAACTAACTCCCGTTTGAGCTGCGAAATGTTCGCGACCGAACTAGAGTTTTGTACCTGCAGACGAGTTCACTTTTATCATGGTTGTTTAGTGAAAGGAAAAATGTTTGGGCTCTTTTATTTAACACACACACACAGTTTCCACAATATAGTAAGTAATTCAAAGCTCTTACGTATCTAAGTACCTATTCTAAAGTACCTAATGCACACTTAATAATAATATTTATTGCGAATTTGGCGGTACAAAAATTTATGTTATTCATTACCTTCCGTGCTAGTCGATGACTGTTATTTAAACTTGATTACATGAAATGACACATAAGACGAATTTAATGCTAGGGCCGTTGTCTACCAGTTCAACTCTTTGACGATTGTTCAGTGGAAGGAAAAAATATTGGATGTAGTAACCTAAGTTTTTAAGAGACTAAATTGTACTACGATTACTTATACTCGATTTGTATTGTACTTTGCTGTAGTGTTTGTGTTTTGTGCAATAAAGAATATTTATTTATAGGTATACCTATTTCATTATACCACACTGAGGGGAAGACACGGAAATACCAACCTCCCTACTTTACATGTATTTAGTGGCAGACTCCCAAAAATAAATCATGATCATCATCATCAGCCTATTGCAGTCCACTGCTGGACATAGGCCTCTCCAGGCCAAAAATAAATGTTTCTCCTGATTTCATTTAATTATCTCACTAATGAATTCACGTTAGCATCAGAGACTCCAAAATCAGCGGTATTACCAAAACCAAAAAACTACATAGTTAAGTAAAATTTCCCCCACGGATTTTATTAAAAAAATACCTAACCAATATCTAGAAAAATTATGTGCAAATCAGCTTCGTGAAAGTAGGTAATGAACAGCCCCTTGCCGATATTAATTAAAATTCAAATGAGCCTGAGAAAAATCGAAGTTTATACATAAATTTGACTAGCCCGTAATAAATTTAAGTTCTTAAGCATTTTTCTCGGTGAAATTGAATTATAGAATACATCGCAGATGGTCTACTGTGTATATTTACAAGATTTTACTACAATTCACTTCTACAACACTCTTCTTACTTATAAAATATAGTCCCGGCCGTATTTCGATCATAGCGGTCAATCTCCTTAAGCCGAAGCAATCACGCAGGACTTATTAAATGCTGCGTTCTTGATCTTGGTCTCCTTGGAGCTGATTGACTGGCCAAGGATCATGAGTTCTATTCCCGCACAGTACGAACATTCGTGTGCAGGAACATGTCGGTTTGTATTGGTCTGGGTGTTTAATATATAGTAATAATATGGAATTATTTACAATAAAAATATCTAAGTAAGTTTTAAGATAATTTTGGCTGAAGCTTGTACTATAAACAAGTACAAGCTTCGGCTTAGTGCTTTAAGTTTCGGGCTAAATGGCGATGTGTGGCATGGCGTGGCATGTCTTGGGTTATTTATTTGTTTATTAGGCGCTGTCAAAGTAGTATTTGTATTCAGAATATAAATTGTATCCGAATTAATGATAATCTGTACATACGTTTATTCTTTGCCGGGGAGCCCTGACCCGGAAACTCGGGCGGCTTTGAAACTCATAGTTCGAAACTCGCCATTTACATCAAATGCGGTCGCTAGTGAATTTATCCATAACATGATTTTGTACGCATTCCCCTCTTTATACGAATAACAAAAGAAAACGGAGTTTCATAACAGCTCAACCTCCCGAATCAAAACGCTACGGAACCACACTCGATTTCGATATCATAGCTCTTTTTAGGGTTTTACAGAGTTATTAGTAGCTAATCAATCCTGTCTTGAGGCTTTATTTTTTAAAAAAGCATTGTTCTTAAAATGCAAGTGCAATTTTCGGGAAATAATAGGTACAAATCACCACTCTCTTATCTCGTGGGTTTCGTAGAAAACCTGTCATGAACACAGAAGTCTGTACTGTGTAATCGAACCCACGACCCATGGTTCAGAAGGCAGAGGTCACTACTAAATGAGCCATCGAGCCAGTCTAAAATACTTACGTATATGAAGTTTTTTCAATATTTATTTACATATCCAGCTTCACACGTTTGGTTCCTATCATAATGCAATAAGGTTTATTATTGAATACAACTGAGCTTACGTTTCCGTTGATAGTAGCAGTCGTTATTTGCACTAACGTACTGAACAGTAGGTACTATAAGCTAAGCAATCTACCTGCGCAATCTAGGGTCCGACCCACCCCGCACTGATTTAGAATTTACACTTACACCTACAAAGTCTCGGCAACAGGTCCTGTTTGTGTTATAGGAGAATGGACCTTAGAAATGGTGGAGAAGGTTCGTTTTAAGTAAACCTAATAGGTGTCTGGCTAGGACGGGTACACACCGAGAAAAACGTCGATAAAAGTTTTAAGAGAGGCAATAGCGAATCTTCGCTCGAATTGAGCTGCCCGTCTCGGGAAGGACCTCCACCCTATAGAATACCACAGCCAAATGACCTTCGGGTCGTGTTTCTGCTGGTGAGTAGGGTGTCCGGAGCTCGTGGGGGGATAGGGTTGGGCCGGCATGACAGTGGCAACTGACAGGTAACTGACCAGTTACTTGCCAGTTGTCACAGCGACTTGGGCCTCTCTTTCGCTTTCCATCAGACGTAGGGAACCCATAATGTCGAGCCACTATAAAAAAAAAAGTTCTGGGGCTCTTGAAACGTAAATAATTTTGATGCAGAAGAACCCCAGTGCACTTTTGTCATGGGTCATAGAACAACGAAGGTGCCACGGAAATTCGAACATCCAAACATGTTAATCACACGAATGTATATTAATTAAAACCAACTAGGAATTACCTTTCGAACAATTAAATAATTTTCCAAATCGGTTGACTATGGTATGTGGTAACATAGCAAGAACCTCCTCAATTTCGACGAAGAATTTTTTGGAATTCGGTTAAAAATGTATCACTTAGGCAGTCTGCAATAATGAGTTTGAATTTGAATTTCTTTATCCCGCGTGGGGATTGAACCCGCGTTTCAGAAGGGTAACTGAATGAGCCATCCGGCCAGTCAAGTATAAGAAGACAGTGTAGATAGATACTCAAATAATAAGAATGTAAGACTTTTAAATTATCTAACACGATAAATAAATAAATAACCGCTGGGCCACACATCGCCATCTAGCCCCAAACTAAGCCGAAGCTTGTACTATGGGTGCTAGACAACTGATAAACTACTTAAATACTTCTTTTTTTTGTAAATAAATACATATTATACATAGAAAACACCCAGACCAATACAAACAGACATGTTTATGAACACAAATGTTTGCACTGTGCGGAAATCGAACCCACGACCCTTGGCTCAGTAGGTAGGAGTCACTCGCAATTGAGCCAACGAGTCAGTCAAAACGATGAGCCCTTAAATACGAGTAGGTACGAGTATTACACTCTACTCGAGCTGCTAAATAGCTCGGTGTGTCTCAACCGTAAAAGTAAGGTCTGCGAATTAAGCAGTTCTTTGCAGCTTCAAAGAAATTATTTTGAGTTGCAGCCTTCGTTGTGTACATATTTGTCTTACTAATTGCGCCAGTCTATGGAAAATATCAGCAAACAGGGTGAGTCGTTTCGTTAACTGATTTTACCCTTAGTCGATACCTACCGGTGAGATATACGTTAGGTAAATAGAAAATTCAGTTGTATATTTAGGTCCGCGGTTTTTACACGATAGAAGGGTTTTTTTTCGGGTTGGTGTATTTTAACAATTTTTTTTTGTCTTTATATCGATAGAATACTTCATAGTGAAAAACCGGCCAAGTGCGAGTCGGACTCGCGCACGTACGGTTCCGTACCACTATACAGCAAAATAAATGTTTTTGTTTACTTATATTGGAGTTGATTAAATGAAAAAAAATAGGTAATTTGATTTATGACGTTTAAAAACAAAACTACTGTCTAAATCTCATTCAAACCAATTTTCGTTAGTAGTTTGCATAGACATCATATATTTTTTTCAGTTTGATCAAGCCCATGTTTTAGAAGTTACGGGACACACACACACACACACATTTTACCACTTTGGAAGAGTCTCTCGCGCAAACTATTCAGTTTAGAAAAAAATTATGTTAGAAACCTCAACATCATTTTCAAATACCTATACATAGATACCCCACACATATAGGTTTGGCAAAAAAAATTTTTGAGTTTCAGTTCTATGTATGGGGAACCCCAAAAATTTTGATTTTTTTCTGATTTTATTTTAAAATCTTAATGCGGTTTACAGAATACATCTACGTACCAAATTTCAATAATGTAGCTCTTATAGTTTCGAAATAAACTGGCTGTGACATACGGCCGGACAGACAGACATGACGAATCTATAAGGGCCTTTCTTGCCATTTGGCTACGGAACCCTAAAAACAGCATTTTTTAACAATAATACTTCAATATGGTGAGAACAAAAATGCATATGCATCCGAGCGCATAAGGCATTGAAAATACTTTTCGAATCAGCGTCTTTTGCGACTACAGCATTCGAGTCGATAAGCTTTCGAACCTATGACGCAGTGGAAAAATAATGCGCGTCTGCGTCGCAACGCAACAACGGCATTCGAAACTACGTAGGGGACACCGGCACCGACGCTTCTCATCCGTCCTCACTGAGGATTCCGAAGCACACCCACGCACACCGCTCATCCCGACTCACCGCGGATTGGAGCCTACTCGGGCACGACGCTGACCAGACCAGACTGCTGACCAGAGCCGAGACTTTCCATCTAGGAGGGGAGTGCTGTAGCGACACGTAGCGACACCTATCTCCACACCGCTACAACAACCTCCACGTAGCTAGAATATGCAATACAAGTTCCGCCAGCTAACAACAGATGGCGATGTGAAATCCGGGTCTATGGAGAAATAAATCGCTCCATACAAAATGTATGGAAGACCTACAATGCGCATACGAAGTTTTCATCACGACTCGCTATATATACGAAAAACCAAGATGGTCCATCGGACCGCGGTCCCCGAGCACGATCACCTAGCTCGGCGGAAGTACTTCCACTTTTCGTAGGGACAAGTCTGTTCCTA
This sequence comes from Conogethes punctiferalis, assembly GCA_031163375.1. Classification (NCBI taxonomy): domain Eukaryota; kingdom Metazoa; phylum Arthropoda; class Insecta; order Lepidoptera; family Crambidae; genus Conogethes; species Conogethes punctiferalis. Next base: position 7,718,072 of record CM062099.1, read on the forward strand.
CAACGTCAAAGGACGAAAGTTACTGACATAGCCCGAAGGAATAGTACGCTGAAGTGGCGGTGGGCTGGTCATGTCTGCCGCAGAGCCGACAATAGGTGGAACAGACGAATTTTGGAGTGGACACCGCGTTTAGGCAAACGTAGTGTAGGACGCCCCGCAACCCGCTGGGCGGATGACCTTAGAAGAACTGCTGGCAGTTGCTAGATGGGGGAAGCCCAGAATAGAGAAATGTGGCGCTAATTAAAGGAGGCCTACGTTCAGCAGTGGACGGACCAAGGCTGTTGAAGCTGGTCTAAAACATACCTATCTATAGTTATGTAAGTACATATGTATATATGTATGTATACTTATATTATATGGAACTAAAACAGCCACACATTAGTTAATTTGCGGGCATCGTCTTTACAAAGTTTGACAGGCGATCAATCATATCCGCTGTGATCGCACCTTACCGTCATCGTGATATTAGAAGCTTTTATCAAAAGCTGTTCATGAATTATGTGGAGGCTTGTTGAATGGGAGTAGATAATGAAGAAGCTTTTATTCAATAGGTAATATAATCTATGGAACAAAAGATAAAAGTTCAAAATGGGAGCTTTTGTTTTCTTATTTCTTTATAGGTTTGCGCTTAACCACTATTTACAGCAGCGTCACCGGAGAGAGAAACTACGTCCTGCGATCGCCAACCCGCCTGCCCAGCGTGGCGATTATGGGTATATCCTCCAGATGTTTGCTCTAAATGGCAAAGAACTGGAGAGGCCTATGTCCAGCATTGGACTGCAATAGGCTGATTATATACTATTTACTAGAAGTTAAGTAATATGGAAGCCTCCAGGCGCTTAACTAGAAATTCACTCCTGGCTTTAACACCTGAAGATTGTACATCTCAAGGAACAAAGAATTCGAATGCCATTACTTGGCCGTTCGTACTAAGAAAGTAGAGATAAAACGCACCGATGTTCATCAAATAATTATTACCATTCTAACCGAATACATGAACCAGACACAGAACAAACATAATTCACATCTCATTAATAAACTTACAATCCACAGAAGTCTATTGTTTTGTTATTCTTTACAAAGATCCCATGAAGTGATTTATTCGTTTAAATGAGAAAAGTTACAAGTTCTAACTTCTAACTTAACCACTTGATCTGTAATATCTTGAAAGCTTTGGTTGGTATTATAGTTGTATTTTTCATTGGTATGTTTTTAGTAGGCATTATTTATATTGATATAGCACTGTCACTTAATATTAATATGATAAATATACAGGTAAATAAATAAATAATAACCCAAGACATGCCTGGGCCACATAGCGCCATCTAGACACAAACTAAGCCGAGGCTTGTAGGTACTATAGGTGCTAGACAACTGAAAATTTAATTAGACACGTTTTTTTAAATAAATACACATTATGGAAGACTCAGACCAATACAAACAGACATGTTCATGCACTGAAATATTTGTACCCGCTAATTAATTATGCATTTGTTGTTATTTCTATGCGATAAAGTATATAATTGAATACATCGCAGTATCTACCTTTCCTGACCTTTGCGATTGACCGTACCTATGTCTTTACTACCGTTAGGCTTAGGGCTGCCAAAGATATCGCCAAAAAAATTACCAGTGTTCAGGCTTGATAAAGTAACTTTCTATCTTTAAAACATTTCAAATAGGATTTCTCAATTCGACCGTATTATAATAATATGCTTTTACTAATTAATTACATTAGGATCAAAATTAAGTCAAATTAATATGAGGAAATTTTTATAAAGGAACTTTTTTTAGGTAAGTTTTTCTAAATACACAAGTGCTGTACAGTATTTTGCATACCGACGAGCTTGTATGACGAGATTAATTAATGCGGACGAAGCAAAAGTTGCGTCGGTTTGCCAGAGCCTCGTTTGTTGTTCGGCAGGATGCACCATGGGCAGGCTGGCGTCCTCAGGCTTGGAGCGAAAAGGTAATAGGTCGCTCCCTTACATCCCGAAATCCCTTACATCCCAAATCTAATACAGACGGTGACAACCCTAGCATGTTACCAGTGAAGTGTAACCCGAGCAGCGGGCTCGAGTGACAATCAGACTTATGACGTTTCAATAAAAGTGACTGATGGCCCTCGGATATTTCTGTGGCAGTTCGGTTTCTCAGCTTATGACGTCAAATTGATATAGGGTTGTCTCTGCGAAGGTAGGTAAGGTAGATACCTTATTATTATGTATTAAAATAAGTGCTAAAAAAGCTGAAACTGTTCTACTAGAAAGCAATGCCTTGAATGCAGTTGCGTAACTAGGTAACCGAGTGCCCTGGGGCAAATCAGAAAACGGGGCTCCATTACTATCTAAACTGATTAGTTTTTACTAAGTAAAAATACTGACAGGTTACTTGCCCGTTTTTGACGTGCAGAAGTATTACTCGTGAATCTTTTTGCAGAAATAAATTATTTAATTTTTATTTATGTTGTCACAACCGCTTGGGCTTCTCTTTCGCTTTCTATCAGTTAGTAGGGAAGCCATTATGTCAAGCTACTATAAAAAAAACGAAATACACAAACACATTAAAAATGCTAAGCTAATTTATCATCAGCGCTGTCATGAGCACTGCGGTGTACCAAAAAAAATGCGTTGCAGTTCGGTCAAGATTTCTATTAAGTATCCGAGGGCTTTAGGGCCTCGGGGCATTGCCCCGCTTAGCCTCTAGGTAGCTACGCCTCTGTCTAATGAGATTTTATTTAAAGTGTAAGTAAGTATGACCTAGTATTGTCGGCGAATCGTTTTTTTTTTAAGGGAACTTTTATTTATACACGCACGCACCACCCAATTTTTTTGCGACTACGATGATGGCTAGGATGCGCGGTCGGCCTCGTCATCATCACCGGACTGTTCAGTGATCATAATGCCGCGTTTACACGCTCGCGTTCAACACGACATTCAACGGGCACGAACACAAGCACAAGCATGTGAACGGGCTGTTCGTCTGTTTGAATGTGCACGTGCGTGCGCAACTTGTAGGGCAGGGCTGCTCGTCGAGCTGCTTGCCAGGCTGCTTGCCGGGCTGCGTGGCACACGTGTAAACCTAGCATAACGGTTGGGGGAACGTTCGGCTCTCACCCCTACACCACCCAATAGAACAAGCCTTTTCTTACCGGCAGATAGCAATATGTAATGTGGTCATGGAAATTGTGGATTATTTTGTTGTGCGTTTGAGAAATTAAACTTCTTACGTATTTTGTAATCCGACAAATCTTTCTTACTAAAATACTTAATTTGTTATTCCTTTCCCGCAGCCTCTACGTCAAACTCGACTCCCGTAATTATTCAATATGAATTATTCACTCGTTTAGCCCAATTACGACCCGTACCACTTATTATATTTAATTCCTACCCAAATAATAATGTTCGGGTATTGAATTAAGTACTTAAGTTGTAATGATAATAAAAACAACCTAAAAGTTCGTACACAGGCGTATTCTCATGAATACTTAATACCGGAGTACCTACATTTGACACGGTATCATTATTAAAACATTACCGATCTCATAACTAGTAGGTATTAGGTGTTCCATTCGCATAACATTTATATACTTTTTATTTTAATACTAGCGACCTGCCCTCATTCCGATTCGATTTCGATTATTGTGACGTACCTAACTATGTACCTATAACAGAATTCTGATAGACATGTGCATTCACACATTTTTTGTTGATAATCATAGGTACGCGTCTTATTAAGGATACCTAAATTTTTACGCACATCAAGTGACAAAGTACCTAAGTGATTACAAGCAAAATTATTTAGTATCTAATGTTATCCCTAAGAGAGACAGACATTTGGATTAGAGTCCATAAAATGTGGTTTCCAAATGGTAAAAGAATTTTTGAAATCGTTGTAGCAGTTTTTGACTTTACACATACACACCAAATACAAATCCTTTTTCTTATAATAACCCAAGACATGTCACCCTGGGCCATGGGCCACACAGCGCCACCTAGCCCCAAACTAAGCCGAAGCTTGTACTATGGGTACTAGACAACTGATAAACTTACTTAGATACATTTTTTTTTTGTAAATAAATACATATTATACATAGAAAACACCCAGACCAATACAAACAGACATGTTCATGAACACAAATGTTTGTACTGTGCGGGAATCGAACCCACGATGGCTCAGAGAGCAGAGGTCACTACCAAATGAGCCACCGAGCCTGTCAAAATAATTGCTAAATTCAATGCTTGAAAATTGTAGCAAATGAACAGTCTGCCCGAGCCCTAGCGCCCTCCTCACGTCTCTTTACGTTCTCTCGGAGGAATGCTACGTTTGCAACGAATACTTTTGCCCGCGAATGTTTTCAACGAGTTTGCGGGAAAAAAGAATTTCCATTTTGTTTATTATATTAATGTTACGTTTCGTAAAGTATTTCGGTTCTGGCTTAGTTTTCAGTAGCTTTTTGAAGCTGTTTGTTGAGCTCGCTAACTTTTAACCTGTTTCCGTAAACCGGTGGATTTAATCAAAATTACTATACAATGAATGTTTCTTACGATATTTGAAAAAGTAAGTTAAATTATTGAAAATTAAACCAATAAATTTAATTAAAGTTACTGAAAAAAAGATGTTTTTAAAAGAAAATTGTTAATTCGTTATGCAAATTTAAATACTTTTTGGAAGTTGAAGGTAAATTATTAAAAAGTTAAACTCTCAAATCTAATCTCTAGATAAAGTTTTTAATAAGCTATGCACATTTATTTTATACCGGCACAGCATAGTGGCTTCCCTTGCCTGATAGAAAGCCCAAGTCGCTATGGCAAGTAACTAAAACAATTACTTGTCAGTTACCACCACCAAACCCGGCCTGTAATATAGCATATAGGGTATACATCAACTGATATCGAAACGTGAGCAAAGTTACTTCATGGGTGTTTCGCCAGCCAGGCCGGTAAACTCCACCACTCCAAGAAGTCCCTTATTTGACTCTTACGACACCCACTTAAAGAAATAGGGTGATGATTCATATTCTTTTCCGTCAACGCACACTTACCTTTCTGTGCCTTACCTACATAATATTTCAACAATGTCGTCCAGACAGACATACTTCCGAAAACATGGTATGACTTTATTTCACCGTTATCTTTACCCTAAAGGGATGAATGTTACTTAATTAACGCGAAAACCATCTTAATTAATTAGAAGGATGTAACCGCTGACTGTCTGGGCCAAATGAAATCACATACAGTAAGGAAAGACACAAGAATTCTCAAGCTTTATGAGATTAGTGTGTAAATCTAGTAGGTACGTAATTATGCTAAGTAACTCTTCAATAAAACAAATTGCCCTAAGGTTCTCCTCTAGTACAAGCTCATTGCTAATTCTTTAAGGTCCCGTACACAAAGGGTAAAAACAAAACCCTACGGTAAGACTTCGCTGTGTATCCGTCTGTCTGTCTGTCACCAGGCTGTATTAAGAACCGCGATAGCTAGACAGTTGAAATTTTTAAAATTATGTAAGTATGTCTATTACCGCTACTACATCAAACACAAAATAAAACTAATATTTGAATCCATACAACAAACGCGATTTTTGCCCTTTTTTGCCAGATAACAAAAATGGCAAAATAGAGGCACTTGAAATCTAATACATATTCGCAAAATATTCTGTTGTGTTTTTACTATTAAAGTAAAATAGTATGTATTTTTACTTTAACAGTAAAAATACATAACAAAATTGTAACAAAACAAATACTTAAATAATAATTGGGAGGATCTCAAGTGATTTTTTTTTTCATTAGGTACATGTTAAGTGAAATAAACAGATGAGTTATTAAACCTATAACGGCTTCTGATATTCACAATAGATATAGCTTTTCTAACTGTTTTCTTTACGACCTACTCAAGTCATGTATTAAGCTCCTATATTGGCTATGAAAGTAAGCCTAGTTATCTACCTTCTAGAGAAGCTATTTAGGTACTTACTATACTATTGTTTTAAAATGCTTTGACTAATAACATTCGTGTTAACGCCATGTTTACCCGGGTACATCATTGCAAAAAGAAATAATTATGTATATGTAAGCGATAATAATTTGACAGTGTTGCTTCCCCCTACGTATACGTGTGTCAATAAAACAATTCTAGGAACAGACTTGTCCCTAAGATAATAATTACCATTTTTAGCAAAAAAAAAATCCGACTTCAATATGGAATAACCCCAATGGACGTACACCCTTTCGAATAAAAAAGAATTTTTCAAATCAGTTTACACTTCTCGGAGATATGTGTTAAGTGATAACAAAGTACATACAAGAAAAGAAAGAATCGAATTGAGAACCCTTTTCCATTTTTTAGGTTGAAAAGTGGAAGTACTTCCGACGAGCTAGGTGATCGTGCTCGGGAACCGCGGTCCGATGGACCATCTTGGTTAGGTTTGCAAGTCGTGCTGAAAACTCGCTTGTGCTTTGTAGGATTCTATGTAGCGATGTATATCTAGGTGTTGCTACATGTATTAGCATAGCATTGCAGTGCGGTGCTTCATATAACTAGTGTACAATGGTAGGTTCGACCAACACGTATGCGTAGGAGGAAATCAAGCCTTACCTTTTTTACCGTAAGACAAAAATAACCATCAGAAATAGCCAAAGGGATAAATCCGAGCTTCCACATGAATTTCCCGGTTCAACTTTCTGTTATTCCGGACGTCCTACCGCATCTTTCTCAAAATGGGCAATGACGCCCCTTGCGGTTACTGGGGGCCTAAAGGGGGCGATATCATCATCATCATCAGCCTATTACAGTCCACTGCTGGACATAGGCCTCTCCAGTTGTTCGCCACTTAGAGCAAACATCTGGAGGATATACCCATAATCGCCACGCTGGGCAGGCGGGTTGGCGATCGCAGGGCGTAGCTTCTTGCTCCGGTGACGCTGCTGCCCGTCACCGGTCTTTAGTATTTAGCTACACCTTCAATTGTGATGGTTATACCGCCACCAGTCGATTGCCAGCGCCTCGTTTGTTATTCGGCAGGATGCACCACGGGCAGGTGAGGTTGGCTTGGAGCGAAAAGATGATAGGCCGCTCCCTTACATCCCTGTAAGATAGGGGCGATATGGGAGTCGGTAAAAATTGGAACTGTTGTAGTAATGAAGGGTGTTCTCTTTCTCTTAAGAGGATTTAGACATTAGACACGGTCACGCCCTCTCCAAGGGGAGACGGCGTGGTTCATTATTAAAGCTATGTATGACACGGTAAAAATTTAAAATTATCTAATATTCATGGTTTTGAAAAGGGCAACTACACGAGTTTTCAATGCAGACACAAGTACTGATGGAAAGCGAAAGAGAAAACCAAGCCACCTTTTAGTTGCTACCAGTATAAGATGCTTCTTGACGCGCCGTGTTATAAGGATTCCTTAAGGTAAGGCAACAAGTTCTAACATTTTAATGACGTGGCAAAGATAAGTTTTGCTGAATTTTTCCACAAAAATAACGATGTCTTACAAGCCTACGCAAATGTAGGATACTTACTTGAGAGAGGTAGGGCATAGCGAATCTTCGCTCGAATTGTGCTGCCCGTCCGGGGAAGGACCTCCACCCTATAAAATACCGCAGCCAAATGACCTTCGAGTCGTGTTTCTGCTGGTGAGTAGGATGTCCGGAGCGCGTGGGGGGTTAGGGTTGGGCCGGCTTGGCAGTCGCAACTGACAGGTAACTGACCAGTTACTTGCCAGTTGTCACAGCGACTTGCGCCTCTCTTTCGCTTTCCATCAGGCGTAGGGAAGCCATTACGTCGAGCCACCATAAAAAAAAATTGTTTCATTTCATTGCAGTAGGCTTAACGCTCTAACCATCGCGCCTCAGCTGTCAAAGTTTGAGAACCTCTGCCCTCCCGGGTCACGGTACCCGCCATTATTTAGCGCCAAAAGCCATCCATAAGGCTCCTGAGGGATTGCCACATTCATCACAGAGCCCACACGTTTATAAACAGGCTAGTATCTTGATTTCGTCTGTGGTCCGACAAGAAAACTTTTACGTTAATAGCACTTAACTGAGTGGGTTTCTGTAATAGTTGTAAAGCCGGGGCTGTGACATGTTTTGACGTTAACTCAAAGTTATAAGGACTATTTTTGTATACAACCAAGATAGATAGATAGATATTCTTTATTGCACCAAATACAAACATTTATAGACAAGGTATTACTAGTGGTACAATTTAGGCGGTCTTATCGCTAGTAACGATCTCTTCCAGACAACCTTCAGGTGGAGGATAGATTAAACCGAAGGCGTGAGGTGAGCAATCGACTGATGAAAGCCAAATAAAAGATTATAGTCAAAATATAAATATACACAATAATAAATAAATGAATACATAAGTAAAATACCAAGAGTCGACCTTTGCTGTTAAGCGAACTACACTTTTTGTAAGTTTTGGAATAAACTATTATATATCAATTAAACGAGAAACGTAACCCTTTGAACTGGTAAGTGTATCTGTGTGGTGTCGTAGAAGACGCCTGAAGTAAGGGCATATCAGGAAACGGACAGCAACCCTGGACAGCGATGTCATCCGCATACCATCCAGACGATGGTGGCGCGCACCAAATGGTTTAGTTCCTCGTTCTTGCCCCGTGCTATTAAGTCATGGAATGCCCTTCCAGCTCATGTGTTTCCTTCCTCTTACAATCCCAGGTTCTTTAGGCGGGGCGTGAAACGGCATCTCAGTGGGCCTTCAGGAAGAGGGCGACAGGCGCAATGGCATTGTTCTATTGTGCCTGTTGACCTAACTTTTGGAACTCACGACCGCTTACCATCAAAAAAAAGTTTACTAATAAATCCTACTACGGTCACCAATCCGCTTTGCCGAGTGTGGTGGGAAGGCCTATATATCCATCACCAGACGTTTTCAGGCTGATAATGATGAGCAATAAAGTATACCTACCTATCTATTTACAGACTGAAAGACTAAAATCTGTAAGTTAACTTTTGAATACCCATCTAGAATCTAGAATATTTTTAAACCCCAGCTTAATCAAACTAAGCTGGCATAAACAAATCCCTGTAAGCCTGAACACATTTTTCATTGCAAATTGACCTTAATAGGCTCGGACAAACTATCCTGCCCAAGTAAACACTTTTCCCCTGCAATTTCACAGACAGAATGTAATATTCTGTAAATAATTACGGCGGCAGAAGTCGGATGACCACACGATAGTATTATTGTGGGCAATCTCGATTTATTATTAGCAGGTAGATTTTTTACACATTTTAAGGTAGGTATTACAAAATTATTAGGTAGAAAACTAAGACGATCCTAATGATAACAGATTATTTGAAACTCAACCTTCAAGATGGTTGGCGTTTTCTGGGGAGTCCTACGTTCAGAAGTGCTGATTAATTTTAGGTAGAAAAATCTATTTTTTGACTCGATATAGTAGACCATTCTGTGGTGGTAACCAATACAATAGCTTAATGAATTGCCCTGGTCCGTCCTTTGCTGAACATAGGCATCCTTTAATTTGTTACACATATCTTTGATGATCTGTTTTTTTTTTATAGTGGCTCCACATAATGGCTTCCCTACGTCTAATGGAAAGCGAAAGAGAAGCCCAAGCCGCTGTGACAACTGGCAAGTAACTGGTCAGTTACCTGTCAGTTGCCCCCCCCCCCCCCCCCTTGAGCTCCGGAAACCCTACTCACCGGCAGAAACACGACCCAAAGGTCATTTGGCTGCGGTATTCTATAGGGTGGAGGTCCTTCCCCGGACGGGCAGCTCAATACGAGGGAAGATTCGCTATGCCCTACCTCTCTTAAATGATGTTGAATCTGTGTGATGGTAAGCAAAAGAGAAATCCAAATCGTTCCGAAAGTTCGAATCCTGATTTTTTTTTGTAAATTTTCACAACTTTGCTGGCACATAAATACCTAGGATCATTTACACAAAACCAATAAACATGTATTTCGCTAGAGTGGTTGATGTTGATACGACAAGGAGGGTGCGAGTCTTGGTTCTACACACAGTGGCTGTGTATTACGATGTATAGAAAATTAGGATAGAATAGAATTTATTGTGAATATAAATTTGGGTAGGTACCTATTAGCTCCACCTAGGTCTTAGGCTCTTATTGTTGGAGGCCAAGACTCAGCTTGGGTCACTGCGCCGATCTAGTTAGTTAGTTACATAATAGCTGTTGACATTGCTTAGCTAATTACATTAATTAACCTTTTATCTGAATAGGTAAAAGTTTATCTTTTACTGCTTTAGTACCTTTTTTCTCAGACATTTATGTAATAACCTAGTACACTACAGAATAAATAAACGAGCGCATAGAGTTTTAGGCTACATACTCGTTTCGTTGTTATTATAAAACCATGGTCATCATCATCATCATCCTATTGCAGTCCACTACTGGACATAGGCCTCTCCAGCTGTTCGCCACCAAGGGCAAACTTCTGGAGGATATACCCATAATCGCCACAATGGGTAGGCGGGTTGGCGATCACAGGGCGTAGCTTCTTGCTCCGGTGACGCTGCTGCCCGTCATCGGCCTCTGGTTTTTTTTTTCTAAATGACTACGATGATGGCCAGGGCGGCCTTGTCATCATTACCGGACTGTTGGGGGAGCGGAAGGCTCTCACCCCTAAAAAATTTAAGCAACGGTGCTGAGGGCACCCCCTGTGGGGCTCGAGCCTCGGCTCAGGGCGTTGCTGGGAGATGCCCTACGGACGTATGTTTGGGGAGAAAAGCGACCAGGCGCGGGCCGGTATCTAGAAAAGGGCGCGAAATCTGGGGGGCGACGCGACGGGAGTCCCCGCCGGCGGGGACGGAATGACGGTTGACTTGATGTGTGGTTTGTCGCGAGTTGTTCGGCGGCGGTCATGGCTAGATCGGCCTCTGGTATTTAGCTACACCTTCTATCGTTATGGTTTTACCGCCACCAGTCGGTTTGCCAGAGCCTCGTTTGTTGTTCGGCAGGATGCACCACGGGCAGGTGAGGATGGCTTGGAGCGAAAAGGTGATAGATAGATCGCTCCCTTACATCCCAAAACCATGGTGACCCTACGTAACATAGCTAACATTTTCCAAGGATATTACCCTCGGAAACGCCATGTTCATTCTGTTGAGGACACTAAATATAGTTTAATTTTACGATGTCTGTACTTGCTTTAAGAAAATGTCTGATGCTTATAAGATGCTGACTTGCATACATAACCAAGACATGCCACCCAAGACATGCCACGCTGGGCCACACAGCGCCACCTAGCCCCAAACTAAGCCGAAGCTTGTACTATGGGTACTAGACAACTGATAAACTTACTTAGATAAATTTTTTTTGTAAATAAATACTTAATATACATAGAAAACACCCAGACCAATACAAACAGACATGTTCATGAACACAAATGTTTATACTGTGCGGGAATCGAACCCACGACCCTTGGCTCAGAGGGCAGAGGTCACTACCAAATGAGCCACTGAGCCTGTCTGTACATGTGTATTAGTGCCTCATGTTATTTTACATTCCTAATCCAATTTACTATGTAGGTAATGCATCAATTGTATGCTGGTATCAATGTAACAATAATTGTGTAAAAAAACCGATATATATTATGTAGTATAAGTGTTAGACCAAGAACTAGTACCTATTTTTTTAGGGTTCCGTAGGCGAATGCCAAAAAACGGAACCCTTGTAGATTAGTCATGTCTGTCCGTCTGTCCGTCCTACTTTATAATGATATTGAGGTTGCTTGCTAGTATAAATTTTTTCAAAAAAATGTAGGTAGGTAGTATGTAAGTAGGTGAGTAGATAGATACACACTAAGTGACAAGAACAATACAAAGTTCAAAGTGTTTGTTACCTTGATGTGGCGTAGCAAAGGGCACTCCGCACCACTCGACCTAATTACTGGACGTTAACAAGCATATGATGCGTTTGATGTGCATCAGAAATGTAATTGGGAACTGATGAGTCTCCGTTGTGGGGTCCTAGCGACTGACATGTGTGGGGCCACAGTGAGAGAGGTTTCAGTGGGGTGAAAGAACCCTTACGTAGTTGACATAGCTCCCATCCGTACAAAAAGATTTGCGAAATCCTTCCTGCCGCGAACAGCAAAAATATGGAATTCTCTGCCAGCTGACGTCTTTCCTAAGGGGCTGCGCAGACGACAGACTTTTTGTGCGATAGAGTCTGCGTCTGCGACATTTAAAAAAAGCATCTAGGTCCCTACAGCTCTGCCGACAGAATGATCGAAGATGTGCGTTGAGTCTATGAAATATCCGTGACAGATTTTTGCGCGTCGTGTGCGTTACTGCATATAATTGCATCACAGACTAAAAAGTGCGTCACGGATAGTCTGTCGTCTGCGCTGCCCCTAAGTGTTACAACTTGGACGCTTTTAAGGCTTGAGTGAATAGGCTTTATCTAAGTAAGCATGCTCCATCCTAGGCCACATCATCACTTAACATCAGGTGTGATTGTGGTCAAGTGCTTTAGAACTAAATAAAAAAAGGAAAAGAATACAAATCACCCTAAGGTTATCTGGAAGAGATCGCAAACTGACAAGACCGCTTAATTTGTACCTTTGTAACTATTTGCTGTGTAGTAAACAATATTATTATCTGTGTATTCAATGCAAGCATAGGATGCGAGGGAGCGGTCTATCATCATTTCGCTTTAAGCCAACCTCACCAGCCCGTGGTGCATCCCTATGTAGGAATGATTAGATTTTTAAAACTGCTTACTCAACAAATTGTGATGCTGCTTTTTAATATTATAGCCATGCAAGGGTGATATAAGAGGAATGTTTACATTAAATTTAATTTTTAATATACTAGCTGTGCCCGCGGCTTCGCCCGCGTATCCCCCCATTTTAGGGAAGTGGGGGGGGTTAGAAAGGAGTAAAAAGTAGCCTATGTCACTCTCCATCCCTTCAACTAGCTCCACTTAAAAAATCACGTCAACTCGTCGCTCCGTTTTGCCATGAAAGAAAGACAAACATACAGACAGACAGACAGACACACTTTCCCATCTTAACTAATATTATACAGCTGAAGAGTTTGTTTGTTTGAACGCGCTAATCTCAGGAACTACTGGTCCGAATTGAAAAATTCTTTTTGTGTTGAATAGACCATTTATCGAGGAAGGCTTTAGGCTATATAAAATCATGCTGCAACTATTAGGAGCGAAGAAATAATGGAAAATGTAAAAAAAACGGGGAAAAATAACTATTCCACGCGGACGAAGTCGCGAGCACAGCTAGTTTATAATATTAGTATGGATGTATGCATAATCTGTTAGAGAAACACTGAAAGTTTTAGAGGTTTGTAAAGTGTTTTAAATAAACGAAGCGAAGCGAAAACTAGGCAACCATTTCTATGTAACTAGTTGAGTGTGTTTAATTCTCCGATGAATAGAGGGCCGGCTAAGTGCGGGCGACGTGAGGGCCCTCCCTCCCGGACTTCCCTGATTACCTCTGAAAGGATTTAATTTCTATGTTGAAACGTGGGCTTTTCCACAAAATGTGTCAATGTACTTACGTGACTTGTGAAATAATGACTCAGTATGAATTAAGTACAAGTAAGAAATATTGGAACCCCAAAAAGAAAGGAATATGCATGACTTTTTTAATGGATTTATTGAGATCTTTTATCTTCCAGATACATAAATATCGAAGAATTTTTAAAATATCTTTTCTATTAATCGAGTTATAAAGCGTTAAAGTTATTGCTTAGACAGAGAGATCCGACGTGGCGGATGACGTCACGTACCCTGCGCGCTATACAAACTCCATAAAAAAATCTGTTTTCGTGAGAGAGATGGATATATTAACTTTCATCTCGCCCATTTTTCAGCCCATTTTGGTTTTGTTTTCACTGATCGTAGTATATTTTTATCTATTTTAAGATAAATTAGTAAATATATGAAACTATTTTTCATGCATATTCCCTATTAGACATCTATTGTACAATTTGGGATGTAGGTAAGGGATCTTTTCGCTACAATCCACCATCGCCTGCCCGTGGTGCATCCTGCTGAATAACAAACAAGGCTTTGTTGACAACCGATGGCGGTATAACTGTCACCGCAAAATCGTAAATACCGTTATATTATAATCTATCTCGCGAGCTTGTAAACTGTAGAAAGATTGTGTACTGTAAGATAATGCTTACAGTTTAAATATTACTTTTATCTGCTACAAACTCGCTATAAATTAGACCACACACATATTTAGGTACATAGGTAGTTGGCCCCTCGGCCGAGAGAGCCAACAGTCCTTAATGCAATTATCTGATGCCTGCACTGTTGTTCGTGGGTGCATAAGTTTACGTATCCTATACCTAGGTACAGTATACCTCTGTCTGTATGCTGCCTACCTCAGATCATAGAAAGGAAGAGATTATCATAAGTCCTAGATCTTTAGGGGAACAGTGCACTAATACGAAAACACAAGTGAAAACCCAAGGATTTAGTGCGGTGAAGGATAAAGAACACAAATCAGTTTGCACGACGCTGCTCCTCTATTCAGTTTTCAGATCCTCTACCTGAATGTTGTCTGAAAGAGATCGCTTGCTAGCGATATATGCCTAAGCTGTACCACAACATATCTGTAGTACCTTTTCCTACCAATAATTGTATTGTATGAGATATCCAACCCGCCTGCCCAGCAGGGCGGTTAAGAGTATTTCCTCCAGATGTTTGCCCTAAGTGGTGAACGACTGGAGAGGCCTGGGGCCCTACTACAGAAAACGAAAACGATCGTTCGTTGAACGGATCGCGTATTTTTGCTCCATTAATCCCCCTCATTTGTCCCTCCCGTGTTCGAATATACGAACTAAAATTCGCCAACGTCGATTTTCAACAATTTAATTGATATACTTATTAGAACACGGGAGGGACAAATGAGAGGGATTTATGGGGCAAAAATACGCGATCCGTTCAACGAACGATCGTTTTCTGTAGTAGGGCCCCTGTCCCTAAGCAGTGGACTGCAATAGGCTGATGATGATGATGAATTTGTATGTATCTTGTGCAATAACGAATATCTATCTATCTATTTCTGCCCCCTTCCTTCTCATGGATGTCGTAGGGCGTCCATATGTTTCTAAATGATTTATTTCTTGATACAAGAATGAATAAAAGCAATTTGAACATATTACTTAATTACTGAAAGTAAATATAGGAGACAAGTACCTATGTACTCTATGTAGGTTTTATACGTTGCGTTCGTTGAATCTCTCGAACAAATCTTGAAGTTACTAATGTTCTTTTTCTCACATATTTATAACTCGAAAAAATAAACTATTTATTATTTTATTGGAATGTCGCATTCAAACGAATATTTGACGGCCAGTTCGAACTAGGTCGCGACGCAGTGATCACGGGTTCAATTCCCGCAAAGTACAAACATTTGTGTGCATGAACATGTCCGGGCTGAGTGTTTGCTATGTCCAATATGTAGGTAGGTATTTACAAAAAAAAGGATCTAAGGAAGTTAATCAGTTGTCAAGTACCCATAGAACAAGCTTCGGCTTATTTTCGGACTAGATGGCGCTGTGTGGCCCAGCGTAGCATGTCTTGGGTTATTTATTTATTTATATTAAGTAGGTAGGTATCAGTACGAAGTACTAAACAAGATGTTATTAGGTATAAACTTGGACTAAGCACCTACATGGACAAATAGGTACCAAAAAAAAACGTTAGAGCGTCTCACCATTATTTTATATAAAAATTAAATTAAATAATGACTTACAGCTTTTACGGTCACCATAGTAGGGGTTTGTTGTTCAATCCATTATTGCCGTAGCGAACCGTCCCATCTCTTTGCCCACGAGAAATCTTATCATATCTGTTGACTTTTACCTAAATTGGGGATAGACTTCATACTGATACTTTAAAAGGACCAATCTCTATAGAGAAGACGTTTACTATATTGGGGTCATGTCGATATTACAAGTGACATAGAGAAACATATATAATATAGAGAAACGTATAAACAAATTGGAATTCTTTTGAGGGTAGATGAACAGGAAATATGATCCATTTATGTATTGCTTTCTTTTTTAACATAATAGGCTATTCCGGTCTCATTCAAAAAGTAGTTCAAATGCATCTTTTAGTGATAAAATACCACGGAAAAATAGAGATATATTTTATTAATATCAAATAATAAAGAAAAACGACTTTTAATTTTTCAATTAAATTACTTGCTCGAAAACAGCACAACTCTAGTCCGCCGTGACTTTTACGTCACACTTATAGTAAACATCACGCTTCACTGAGAGATTAAAGTTATTTTCCCAAATACAAAATGAACTATAGTCCATATCATTGGTGTCTTGTGTCTGAATGTAAGAATACAAGTGTTAAAACGCCGGAAAAGTTATGGATACAAGTGCCAACAGATTTAAAAATGAGAAATACGTGGCTAAAGATAGCATGAAGAGATCCGAAGTTATTGTCCACAAAGAGTAAATACTATTTTTGTGAAGATCATTTTGATGTAAGTATGCAATTTAATAGACCTTCAAAACTTGCAAAATTATATTCACAATATTGCAAAACTAATATTTCATAGGTTATGTCTTCGTGGAAGATTAGTGCTTTCTGCTTTGATAAAACCATCTTCCATGATGAAATTATATTATAGCGCCGGAATATCGAGAAACGTGTTAATAATAACTAAGAATTTTCGAATTATTGTAGTAAATGTAGTAGACACAGTACTGAGATTATTTGTTTACAAGACAGATTACGTCAAAACTTTAGCCAACATGACGAACAGCGTTTTCACCAAATTGGAGACAGATTAAAAAACATGAATTTTAAAATGGAAATATTAAATTTATTTTTCACTTTAATGAATTGATATTAATATTCTTGGTTTACTTTTTCATGATTTATCATATAAACATAATTTTAATTTTTTTTATTCATAGGGTGGAATAGCCTATTGGCATTTTTGTATTAAGTGTGTTATTTAGTGCTCTAACGTTCAGTGAAGTGATTAAGTTAATAAAATAAATGAATCGTGTTCAAGTGTGCATCGCGGATGTCGAACGATTCGTAGTAGAATTTTGTAGACAAATTGTTTTGTACCCGATGACGACCTGAAATTTGGTTATTTATTTATCCTACAAACTGGTATTGGCGTAAAGGCCAACTTCTTTCTTTATTTTGTACATTCCTGTGATTTTGTCCCCATTGTGGGGACAACGGGCACGTGAAAACGCTTCATCGTACCGATTGTACCTATGCTTTTAATATCTACTAAACTGCTTTTTATATTTGCGCTCTTTTCTCTTGCTGTATTTATGTGCTTTTTACTTTTATCATTAGGTCGGCACCTACCTATTTCTATGGATATTGAACGTTGCGGCTTTTCCGTTTCCTTTCAATTCTCAACATTTGCGTCTATCTAGTATTCGCATCTATAGTCCTATACACATGTACTTAGTAATAATAATACCTACCTACTATTCTTACAATTCAAATCTACACATTTGTATTCCGAAATAGAATGCACAAACTCGTAATAGCCTGATGTAAGAATAGCCTGTATTAATATGTAGCCGCTGAAATATTGTTATTACGTACGCACAATGTAGAAAGTTGTGGTAATGGGCCCGGGGATTATTGCCACCATTATTTTTGCAACAATAATGTCTAGACGGACTAATCTTGCGACGCGAGTTAACGCACCCAATCCCTAGGATTTAGCAACACGACTGTACCTACCTACCTATTATACAAAATTTTACTAATATTGACTATAACTAGCTAACTGAAGGTATTCTATAAAGGGGTGAATAAGTAGCTGATATGAATAAGTAACTTATGGAAATGCATAGTTCCTACACACTACCTTACCTTAATTTTCGCAATAACAATAAGTTTTAGAATAAAGAAAAACTGGAAACTGGACGGGAAACTCGGGAACTACCGGCGCTGGCGAAAACACACTACTCTGACCTACCATTTTTTTGTACAAAGGATTTCGTAAATAAGTTCACAAGGCACAAAAACACAAAGACGGTAACGAGCGGTTTTCAAGATTTGTGGGATCTTCTTTCCCATGGCATATGATGGCACCACCCCACACACACGGCGTAGGGCTCGGAGTTTTTAATAGATATTCCATGCCTCACATACTGACCGACCGATTGGCAGTAAAAAATAATTATTTCCTATTGATTTTGAAATAAAACAACATAAAATCATAATACATATTTAATTATTTATATCAATGACTATTCACAGCTCGTAAAGATTGACGCCTTTACAAAATGTACAAATATTCCTAAACTTACACCTAACAAGAGTAGGTTGAACTTAGGTACTAATCCTAACCACTTAGGCCGTGTCCCCATTACGCTAACAGTGAGCGGCTGATTGTCCTCCAAAGTCTAAGCGGCGTATCGGCCGCTAGCTGTTTGCCGATTAAGCGGCGACCTGTAGCATATTCGCCACTCAACCGCTCATTGGATGAGGGGCAGCGCAAACGACAGACTATCCGTGATGCACTTTTTTGCAATTATATGCAGTAACGCATACGACGCGCAAAAATCTATCGCGGATATTTCGCAGAATCAACGCACACGACGCACATCTTCGAATATTCAGTCGGCAGACCTAGACGCTCTTTTTAAATGTCTCAGACGCAAACTCTATCGCACAAAAAGTGTGCCGTCTGCACTGCACCTGAGAGTGAGATTTTCACAAAAATTTAGAATAAATCATGACTTGAAAATTGCAAGACGAATACCATTTCCTTTCTATTCTTGTAAACTTGTATGTTTCCTTTCTATTCTTGTAAACTTAAGCCCTCGTACAGCGGCAGTAGGTATATAGAAAATTTAAAATAAATCATATCTTACGCATTGCAGGAAAAATAAATTTGCTTTTTATTCTTGTGTAATATTTTTATGTGTTAACAAGATACTCTATAAATGATTCCATCGGTTTACCTGTCACGGAATATACAGATACTTACTATAGTTCATTCGCGTTAAGAAAATAGTGACTCATCACCGACTGCCGGCCAAGCCACACCCCCTAGCCAATTAAAACGCTAGAAATTATAATTTCTAGCGTTAGCCACACCCCCTAGCGTCTGCTTGCCGCAGTCGGTGTGGCTTGGCCGGCAGTCGGTGATGAGTCACTATTTTCTTAACGCGAATGAACTATAGACACAATCAGTTAGCTGCTAACTCAGAGCTTTTTTTTTTATTTCTAAATGACTACGATGATCGCCAAGGCGGCCTTGTCAGCATCACCGGGCTGTTAAGGGAGCGGAAGGCTCGCACCCCTAGGTAAGTTAAGGAATACAGCTAAGGACTCCCCTAATGGGGCTCGCACCTCAGCTTAGGGCGTTGCTGGGAGTCTATTCTGGTAATAAGTTCTGGGACGATATTTTGAGGAGAGGGGCGACCGGTTGCGAGCCGGTTTCGCGGTCGGGACGCGGAAGCTAAGGACTACACGGCGCAGGTCCCCGCCGGCGGGGACGTAACGACGAACTTGAAGTGTGGGATTGTGTCGCGAGTTGTTCGGCGGCGGTGCGCGAGTGTTGAAGTTGTCAGCGTCCTGGAGGACATGACGGGGACGACGTTTCCTATGGGGGACTTCGGGAGGGACATAGTCATAACTCAGAGCCAAATGGGGGCACGGCCTTTCCAACACCATTCCGTCAGTCAATACGACTTAAAATTAACTAACGTGCCAATACATAACCTATACTTATTGCATAAGGTGCAAAATCGCATGCGGTAATTTAAAATTGATTTGGTCATTTTAATAGGAATTTTCTAGGTTTTTAGTTATCACTAGCGTATCCCATGTTATATTATCCGATTAAAATAAAATAGCCCAGGTGCTACTATGTATATTGTTGCAACAGATATTGTATTTTATGTATTGGTACTATATATAATTTGCTACTATTGGTTGTAGAGTAAAATAAAAATGTATGACGTATTTTGCGGGCGAACCCATATCTGTACCATAATAAGCAAAGAGAAGCGAGTAGAGATATCTTATTGATCAGATTTATTCATGAGCAATTACTAGCGATTTTACTAACAAGTAGAAGATTTACCTAAATTTGTACTGGAATTGATTTAGTCTAATAAAATATTGACCTAATATTTTCCCAACTATCTATAAAAATCAGATGCGTTCAAAATTAAATAACAATTGATCAGTCACTTTGAAGAATTCATCATTCAAGTCATCTATCAAGCAAGCAGTACTATCGATGAATCAAAGTAATATTTGCAATAGTACCTCCTCATCCTAGCCTTATTCCCGATTGTCTCAGGGTCGGCTTCCCAAACTGGGAGATTTGGCGAGGGCTAAGCTTTTACACAGAGCGACTGCCATCAGACCTCCGCAACACTTAGGGTAAGCTATACCCATTCCCAGTTTAGGCGTCAGAGTTATCATCATCTCTGATATGATGTAACGACTGCTATCTGAGTTGGTAAAGATAGCACCCGGGACCAACAGCTTAACGTGCCTTCCGAAGCACGGAGGAAATCGGTGTCAAATTTTGGTCACCCATCATCGGATTGACCGCGCCAATGGTTGCACAACTTTTGCGATCATTGTTAAGCGAACAAGACCGCGGCGCCACCGAGCTCCTCCAATTTGCAATAGTACCTATTTCCTTCAAATATTCAATACGAAAGGGAAACAAAATTCATCATAATTTTCCTGTCCTGTTCCTATTATCTGGGGTCGGCGCAATATGTTTCCTTCTTCCATTCATCCCTATCAGTCATCATGGTCCGTCACCGAAAGGGAAATGATACTAACGGCCGTATTCACAAAGGTCACTAAGCGTCGCGGGAACGCACAGGTACCCAAAAACGTATAGGATTTTGGGCACTATGCGTTCGCGCGTCGCATAGTAACATTTGTGAATACGGCCGTAAGGTACTAAATAATCGATTTGCTGAGTTATCAATATACTATCGATAGCTTTTTACTAAGTTCAACTAGGTATATTATCGATAGTATTCCCCAAAAAAGTCGATACTATTGACTGAAACAAATAAGTAGTGTTAGAGGAGAATAATCAACCGCAGCTGCACAGCACTATTCGCCACGCTCAAAAGTCACCGCACTAACGTTGACTGACAGTTGAAGTTTGACGTAACGGTGACACTGACAGCTGTCATGGAGTTCCCGCCGATGATTATTACTGTTTCTCTCTCTGGTTGAATGAGTGTTTGTAATTGGATTGTGTAAATAAATACTTTCAGAATAAGATAAAGTGTTCTTAATAGTAGTAACATCGATATCGGTAAACTATCGACAGTATCAATAGAGAGTATCGATAACTATGCAACTCTAATACACTTCGTACATTCCCGTAAACAACCCTTTAAGAAATTAATAACATAATACAATGTTTCCAACAAAAACATGCGAAATTGAACCCTATTTACAAAATAATAGTCTTTTCACTCTTAGAAAAATCAATTGTGATCATATTCATTGCTCATATTAGGATATTTAATAACAAAACATGTTATACAAATATTACTTATATTTATATTGTCACTTTCATATTGGCACAAAATGCCAAAAATGGGACAAAAGTCATGTTGATTATACACTTTTGCTATTGACTGTACGTAAATCATTTAACCGCCGAGAAATTAGACAATAGAAAATCTATTATCGTCTCGTATACGCTACACTGGCGTCCAAAGGGTTAAACAGAAACTACTATTTAAAAAAAAGACATTTAAGACCCGACTGGTCTGTGTAGCTTGCGTCGCAATGCGTAGCCGTGGCGTAGCTATCCAGGGGCTAAGTGGGGCAGTGCCTAGGGGCCATCTAGCTTAGGGGGCCCCCTAATCTTTAGGAAGCGTTCAAGTATTGCGTAACGCAAAGAGGAGAGGGGTCATGTAAAACGTTACGATGCGTTACAGAGGCGGGGGGGGGGGTCTTTCTTACAACACGTGAAGTAACGTTGTTTCTTTTTTTATTGAAATAAAATTAAATAACTAAATTAAAAATCTTCAAAAATTGCGTTACGTAATACTTCAAACTCCCTTACCTGAAATCGAAACTGAAATCTTGGACATTCCTCTCAATTGCAAAATAAATATGACGCATTTGAACGCGACTATTATCATGACAATGCAGTTGAGAGAAACTCGAAAGTTTATACCTGGAAATTCCCCTAAATCCTTTCTGTGGCAGCGTTGTCAATTTTTCGGATAGCGATTATGTGTGTTGAGTATTTCTTTTAGTTAGCCCTTATTGTCGCAGTGCTGCACAAAGGCCCCCCCTAAATGTCTCCATAGCTCGCGATTATTCTTTCAGTATTTGTATATTTAGTATTTTTACTTGATAAAAGGTAATATCAGTTTCGTTAACGGGTTCCCATTTTTTTATTTGCCCCGAGGCCCTTGGTTACCTAGTCACGTCACTGAAGCGTAGGGGCCTATTTTTGTCTGGCAGTAAAAAATTCGCCCAGGGGGCTGGTAGTTCTACACCCGGCACTGGTCTCGGCATAGGTTTAGGCTCGTTGTTGAGTATGGTTACATGTAGGTCAGTCCCCGGGCGCATGGCAGGGCGCGTTGGCTCAGACGCCGGGTATGAGCGTGGGTTTCCTCCCGGGCCAGGCCTCCTTCGCGTATTTCTTCTTCTTTGGCTCGCTGGAAGGTCCTGCTTCTTCTGGAGCTGCGGGAGAAACGTTTGTTAGTGAGATCAGCATTGGTTATACAGGAAGAATACTAAAATACCACAGGCCGATAACGAGCAGCAGTATCTCCGGAGCGAGGAGCTACGCCCTGCGATAACCAACCCCCGCCAGCTCCGCGTGGCGGGGGTTGGGTATCGCAGGGCGAATGTTCGCTCGAATTGAGCCGCCCGTCCGGGGAAGGACCCCCAACCTATAGAATACCGCAGCCAAATGACCTCTGGGTCGTGTTTCTGCTGGTGAGTAAGAATTCCCGAGCTCATGGGGAATTAAGCTTGGACCGGCATTGCGATGGCAACTGACACTAACTTGCCCATTATCACAGCGACTTGGGCTTCTCTTTCGCTTTCCATCAGGCGTAGGGAAGCCATTATGTCGAACTACTATAAAAAAAAATACTATACCTGAATGCGGTAAAGGCGGTTGTATGTTCAGATGTGGTTCTGGTCCCTCTAACTCCACGTCGGGCGCCGGGTTGGGCAGCGACAATCCTAACCTGGTATTAGAAAAAATAAGTAGAGAATTAGAGATCATTCATTCATCATTTAAGAGCCTCTCGTAGGTGGAGCAATAGAGATGTTTCCAGGGTCAAAATAATTACATTGTATTTAGTCCGTATTTTAGATTATAAAAATATTTTTTTACTTAAAAATATATATAGACACGTATTTTTCCTTTTTCCATTTAAACAAAAAATAACAAAGATACAAGGCATCAAAATGACGGCGCGCCTAATTTTAACGGGCTATATCTTTGTAATTTTTGGTGGCGACTTGGGCCTCTACATCGCTTTCCATCAGACAATGGGAGGCCGCGATGCTGAATAACTATATATAAACATGTTAATTAATACTAACCGGGCTCCAATTAAGCTGAGATGCGAGCTAGGCGCGGGCAGATCAGAATAGAGATTGTTCCCCCGGGATATCTCTTGTAGCCGCAACGAATGGTGGTGTTGACCTGGAATAGATGGGAGAGTATGTTGATTGTTAGAGATTCATCCTGTATTACAGGTCACCAGAGAGTTTATCTAATACCTACTTCAGGCACCAGTCTCTCACGATGACAGGGGTCTGAGTTTGGTTCTCTAAGGTTAGAACTAGTTAGTCTTAAGGCGCCTTTATATTATGAGAGAAAATAAATGATTTTTATTATTATTATTCATCATCATCATCAGCCTATTGCAGTCCACTGCTGGACATAGTCCTCTCCAGTTGCACGCCACTTAGTTCAAACACCTGGAGGATATACCCATTATTGCCACGCTGAACGGGCGGAGTGGCGATCGCAGGGCGTAACTTTTCGCTCCAGTGACGCTGCTGCCCGTCACCGGTCTTTAGTATTTAGCTACGCCTTCAATTGTGATGGTTATACCGCCACCTGTCGGTTGCCAGCGCCTCGTTTGCTATTCGGCAGGATGCACCACGGGCAGGTGAGGATGGCTTGGAGCGAAAAGATGATGAGGGGTCGCTTCCTTACATCCCTCTCAAAATACTCGTACAGATATTATTGACACTTAATTGCCTGACTCGTTTATTTATTGTTTATGATTTGTATGTATATTATCTATATGTATATATATGTCTATATATGTATGTATATGTCTATGTAATGTTTATAATTTAAGTAATATTTTAAGTACATGGTATAAATTTGTCTATTTATGTACGATATGTATATGTCTCTTATATGTTTAAGTATATTATACCTACTTTATTTAGCATATTTCCACAGTTTCCTTTTGTACACTCACCGCACAACAAATCTGCTCTCTGCATGACCCAAGGGTTGACTGGTAGAGAATGCTCCTAGCATTAAGTTCGCCTTTTGTACCATTTTGTGCAATAAAGTTTAAATAAATAAATATAATCATAACAAGATAAGCACAACTCACTATCATCAGCGCTCTGCAGCTTCAGTTTCCTCGGCGGCGTGTTGGCGTTGGGCACGATGGTGGACTTGACCAGGTTGCGGAACCGGCCGATGGTGGGGTCGATGTCCTCCGGGTTGATGATGTCCACCTCCTCGTTGAACGACACGTTGCGCTTCTGCTTCTTGGGAACTCCGCTGGGCATGGTGGCCGAACGCTTTGTGCCCGTCGCCGGCTGAAAATACAAGCCAATTGCCTTTCAGAATAGGTGTGACAATAGATAGGTAGAAACTCTTTATTGCACAAAAACACAGAGATCACAGGAAAACACATTATAAACAAAAACAATGTACAATCTAGGCGGTCTTATCGCTTATAGCGATCTCTCCCAGATAACCTTCAGGTAGAAGAAACCAGATTCAACAGAGATGGGCAAAGCCAGTGCAAAACTATCTATTTCAACGGAAAATAAGTACATACATATACCAAGTAGTATATGTATATTCCAGACATACATGTATACACACACACACATATATATATATGTGTGTGTATATATATATATATATATATATATATATATATATATATATATATATATATATATATATATATATACATAATAACATACATACCTATATATACAATAATATTTGAGTATGAATTAAAGAAGATAAGATAGAAGAGAAAAAGGCAAAAATTAGAGAGACAGGAAATGAGATTTAAGCCTTAGCTTAAAAACTGGGAAGAAGGACAATATTTTATATATTATTTATTAATCTTATTTACTACTACTATTATTTATTCACCCAATCCTAAGAACATTGGTGAAAAAAATGCTCAAATGCATGAGTGATTATCACAATTTCAGAAAGACTATATAAAACTTGATTAAGGGAACTCCACTTTAAATTAGAATGAAAAATACTCGCCTTTATGACATCTGTGCCATCATCTGTAGAAATGCCCAACATAGAAATTCTTCTGTTATGTGCTGTGTTGAATTCAGTCAAATTCTGGAAAAAAGATTTTGTTTTTACAGTTGTTTCACAAAGAAGATAGAGCGCTGATGTTACGAAACTACATTAAATTGTCACTTTTGACTTTATTTGGGAGTGTTTTGATTAGTTTTGCCACCAAACAATAGTGACAATGTGAAAAAATATCTTTTTACTATCTAAAAATGTTATTACAGTACAGAGTATATTTCTTATACCAACTCACATCTAATTCAGTTTGCGTTTCAGGAAGTCCAAGTAATGCCCCCTCCTGCTCAGTGTTGGGCAGATCCTCCATAATACCTCGGGCATTACCCGTTGGACGTTCTCTGTAAAAAAATTGGTGAAAATATTGTACGATCTAAATTTTAAAACATATAACTTTATGTAAAGAGAATGAGGATGGTAAATATGACAGTATTGGACATAACTTAATACAGTGGTTCCCAAAATGCGCGACGCACACCCTGGGGCGCCAATCAGTGGCGTAACTACAGGGTGGCAAGTCGGAAAAATGCCACAGGCTCCCAATCGAAACTCCCAACATTTATTATTACACATTTAGTAAAAATCCGATGAATTTGAGGCCACAGACTTATCATTATAGTATCATTTGGTTAGGCTGCATCAGTTAAATCCTCAAAAGAAGGTTGGAAACCCCTGACTTACATCTATAATATAAAAATGAATCGCTAAATGTGTTGGTAAGTGCATAACTCGGTAACACATGGACCAATTTGGCCAATTCTTTTTTTTAAATGTTCGTTGAATTTCAATGATGGTTTTTATGGCAAGAAAAATTCGAATAATTGTATTGAAAAACTGCGAGTAACACCGCTGGGCGCAGCTAGTTAATTATAAAGCAAAGCTGTATGTAAGAACTTGAACCATAAACAATGGTAACCTACATAATTATAGTAAGACTTCATTACATGAATAAGAGCATAATTCATGCAATAAGTAGCAAAGATTTTGTTGCACAAACCTTATGATATAGTTTCTTGTGGAAGCTCCAAAATGGAAGTTAGAGTCGATGGGTAACTGAGTGGGCTTGTTGGACTCGAGGCGCATCTGACCAATGAACGTCCCATGAGCTGCAATAGAGTACAGACTATAAGAAAAGTTTAATTTTTAAATAAATAACTATAAGAAAATTTTAAGAAGTTTAATTTAAATAAATAACTATAAGGAAGACTAAGAAAAAATTAATTTCAATTAATAAGATTAAATTTAAATAAAAAATAATCAACTTTACTATGGTAGGACCAACTAGAAAGAGCCCCCTTTCAAAAGAAGAATTTTAGAAATTGGTTCCAATTCTTGGAGATGTGGTAACAAATTCTGTTGAAATATGAACCTCCTCCTTTTTTGAAGTCAGTTAAAAAAAAATATCCAACGACATGCCACATTGGGCCACACAGCTAGACTTGCCAGGTGTCTGGCTACCATTGGACTAAGCTGATCAATCATTGGAATTTATTCATATTGTATGCCAAGTTAGTAACTGTAGTTCAGTCCAGTTAGGGGCAGCGCAGACAACAGACTATCTGTGACACACTTTTTTGCAATTATATGCAGTAACGCACACGACACGCAAAAATCTGTCACGGATATTTCACAGACTCAACGCACACGTCGCACATCTTCGATCATTCCGACGGCAGACCTAGCCGCTCTTTTTAAATGTCTCAGACGCAGACTCTATCGCACAAAAAGTGTGCCGTCTGTGCTGCACCTCAGTTACTGTAACTTTTAGATTATATGGTTTCACTTTTATCTTTATTTCTAATTAGGAGCTTAGGCCACAATATGAATAAAATTTATTATAAGTAAGGATCTGATAGAGAGCTAAGTACACCTACTTTTTCAACATTATTAGATTTGCCTCAAGTTTTTCAGTTAAGTCTAATATAAAGAAATATCTGACAGCATAATATTGCTTCAAAACCAAAATAATTTGCTTGAGAACTTGTGTTATGAGTATCAATAGACTGACGAAGGACCCTAAATATTGTATACTTATTGACAAACTTAAAATCTTTAAGTTACATATAAACCACCTAACAAGCAAAGTAAGAAAATTAATTTACATATTCAAAAATATGTGTCATGTAGCTGACCCAGATATCTTGCGTAATGTGTACTTTGCCCTATGTCAGTCTATCGTTACGTACTGCATCTCCTGTTGGGGTGGAGTCCCTAAAACTACATTAAAACCCCTCGAAGTGGCTCAGCGTGCTATCCTCAAAGTAGCTACTTTTAGACCAATACATTATGACACGTACCAACTCTATAAGGAGTGTGAGGTCCTTACTGTCAGACAATTATTTATACAACAGACTATACTCTTACAACACCAAATAACTCCATATGTAAAAACTAAAAAACGTCGCAAAGATATGGTCTGCTACGTTCCATTAACTAAATTCTCGTTCACACAGCATTTCTTTTATTACTTGGGTCCATCGCTTTATAACAAAATAAATATTGAAGCTACCACCTATAATTTATCTTACCATGAATGTAAAAAGTGTATAAGAACTTTATTGCTACAAAAATCATATGACGAAACCGAATCATATTTAAAACCTTAATAATAAATGTATGCACACACACACACACTCACACACACACACACACACATACATACACACACACACACACACACACACACACACACACACACACACACACACATACACACTTGTACGCACACGCACAATACTATCACATATTTTCACGCACCTGCAAATATACATGCATTGCTTACATCACAATGTGATTTACCTAATACTAAATAAACTAATGGATCTTATTGATATGGAAGGGGCTGATTATCCTTAACACAGGTTTTAAAAAACCTAGCTAGGAAATCAGGTCGTTCAACCCATAATGTAGTTTTTGTATGTTTTCTGTTCTATCATATCTGTAAGCATTAAAGTGTATGTAACTACATATCTGTTAAGGCAAATAAATTATTATTATTATTATTATAAACACCCAGACACAGAATTGAATGTGTTTGTTTTGTGTCTGGGTGCACACAAATATTGTTCCTAGGTTGGAAATAAACCCACAACCTTTGGTTTATAAGGCAGGGGTCACTAGCCAATGAGCCACTGGGTTGTTATAGATCTCACTGGTTTCATCATCATCATCAGGCTCTATCAGTCCACTGGTTTGTTTACAATTTGTGGGTATGAAACTTAGATGGTTAAATCTCATTGTTTTGTTAACTTTATTGGTTTAAAAGTGGGTCTAACATCTGTATAATACAACACACCTCAATTTCGGATACTTACTACTGCCTAGATCGACCAGAAACGCTCTGTTTAAATGTTTATGGTACACGAACGCGGCGTGAACCCGGGAACAGCTAGCGTGGTCGATACAAAAGTCGTTCATTTGTGGATTGCGTCCGAATAGGTAGCACTTTTTCTCGTCAATCATCAACTTCTGTATGAGCTTGTCGCCCTTCAGGACATCCAGATGCAGCCCTGTGGGAGGCTTGCCAGCCCTGAAAGCGCGATAATTCTCCGTTTCAAAACTATTACTTGTGATGCCGCTATACAGTAATTATTCTTATTTCTACCATAGAAAATATGCACTTGGATATGAAAATAAATCGGTAAAGATCTTTATTCAGCATTCATGCGGCTAAATCGTTCCAATTACTTGAATAATCAGCGTTAATAGTGTACAGTTTGCCAAATAAATCAACGCAAAATTGACAGATAACGAAGATTTTGAAATACAATATCCTTACCAACTAGGCACTTCGTAATGATTAGCCATGTCTGAAAGTAAAAAGGACAATTGTCGGTAACCCTTTTGATTGGCAAATAAGAAAATATTCAAGTATTCATTACAAAAATAGCGAAAAAGCCATCAACATAGCACGGTTCCAAAACCGCACTAAATTCCGTCCGACGTCAATTTGACAGCATTTCATACTGGACAGTTTTCTTTTTAAAACATAGACAATTTGCTTTATTTTTTTATGGTTTTAGGGCTCTGGGAGCACAAATCGCTAAAAAGTTGCTATATTGTTGAAATAACCGTATATTGTTTTATATAGAGCATTTGTGAATTTCAAAACGTGTGCGGCCAGGCTTTAAACCCTTATTGCACTACCCGGTATTCAGGGCAATGAATAGACCCTAGTTAATGCGGCTCTTAAATCACTACTCTGAAAATCGGTCCCTAAATCAGTTGATACGCGATAATCGGCCTAAATGTTATTACATTACGCGATAGGGAGAGCGGTTAGGTATCGCCCTAAATCGGGACACTTACGCTAAATCTTATTAGACCACTCTTATTCAGAGTGAGGCCCTAACCCTGGGTCCCCGAAATACCGGGTGGTGTAATAACTGCTTAAAATACTGCAACAATAGATCTTTTCCTTGCTACAAAATGTGGATCAATAAAATTTTAAATGTTTCTGATGTGTTGTGTTGTGAATAGCCCCCCTAGTTTTATATGCACATAGAAACGACGGATCAAAACGGTAAAATAAGAAGCATCTACGTATAATTTATTATCTGTCGTCATCTCAATCTGTCATCTGAGGCGGGAAAGTTTGATAAATTTTTCTTTAAATTAATTAAATATATATTATAGTATATTTGTTGGTAAATCAATCTAACTAGCATTCAAGAGCTCAAGGATGAGTTCTGAGAGTGGAGGTGGAGGAGGGAAGCCAGGTAAAAAAAGGAAAACTGTTCCTGCCGGGGATAGTTCAGCAGATGAGGATGAACAATGCAAGTTTGCTCCTTATTTTAAACAAAATTACACCAGAAGGTACCCAGACAATTCTCCAGATACTACTTTTCCTGTATACATTCAGAGTACAAATGAAAACACAAAATTCGGTAACAAAGATCCAATTTATTTAAACAATATTTTCAGTAGATACAACAAAGGAGTAAAGGAGATAAAAAGAGTAAATGCGCAGCGTTATGCTATTATTTTCGATAGACCCAAAAATGCTAATTCTCTGCTCACAAATACTTCATTTTTGGCATCACATGAGATCAAGGCCTTTATCCCTGCTTCAACTACAGAATGCACAGGTGTCATTAAGTATATCCCAACGGATTTGAGTTGTAAGCATTTGTTTGACAAGTTGATTGCTT
This sequence comes from Conogethes punctiferalis, assembly GCA_031163375.1. NCBI lineage: Eukaryota > Metazoa > Arthropoda > Insecta > Lepidoptera > Crambidae > Conogethes > Conogethes punctiferalis. The sequence goes on from CM062099.1 coordinate 7,748,780, forward strand.
CACAGGAGATTCTGTCAGTCCGGAGATTCACCAAAAAGACGCCAGGGGGAATTGTTCCTCTTCAGACGGTTTCAGTCACTTTCGCAGGTAATCTTTTGCCAGAACAGGTAACATATGGTCTCTGCATCATCCCTGTACACCAATACATAAAACCAGTCTTACAATGTTATAAATGCATGGGCTTCGGCCACACTACCAAATTTTGTAAAAAGAATGTTGTTTGCTCTATATGTTCTCTTTCACATTCATATAGAGATTGTACTAACACAGAAAAGCCACAGTGCATAAACTGCAAGGGAGAACACATTGCCGTGTCAAAAGAATGCCCCATAAAGCAACAGAAAATTGAAGAAAACAGAAGTAAAATAATGAACAAGACTCTTGGGTCTTATTTCCCAAAGCTACAACAGACATACGGCAAGGCAGTGAGTTCTCAATTGCCTCAAAACAATAAAGTTAACTCTAAAAAAGAGAAGGATTTATACGTCGAGATAATAAATAATGAAGCAGTGTTAAAAGCGTTAATTGACACCTTACTTATGTTATCCAAAAAGGAAAATGATATGCCTGTAAATTCGTCAACGATAAAAGAAACTTTTATTAAAAATATTACCGGTTCTAAATATGGGTAGTAAAAGTCCGCTAAAGATTTTACACCATAATATTCAGAGCCTTAAATTAAAAACAGTATTTTTAAGTGAACTTTTGTACAAATTAAATGTTGATGTTTGTTTATTGAATGAAACTTGGCTCCGGCCAACAGATAGTATTAGAATTAGAGGTTATAAAATATTTCGTAGAGACAGTGACAATGGTTATGGTGGTGTTGCCATTCTATGTAAATGCAGTTTAGATTGTTTTGAAGTTGCTACTCCTAGCACTGATAATGTCCAGAATATTGCAGTGAAAATTAAAATATGTAATAATTATTTAACGTTATTAAGCTCATACTGTCCTCCAAGAGGCGGTCGTTTTCCCATACATTTTTTACATAATGTTATTTCTTCTTTACCTACTCCGTTATTAGTGATGGGTGATTTTAATGCACATCACACGGCATTCGGCTCAGCTTACAATAAACCTAGAGGAATTCAAATGATAGACATGTTAGAAGAGATGAATATGTATATTTTAAATAATGGCGATTGTACAACCTTACAACGACCTAATCAACAAGCTTCAGCTATTGATATTGCATTCATTTCGCCTTCTTTAGCGCCCTCTGCAGAGTGGTCGGTTTATACTGAGGATAATTTAGGTAGTTATCATTTTCCAACCATAGTATCTTTAAATATTGAATCTGATGTATACGAATTTATAGAACCGTATGAAAAATTTATTTATAAAAAAGCGGATTGGAATAAGTATTTAATAAACTCAGCTACTTGTTTTCAAGAAATAAATAATGTGAATGATCCTTTGACTGCATATGAATTGTTTTGTAATTTGCTTGTTGAACTCAGAAATAACTGTGTACCTATACATAGGATTACTAGCAGTAGTGGCAAATACTATAAACCTGTTCCGTGGTGGAATGATCTATGCGCTGATAGTGTTAAACAATGTAAATTTGCACTACATATGTACAGAAAATATCCTACAGTAGAAAATTACCTTTTGTATAAAAAAATGGAGGCTCTAAAGAAGAAAACCATATTAGAGCAGAAAAGGTTAAGCTGGCAAACTGTGTGTTCTAATTTAAATCGCAATACTCCTATAAGCGATGTTTGGAATTTTGTTAAAATTTTCAATCGGAAAAAATACAAATCAACTTCCAGTGGTAATAATATCAGTAGTTTCGTTTCGGATCTCTTGGATAAAACAGCTTCTGGTCAACCAGTAGATAATATTGAACAATTATCTGATTTTTTTACAAATAATGATATTAATACTCATCTTTGTTTACCATTTTCTGAAGAAGAATTTAATATGTCTTTAAATAGTAGAAAAGATACTACGCCAGGACTTGATAATTTTCCATATATTCTAATTAAGCGTCTTCATATATCAGCTAAGATCATTCTCCTTAAGATATTTAATAATTTATGGAGTTATAATGTAATTCCTGAATCCTGGAAGACAGTAGCTGTTGTACCAATTTTAAAACCGGACAAAGATCCTATGTTAGCCGAGTCATACAGACCGATTTCTTTGTCATCTTGTATAGGTAAAATTTTTGAAAATATGGTTAAAAATAGACTAGAATTGTTTGTTGAATCAAGTCTAATTCTCCCTAACGAGCAATTTGGTTTTCGTAAAGGTCGAAGTACTGTAGATAGTCTTGTAAAGTTTAGCAGCGACATTCAGCAATCGTTTAATAGCAATAGTTACTTAATCAGTGTGTTTTTGGACGTGAGCGGTGCTTTTGATAATGTGAACTTGTCAACCTTAGTTAAAGTTTTAAACAGTTTTAATATTCCTGGTAAGATATGTGAATGGATTTTCAATTTTTTCTATTCTCGAAGTGTTTACATTAAATACAATCGTAACCTTTATGGACCTCAGAAAGCTTTTAAAGGAGTAATGCAGGGTGCTACTTTATCACCCCTAATGTTTATATTATACACATCTTACTTTCATAAATACGTTTCGCTTAATAATTTGTCATTCTTACAGTATGCTGATGATATCATATTATATTCGAGTAGTAGGAACATTACAGAAGTTGTACATACTCTTAATACTGCTCTAGATTTGCTGTATAATTACTACAAAATTAATCTTGATCTCGATATCAATCCTCATAAGAGTTCTTATATGGTTTTTTGTAAAAAAAAAAGATTTTGATCCCATGTACATAAACATTAATTATTGCTCTGTAAATATTGAATATGTTGATTTTAAATGTGTTTTAGGATTAGTTTTTGATTCCAAGCTGCAGTTTAATTTGCATGTTAAAAAGGTTGAACAGAAAATGCAAAAAACTGTCAATATAATGAAATATTTAGCTGGTAGTTCATGGGGTATGGATCCCAAAGTACTTAATTCAGTGTATAAAGCTATTGTAAGAAGCCACTATGATTATGGTATCATAATTTACGGTCATTGCATTAATCACTATTTATATCGCAGAATTGAAGTGTTGCAAAATAAAGGTTTGAGGATTATTACTGGAGCTATGTGTTCTACGCCTATAAACTCATTAGAAATAGAAGCGGGTATTCCTCCGATTTCAATAAGACTTAATTATTTGACTGAAAATTTTTATGTGAAAGTATTGTCTAACATAGGTTTAAAATACTTGTATGAGAATTGTAGTATATTTCAAAGAGAACATATAAAAGAGCTAAATAATCTCTGTGAATGCATAGACCATGGTGAACGGTGGGATTTTAAGACGTTAGATATTCAAGTGACTAAACCACGCGTATGTAGTAAAATTGTATCAAATAATATGGACTTTTTACATTTTGTAAATATTGATAAGCAACATTTTTATACAATATACACCGATGGATCCAAGACAGATGGCACTACTAGAGCAGGCTATTATGATTCGCAAGCAAAGTTTGGCCGATGTTTTCCGTTGGACAGAAATTCTTCGATATTTACAGCAGAAGCATATGCGATTTATTTGGCTTTAAAATACATACGCAATATCGCTGCTACTCATATTCTAATTGTTACCGATTCACTAAGTGTGTTAAAATGTTTGGAAAATTTTAAAATTTCATACAAGAATAATATTTATATAAACAAAATACGAGAATATCTTCATGAAAACAGAGAGAAGCATATTGAATTTATGTGGGTACCTTCTCATTCAGGAATATCTGGAAATGAAACTATAGACAAATTACTGAAAATACAACATCCTCCATTTAATACGAGCTTTACTCTACCTGCTGTGCCTATGACTGACTATTATGCTGAATTGAAGATCAGAATGTATAAAGATTGGGAGTCACACTGGCAGCACACTAAACAGCAAAAAGGCAAATGGTTTGCTGAAATTCAGAAAAATATTCCATCGAAGCCTTGGTATTTTAAGCCAGAATCACCATCTAGAAGATTTATTTGTGTTTTGAATAGACTACGACTTGGTCATGGAAAATATCCAGCTCATCTCAAAAGACTGAAGTTGATCAGCTCTGATCTATGCGAACACTGTGGCTCAGAAACAGCTAACTTAGAACATCTTATTCTCCACTGTCCTGCCTTCAACATACAGAGGCTGCTCCTAATAGATGGCTTAATAAAGGTTTATAAAACTAAAGACATTCCCCGCCTCCTGCCATCTATTCTGCAAAATACTGACACATATATGGAAATATTTGATTATGTAAACTCCACCTTTGTAAATATATGAAATGGAATACCTACTGGAAGCAATCAGACTAATATCATCATAGTTAAAAAGACACAGAAATGTATACTACAACAAAATATAAACAACAAGAATAAAGGAATCACAAGAAAATACAGATTTGGCTGTATGGAGAGATCCCAGGCCGTTAAATTCTTATTAAAAAAAAAAAAAAAAAAATCTGTCATCTGTCCCATGTCCATGTCCGTCTCGAGTCTGACAGCTTGACGACCAAATGTCCGGTCCGGCTGAATGTGGTGTTTATTTTGTAGAAAAGTCTTTTTCATGCTTTTTTGAAAAGTACGCGTAGTATCTCTAAATTAAAATGGTTTCTAGCGAAGAAGAGGCAGATGTAAAACCGGGGGATACAGTAGAGTGGGACGTAGAAATGGAAATCCAGTTGTTTTACGCAATGGCAAACCACAAACCGGTTGGGATCAACAAACATTTTCATATGGCTTGTATTTGGGAAAAACTGTCCAATTCTATTACCAAAGAAATTTCCACCCAAGACATATGGAAGCATTTAGAAAGCCTTTACGACATACCAATGTTAGATGACACAGAGCGTATACCTTTTCCTAATCATGAGATGAATTTTAGTTTACCTGAAAGCGAATTTGGTGCTTTGATTAAACAAAAGTGTAAAGAAATTAATTTGGCGGACGATAACGAAGGTAATTTCACTTGTTATTTAAATTATTTGTGTGCATGTGACTAAAAAAGCTTAAATATTTATTCTAGTATCGCATTTAGATGGAGAAATCTCGTCGCCTATGCCTTCGACTCCTAGAAGCGGTTCTAGGGGCCTTGCATCCAAAGATAATACGCCTAAAGGTAGCAATCCACTATTAACAACTGTATTTGTTACATTATTTTTACATTAAGTAAGTTTCTTTTTATTTTAGTGTCATAGTAGTTAAAACATTTGTATGATAACAATGACCATGTGGACTGGTTGAATTATTATTTACTAAGTAATACACTTATTAAATTAAATAAATACTAGTGTTGGGGTAATCTCGCATCTATTTCATTATACATGAGATTATGAAACTTAAAATTATGAATGATATAATAAAAAACTATTGTTTCACAGCAAAATGAAAGCATTTTTCTGTAATGCTAAGTTATTAATATTTTGTTGCAATTTAAACTCTTATGACTTACAATAAGTATCAATAAATTCCAAACTAGGCATAATAATTCTTCCGGACTCTTGGATTTGATGTTATCATATGCATTATCATTAGAGATCATTCCTGCTTGACTGATTTAGATGTTTTAGTGTTAGTACACCTCATTTTTATATTATGGCCTGAAGAATATTATAGACTCATTCAAACATGTTGAACTTAGCACTTATAATAAGGACCATTTGCTTACTTAGTGCCTCTAGCAGTTTATGAGAGTACAGGTCAGCTTGTAATTATGTTAAAAATATTTTCCTTAATGGACATTAACTTTACAAATTATGTAAAATTAAATCTAAGTAAAAATTTGATACAAGTTTAATATTTGTTTGTTTATAGCATACTACTTTTGGACTAATTATCAAATTAGATACTGCAAAATAGGTGTCTAGTTATGAAGTCCATTTGATATCTTTATTTACGAAACAAATGTCTTGTTCCAATGTAATACTTAGTATTCAATAACTTATTGCATCATTTACCTACATAATAATTAATATCATTTAACTTTTATTAGGTAACCTATTAGGTCCTAATAGGATTTATTTGATCTCAGTCTGGGGATCACATCAAGATTCATTACATATTTTTATGCTCAAATATTGGTGTTGGGGCTTTAAATTCACTTTTATTGATTTCAATTACTGACAATAATACTTATTTCAGCTGGTTCTGGGTCTGGCCGCAAGGACAGTGTGAGTGCTCTTGCTACCAAAACTCGTAAAGAAAGCGGAAGCTCCCATGCTTCTACCGACACACCTAGCATCAAATCTGAGAAAGACTATGGTAATAGTGCTATGATCATTTATCATACCCTTCCCTACTAATAATGTTAAAGTAACTCTTGTTACTTGTAAATGGGGATGTAAGGGAGCGACCCATCATCTTTTCGCTCCAAGCCAACCTCACCTGCCCGTGGTGCATCCTGCCGAATAACAAACGAGGCGCTGGCAACCGACTGGTGGCGGTATAACCATCACAATTGAAGGCGTAGCTAAATACCACAGACCGATGACGGGCAGCAGCGTCACCGGAGCGAGAAGTTACGCCCTGCGATCGCCAACCCGCCTGCCCAGCGTGGCGATTATGGATATATCCTTCAGATGTTTGCCCTAAGTGGCGAACAACTGGAGAGGCCCATAGGCCATAGGCATCATCATCAGCCTATCGCAGTCCACTGCTGGACATATCCAGCAGTGGACTGCGATAGGCTGATGATGATGATGATGAACTCTTGTTAGTTACACTGTTATGCCTTAATGTGAACTAATTTTGATGGAATTTTGGTACAAGACAATGCTAGCAATTGGGAATGGTCAATACTTTGTTGTTGAAAGGGTTTTAAATATAAAGCATGAAAGTATGTATGGAAGTTTATTGCCAAAGATACTTAAAGAGGTCATCATTATCTCAGTTTTTAATCCCGTTACATTCAAATATTGCTCTACTGAACTTTTTTTTTTTTTTTTAATATTTAGTGTTGCATTGGTTGTATGGTTGGTGGACTATTTGATGGTTAGCTGGTGCTGTATTATGTGTGTTAATTCCTGCTAGTGGATACAGGAGCTCTACTGAACTTTCCTCCACTCTGGATAGTTGTTGTCAACATAAGTATTTGATTTACATAAATAAACATGTACTGTGTTCAAGGAAGGGTTAGCTTAGACTGTGGGCAAAAGCTAATCTAGATATAAAAATGACTGTCTGTCTGACCAAAATAACAGTTCATTGAAAACATTTTATACTTATTTTTAGATCGCAGAAGAGATTCAAGGGATTCCAACGCCTCTGGTACAAGGGATAGCTCAACCAGTAGAAAATCAACATCACAAAAAGAAAAAGCGCCAAAATCAAAAGCTAGCTCTGTGGCAGGTAAATATTTTGATCTTATGTGTTTTTCCGAGACTCTTGACATTGATTCATATAATAAATGGCTTGTTACATAACATCCACATAGAGATAAAAGGTAGGCTATATGAAAAACATTATTAAGGAAAAAGGGATAATAAATGTGGGAGTGAGGCCTCATTACTATGTTGTGTTGCATCGTCGCAGCATCGATGCAGAGTCATTTTGAATGAGATTAAAGTGCTATGTCGTAGTAGAGACTTCTAAATGTGTCGACGTAACGAAAAGTGGGTGCTATGCAGCGATTTCGGATCTCTGATACGACGACAGTGTTCTACTTCCAAAGAGACAAGCATGTCCTACTCCCACGTCGCAACGCAGGTCTACAAATTAAAACCGTTGCAACAAAAATATGTTAATACTTTATCTAACTATATTGTAAATTTTTGGTGTGTGTTGATAATGACGCAGCATGACAGCGCTAATGTGACAAGGCCCTAATACTTCACATACCAGCTAGTTCATGACACAGTATAAAATCCATTGTTTCGCGGTCATATTCAATCGACAGAGTGATTAGACAATTAAGTGGATTATCTTTGATCCCTCAGTGTGGGAGTCCCCTCATATCGAGGAAGAGGCACCGTCGAGGCGCGGGCGCCGCCGCGCGAACACTTCGACGCCTGCCGCCACGCCCGCCAAGCGTCGCCGTACCTGACACGTGCATCGGCACACATACCACCACTTCTTCTGACAAACGCACCCCCACCGCTGCGACCGGGCCCGTCTACCCCTGCGGGGGGCTCTACATGTGTTGCTATCATTCACTTAGAGGCCGTAAATATGGGAGCTTTTTAACCCCCCTTTTAAAAAAAGCGTCCAAATGGAACAAATACATTTTCAAGTATATGTTCGTACGCTTTTATAACGCGAAAATGCATTGTTATATTTGAACGCCTTTTTAACGCGCGTTAAAAAAGCTCCCGTGTGATTGAGGCCTAAGATACGGGCTGGTTCTCGATGTTAAACCTATGAAGTAGGTACTATCCACCCCATTTACTGGGACGGTTGGGTAAAAACTGCCTGAAAGGGCTGGTTCTCAATGTTGATGTGGGTACCATTCCTATAGGAAAGATTGGCTATTAACCCTGCTTTTTTAATAAAGGGATGAATTGTGACGTGTTTTAAAGAGGTCGACTGATCTGCATTGAATGTTACCTGTTGAATTAAAAAGTACCTACCAGGAAATCATGGCCACATTGAAGGTCTAATGGATATTGAAAGAATCAACCCTGTAAACTTTTTGTATCATTTACATAGAAATATTTACCCAAAATAGTTAGTCGATGGGGTGGAACAGCTGGGGTGGATGTACCTTCATTATAAGTACGAAATTTTTATCTAAGTAGGTTCCTGCGGTAGCGGTGCTCTTGTATTTCATTGGTACGTACTACGGCTGAAAAAACTGATTGTTTTTGCCTTATCAATAATGGAATAAGTAGAAGATTTTTTACAAGATATCAAACGTGCGAGTTAAGGAATTTGAATTCGTATTCATGGTGACATTAATAGGTACCTATAAGAAATTCTTGTATATTTTTTAATAAAGCATGTACCTAAACTGATACGAGTTTTTTTCAATCCTAAGCTTAGTAGGTATAACAATGCCTACAAATGGACACAGATTTTATAGGAAAAACACCTTTTTTGACCTTTTGTTTCTGTATGTGCTTCAGCCATTGACTTATTTCTGCATAAGTTACTGTGCCATGTAGCTAGTAGCAAGCTTACCAACAAGCTGTGCCAACAAGTAATAGGCATTGTGAATGACCCGCTAGGGGCTGGTAGTAGGACTACGGCCCCTCAGCAAACAACCCTGGACCGTCCAATAAATAAATATAATAGGCTCTAATCCATGGAAGATTTGTCGTAATCGTAAGGGTTGAATCGTCGTATTTCAACATTTGTGCAAATAATAGTTGGCTGTACCAAATCTGAAATCAATGCCTACATTATTAAAACTTGTACATGTCAAAATGACATGTGACGTCAAACAGCTGACAATCTGACATTTACGTACCTATTTCTACCAAAACAAAACGTAAAATTAATTCCGATCCAGTAATTAAACAACACCGCGTGATTTACTTAAACAAAAAACTCAAGATGGCTTTACCAGCGGCACAACCAGCCGAAGTCCTAAGGGCTTATCAGAAAGATGATATGTACGAGAAACAACTAGCGGAATCGCTTTCAAGAATTCTGCCTTCGAAACACGCTTCAAAGTCCATTCCTGCATCGTCAATTCTGTACAAGTCCTTTACCACTCTTAGGGACCTTCAGACGTTAGGTGAGGAGTACTCTGGCATTGTACAAGTAGACGACAGCTATCACAGATTACCGTCAATGTGCAGTCGGTTGACTAGCATTCTACTATCCACATTCGGCGAAAATCTAACAAGACATTTGTTACGGCAAGCGGAGAAAAGCGTAGAACGGAGTACGCAGCTCAAACCACAGGCGCAGAACACGTTTTTAATAGTTTTAAAAGCTGTAAATTCCATGGTGTCTCAGATTGAAAGTATTCATAGAGCATTGAGTTATATTAACGGTGGGCCTTTGCAGATCGGTAAGACTGTTACGGGGATAGATTATGTACATGTAAGACCGGCTGCTGCGGCTTACTATGCTCACTTGAGGTTGCTAGGGATAGTGTCACTGCTTCATGCATTTATATCTTGCGGACAGAGCTTGTATCAAGCTAAGAAACATATGGAGCAACTAAATGAGATTCCTAATGAAGTAGACAGTAGTAAGTCCTGTGTGGCGTGTCTTGAAGAGATAATACAACCTTGTGTGTTGCCATGCGGACATGTTTTTTGTATGGAATGCTCGTTTGGTGCATTGGAAACTTGTGCTCTGTGCCGATCCCCATTTACCAAGAATACTGTAGTGCCATTGATGAATTATTGTCCCGGCAGTCTCAGCTAGCATTAAATGTTTTACCATTATAAGTCTTGTAATAATCACAACAAAGATTTTCATATTTGAAAAATGTGATACATTTTTCCCAGTGAAAGAAATAACGATTATTAATTTGTATGCTCTTAAATTTTACCAAAGATCAATCATTAAAAAGGTGATGGTGATAATAACACTTGCATTTATATTCTAAGTAATTATGATTAGAAATAAAACACTTTCATACACAAAGCTCTATTATTTATAACATATAATTAATATCTGAGGTTAGTAAATTAAGTTTCATTTCAACATAACCGCCCGTCTAGCAATAGCTATAACAAAATTCTAATTTCAACAACCATTAAACAGGAACTATGGTATTCAGTTCCGTAGTTTACCAGACACTGTCTCACTTAGGTATAATTTTGTTTACATGTTTTTAATCCCACTGTTAGCAATTTTTAACGAATTAAATTAGCATAACTGTAATACTGTAAAGGTGTAAAGAATTAATGACCTATCAGTGAAATAAGTGAGACAGGGTTCCTCTTAAGAATAAACCAATAAATTCACTTCCAATATTACCATACCTACTTAGTGGGTTAAATCTACACAATATTCTAGAGATTCTAAGAAACCCTTTGAAAGTAGGCACATCATTTTACAATCATGAAGATAATTTGTAAATGCAAATACAAACTTATTTTGTGCATAGGGCAACAATTAGGTACAAATAACTAAGACTTAAGACCAATCCATATAAGGCAAGATCCAATTTATCCAAACAATTCATTGTTCCATTATTATGACGATAAACTAATCTAAAGCAAAATTTATCAGATTTTTAAATTATTCAATATACAGCCCTTCAGTTTTTCTTTCACTATGCCTTCATGTCTGCCAGTTATCAACAGTTGAATAAAACCAATGTTATTATTCACTGAAGACTTATTCAATTATTGCCAAATTAACTATAAATAAATGCATATCTTGAGGACAATAACAAAACTTAAATTCTCTCAACAACAATGATAAGTATACAATAATGAGTAGGCTCATGTTAAATATTAATAAACTGTAAAATAACACCAATGATTATTATATAGAGAGAATACTGTTCCATAAATACAACAATTTAGTAAGTGCACATACATCTTCAAAACATCAATAATTAAAAACCAATAACAATAATAATTAAACATACAAAGTATGGCAAGATTAGTGTTAAGTTACTCGACACGTAACAACTCTACATCAAAAATGAGAGTTGCGTTTGGGGGGATGACACCGGGGTGGCCTCGTGATCCATAAGCAAAGTCTGGTGAGCAGGTCAGCTTTGCTCTTTCTCCTACAGACATCTGGAAACAGGCAATTATAATAATTCAAACAACTATACTGCCGTCCTATCACTAAAAAGCCGTTAAGCCACAAGAGGTAAATTTTGACTTTTTAAGTTAGCCGTACATAATTTTAAATTCTCTATCTTTCTGTATAAGAAACATATTTCCATCATTTATAGTTTAGGAGATACGAGATGGACGTATGCCGCTAAGTGACACCTTTTTTGTAAACTCCTTAACTTAAAAGCAGCTAGACCACGTTCCTTAACTTAAAAGTAGTTAAGGACTCTAAGCTGCCGGAAAACGAAATAAAATACTATGCTTATACTTGACTATAAGGTAGTTATGTTATGCGACTAAGCAATAAAGTCGTTAAAGTATTTTGACTGCCTTTTAACTCTGTATTATGATCAAGAACAATGTATTATAAACTTGACTAAAAGGAAGTTAACATTAAATATTTATCTAAAAGGCAGTTAAGCGCACTTAACCTCCTTTAAGGTAAGTATCGAAATTCAATTATTTTTCATTGGTACAAAATTAAAAAGCGTTTAAACCACATTACTTTGCTAAAAAGCCGTTAACAACGCGAGGCGTGGAACCCTGTGTCAACTTGTGGTATGGCCTTTTGGCGCAACTAGTCGCAAGGGGTGAACGTGTGGTGCGTGGCTATAATATTTATGTAATCAAAAACTGTCAAGAGTTATCTAAATCAAGTTTAGAGTATGATCATGCCGAGTTCTAAGCTCTCAGAACAGGCGCTCAATCGTCGAGTTGCGTAAACCAGCCCTTGTATACCAAACCTAACCGCTTAGAGCCTTTTTAAAAATAACATTCATCAACAAATAATAACAATATTAATTAAAAAAATAATAATAACAATATTATGAACGTTATTTTTTTATTTAAGTAAGTATTGGGATGTAATCATTCATCATTTTAGTATTGTCAGTCATATCTAACCATTACTAGTATGACTTTTATTTCAACCGCTACTTTTCACTTTTCAATGATTTCTGACCACCGTCGCTATGTCATCCGACCATTGCGTGGCTGGTCTAGCACTAGATCTCCACCCAAATTTGCAGTCAAATGCCGAGCATATCGCGCGCCATAGCTCTTTTGCTACCTTGGTTTTGTGCATTAGTGAGTGCCCTGGTCTCAGTACCATACGTAAGGGTAGGAATGACACATTGGTTAAATGCCCTAGTCTATAGGCATTGTGGAATTTTGGACTAGAACACGACTCTAGCTTGCTGAGTGCGGCCCCTGTTCTGCGGCGGCTGAACTCTTCTCGCAATCTTTGCCGCTTGATTCTCTACACCAAAGGATAGTCTATGTCTAAAGTAAATGTATTCATCGACCACCTCTAGAGGGTTGTCGCCGACGATCACATTCGGTACACGTTCGGTGTAGGAAGACTAGACATTACTTTTGTCTTGGACATATTCATCCTAAGGTCTACTTTAAGAGAAGCGCTGTGTAATTCAGAGAGCACTATCTGAAGTTCAACAGGAGTTTCAGCCAAAACGATGATGTCATTGGCAAAACGCAGGTGGGACAGGTGGTTTCCATATATATTAACACTTAATTTATCTCATTCCAATCTAAAGTCTATATTAAATCCTCCAGAACATTTGTGATTTGGTGAGACAGTGTCTCCCTGCCGAACTCCTCGTTTGGTTTATATGGGACTGATAAGCTCATGCATGACCTGCATAGCTGCTGGCCCCCACAACTCTCAGAGACGGTCGACTTTTCTCGTATCGATATTTTAGCGATGAAGCGAGTGCACGGCCAACTGCTCGACACTCTCGAATTGTTTTTTTGTAATAAACGAAAGCGAAACACAGGGGCCGGTTAAACTCGCAACATTTCTCCATTAGTTGCTTTATCATGTAAATGTGATCCCATCGTGGAGAACCCACCCCGAAAGCCAAGTTGGGGTGTAAAGAGCTCAAAAAACAACTAGGCAATCAAGTCAACCTCGTCTGTACATGGTACACCCTGCTGTGTAATAAACGAGGATCTGATGAAAACCCGCCAACGCGCACTGGACCAGCGTGACGGTAATCGGTCCATTTCCATTCGTGAGTTCGAGTCACTTCTGTGCCTCTTTTATAGTGTAGATATATGTTACGGCTAGAACCCAAAGTGAGGCGTTTTAGCCGGTTAGAACTAAGTGCCACTTACTCTTGGTTAAAGCCTAGTAATAGCTGATCGTTTTGAGGTAAAACTGGGTCAGACCAGAATTATTCAGGCTAAAACTAAGACCAGTCAATACCTACTCCGTTTCAGCAGCAGTGGTAGGGTAACTTTCTATTTGCTAGTGACCAAAATGTATACGGAATCGATGTCTGTTAAATGTATGTCAATTACTGATGGTTTTTGGATCTTATCGTTTCAGCGAAATTAATTAAAAATATCTAAAAGTGTGATCCTAATTGTTTTTAATACATTATCTATAATGTTTAAATACGCATGGGAATTGAATAGAAAAACATGATATAAATTTCCAACCTCAAAGTGTTCAAATGTTGAAGATATTCATCTAGACAGCATTTGAGAGACAGTTAAGAAAGTTTAGAACTTTTATTACGTTTAAAGTTGTATGCACCTAGTAACAATTGTGTTCTTACGTTGTATTTGATTAATCATTGTTCTAGCTGAGACATAATTGATAATTTCTTTAAAAATTTAGATTTTCTTTAAAATTATTGCTTATAAATGTATTTAGTTTTAAATATATTTTCCAAAAATACTTATCTAAAAGGTGGCTAATTACAAGTGATGTGATTGTAACTGCTTTTAAGCTAAGTAATAATCCTTAAATAAGAATGAGCAGATGTTATTCCTTACCTAATAGGCCGTTATGGGCTAATAACTACTTTTAAGACATGAAGTGCTTAATTTTAAATGAGTTGGTTACTTATCTAGAAAACCGTTAAATCCCATAACGGCCTTTTTGATAAGTATATCTAATAACTATTTTCAAAAATTACAGAATGGGTAAATCACAACAAATTCCTAGACTAAAAAGCCGTTAGGGTGTACTTAACGGCCTTTTAGTGCAGTATGATAATGAAAAATAAAAAATAATACTTCACTATAAGGACGTTTATAGAATTTCCAAAAAATGTAAAGTACTAATCCAAAAAATAAATATGTAGTAAGATACACGAAAATGTAAAGCAAAGATGTGTATAAAAATATTAATCCTAGCTACGATACTTTCAGAGAGATGACATTTTTCCCGTTTTTTGCAGATTACTCAAAACTTACTTTTGAGGCTTAACGGCTTTTTAGTGATAGGACGGCAGTATAATAATTCTGCCATAGGCTATAATGGCTAAAAATTGTAATTAGTCACATCTTATTCAAAAATAAAAGACATCTTTTTATTTGTAAATTAGACTAAAAATTACAAAGTTATCGCCCGTTGAAATTACGTGTGACGTCACTCAGTGAGGCATTTTAACGGGAGCGAGTGACATCAAAGATTTCAAGTATCTATGCTATAGTTTATTTGAATGAAAAAAGGAAAAATATGTGTTTTATTTTTGAATAAGCTAAAAGATGGACTAATTACAATTTTTAGCCATTTATGTATGTATGGGAGTCTAAGAGAAAGAATATTTTCTTTTCTAGTGTAACAATAGTGGCTTCCTCTTGCATGAGGAAACAAAAGTCTTAATAACTGCAGCAATGGATGGGTAATCACTCCATGAACACTATAAGATAGCTCTGGCTAAATATTTACTGAACATAAAATGGGATAAAATTATGCAACTGTGGTCATCAGCTTGACAGGCAAACTATCAGCTGGGAAGCTAGAAAGTCAAGAAGTCGCTTAGTCGACTCTTACAACACCCACATGGGTTAGTGATTGATAAGTTTATTTTTATCTATGTAATGAAGGAAGTGTGTGCATTTTTCATGGTAATTCTATTAATACTAAAAAGTAACTTGGTATTTACCTTGGCTAATCCTTGATCCCATCCCTTGATTACATCGCCTTTTCCAAGAGTGAATTTGAAAGGTTGCCCGCGGTCTCTAGAAGAGTCGAATTTTTTTCCATTTTGTAAAGTACCGGTGTAGTGAACAACTACGGTCTGACCTTGTTTTGGGTAGGTGGAGCCTGTGTATAAAAGATGCCGAGTATATAAATTATGCCGAATAAAACCAAGTTATCGTCTACAGAAACAATTTTGGAAAATTTTGAGGTTATACGAGCATTGATATTACTGTACATTACCATTTCCAGGAGAAAGAGTTTCTACATCTACGCCCATGTCTAATATACAGAGAGCTTAATTTATAGAACTACTTTGTTGAAATCAAATTCGGTAAGCAAACGCCTAAAAACAAATTGCTTGACGACCAAGATTTTCACTTTTTTCGTTGTCAAAAAAGTCTGGCTGTCTGTGATAAGCAAATGTCAAAAAATCATAAACAAGAAAAAGGCGACGACACACGATTACACGAGCTATTAAAAAACAACTTCGTGTCCTCAGTCCGTGGCTGAAACCCACAACGTGTAAAAAAGAAAAACTTCGTGTCCGCAGCATAGTGAAAATAGCATGGAAGTATCAAGTACTACGTACAAAAGGAATGAGCTCTATCTATGCATCTTGCAGCTAAAATAAAGAAAATAAAACCTTATGTTTAGGTCGTAAGAGTCTTGTTGCGCGCAAAATAAGAACGTAACCAATGAGAGGGAAAATAGTGAACAAAACGTCCCTTTCTAGCAGCGACTAGATTGCTAGATAGAGTACGAAACACCGGACCTGGGCCCCTACCACCAAAAACGAAAACAATCGCTCGCTGAACGGATGGCGTACCTACCCTTGAGCCATGAATCCCTCTCATTTGTCCCCCCCGTGTTCGAATATACAAACTAAAATTCGTCAAAGTTGATTTTCGTTAATTTAATTCATATATTCAAACACGGAAAGGAATAATGGGAGGGATTGATTTTGCAAAAATACACGATCCGTTCAACGAACGATCGCTCTCGAACCGGTGGTAGGGGCCCTGACAACTTCACATGACATCGCCGACTTTGACGTCGGTGGCGGGGATTTTTAATTTGTTATATTTTTCTTAATGTGTAATTAAAATGGGGAGAATTTGTGCCGGGGGGCTTGTGAAAGCGAGTATTATCCGGATTGTAGTTTGTCTTTTCACAAGTAATACTTTTAAACATAATTTGTTAGTGAAGAATTAGGGTGACCATGCATGACTATCCAATCATAAAGTCCGTTGTTTTTTTGTATAGGAAAACTAAAGCATGTTTCCCGATTCGTCTTCGAAGTTCTAAAATACACGTAAAAACTATTTATAACATTATCAAATCAATCATTAAAACACGTAGGTACACAAAAATAAAACTACCATGTATGTTGTCCAAGAATTTTATAGCAAACAACATAGGTACATTGTTAGATCCACTACATCCTTCTCAATCTATATTTGAAGATCCACGTGATATTCAATTGGTAAAGGCATTAGCCAATTCATATTTAAATTTTCGCCATATTGAAGTCGGTTTCTTTGCAAAAAAAAGTGGTGTTATTTAAAAAACGATTACGAATAAAAAATATTTTGGCTTTCAATGTTGGCTGTTTTTTTTGTACGTATGTATTGTCATTGTCCTTAAATCATATTTTAATATAGTCACCCTATTCAGAGAGAGAGACAAAAGGGACATGCACTGCGCTTTCGTTCGGCTTCGATTTTCCGACAACAGCTCGTTCCTTATATATTACTTCCATGGAAAATAGAGTTTCGAGTCAAGAGAAGAGTACAGGCCCCTTTATAAACTAATTTGTCTATGAGCTGTTTTAACCAATCAGGTCAATTTAATGACACAGAAAACAGTTGAAATTGAAACTTTGTGACGAGATATACCTACGTTTTGTGAACATTTATTACAGATCGGAAATATAACTTTATTTTAATTTTAATATCCGTAGTGGAAGTATTTATAGTGAAAAAATCATAAAATCTTTGTTGAACGCGAGTTGACTGCACGTACAGTAAAGTGTAAAAAATATGGAAGTGGACAGTGTGGAAAGTTGGAATAACCTTCCAGACGGTGGGAAATTCACTAACTTGAAGGCGTTCGTGACCTCAGCCCGGGAATTTGAAGCTACACACAGTGAAAATGCTATTAACCTTATGAACCGATACCTCGGGGTAACATATTTGCCATTACGATGTTGTTTTAAACATCTATTGATAAATTTAATAATAAAAAGTTCACTAACATTATACTTAAGGGTAGGTAACTATTTAGTATTTACGATATAATCTATGAATCTAAGTACTATTTGCTTATTCCAGCTCATTGCTTCATCATGTGACCTCTCCATATTTTCTCCTGGCCGGTCGGAAGTGTGTGCATTCTTCAGCTCTTTATGGCGTGTGATGTGCGACGGACGCGGCCCCCACTGGGCCGGCGTGGCGGTGCTGTCCAGAGCTGCTATAGAGCCCAGCGCAAGACATGCACTAACACATACTTACAAGTGAGTTATAATTTTAGTTGTTTATTTATAGCCTTTTCTCAGATATAGTATCTGTATAGCATAGGCCTCCTCCAACCTTCACCAACAAAGGACTACAGGAAATGAGTTATAATAAACAATAATATATAAATAGGACACAAACATCACATACTATTACATTGCTTCAATTCCAAAGTAAGTAGCTTAAGCACTTGTGTTATGGGGACCACTAATGTATACTGGAATACAAATATAAACATGCAGACATGAAACAAGCAGTAATGTTCATCACACTAATGTTTGTCCCATAATAAATTGTAGCTCAATTGGTTAAAGATATCTGCTTCAAAATTGAGTTGCAAGATTTCACCTTCGGTCACCATTATTTTGGTCTATGATACTATGTATAATTTTCAGGTTTATGCCAATTCTATCAAGACTGTTATCAAATTCTTTATCTAATGACAAGAAAATTAAAGTTCTTGCTGTGATGCAGGTCAGTAAATATGTATTGATAAAGTTTTTAAAATTGAGTGTTGATATTTTACCAACACAAATAATATTTAATTTTATATTTCAGGAAATATCATATGGCATTAAAATAAGCTGGCAGGAGTCTTATTTGTCGAGTCTAATGAAGCAGCTGACCGAGTGGATCACTCAGCCGATGACGGACCCGCAGCATCGCACGATAGGCCACAAGTCGCTCACAGTTCTGGTCAACGTCTGCTACAGCAACTTGCCAGCAATATACGCTTTGATGAGGACGGTGGACACAAAGGATTTTGTTGTGCATCTTATTAATTTGAAGGTAACCCTAGTAACACCATCAGAATATCTTATTTTTGTTCCTGCCGGGCTGCATAATGCATAGTCTGCTTGGATAAAGAAAATTCCTGAACATAAACAACAAACAAACAAAACAACTCATGTAACTTGGCATAAAACAACAGTCCCATGTGCAGAGCATGCTTTTTAGAAGGCTAAATGACACATGCCATACAGGTTGTATCTAGGACAGCCATACACAGTCCTCTAGGAGTCCAGCAGTTTGAAAGGTCTGCCAGGCTTCCTGGAATAGGTAGTTGGGCCGGCAAGAGTGACTACCTATTCATACAAGGAATTTCAAACCATTTCTCACACACAAAATAGGAGCACAAACCAGGGCTTGGAATACTGGTAAAAATATGGTAATGTTACTTTGCCTGGCCGAGGTATCGATACTTTTTTAAGTAGCGATACCTAAAGTAGCGGTAATTTATAACATTATAAATTACCGCTACCTTTATGATGGTATCGGTAAAAGTATCGGTAAACGTTTCAACGTTACTTACTTAATTTTGGATTAAATTCATTCTCTGTCTCTATCGCTCCCACCCAACATGGTCTCATGCGTCTCGTGTCGCGAAGTTGCCGCTCTGCTATAGGTAACCGTGCGGAGCGGCAACGCAGCAAAGTAGCGTAATAAGTATCGTTACTTTTACCGGTAATAAAGCAAGCACAGTATCGATACTTTTAACGTTATATTGCAGTATCGATACCTGAAACTTAACGTTAAGTTTACGTTCCGGTAAAAATTACCGTTATAATTTACCGTTAAAATTAAGTATCGCTACCGACTGGGTAAAAAAAGTAACATTATGAATTAACGTTACTTACCGCTACTTATAATGTTAAATTGGTAACGTTACCAAGCCCTGGCACAAACATTGAGTCGCAAAAAATAGGTTGGTCTGGCTAACTATCCTTGCAGATTTTCTTTTGACATTTGATTCACAAAAGTGTATGGAATGAACCTCAATTAGGCAATTTACATAGAAACATAAACATATCAAATAGAAGGAATGCTACTTTCTTTCCAGGATGGAGGCTATGGAGGTGTAGAAGTGTGCAGGCTACTCCTATGTCTGTCGGGGGCCACGAGGGGCGCGGCGGCGACGCGACAGCCCGATGTGCACAGCTACCTCAACTGCACCATGCGGACATTTAACAAGGCTATTGCGTGAGTTAAGCTTTCTTACATGACACTATAATTTTTTATGTTGGTTTTGCTTGCAGAGAAAATGTTACATTATGGGGCAGCGCAGACGATAGACTATCCGTGACGCAACTTTTTTGCAATTATATGCAGTAACGCACACGACGCGCAAAAATCTGTCGCGGATATTCTACGCACACTTATACACTCACACTCGACGCACACGACGCACATCTTCGATCATTTTGTCGGAAGACCTAGACGCTCTTTTTAAATGTCTCAGACGCAGACACTATCGCACAAAAAGCTTGCCGTCTGCGCTGCACCATAATAGTATTTTTTTTAATATAGCTTTATAGTAGCACGGCATAATGGCTACTCTACACCTGATGGGAAGCGAGAGAGAAGCCCAAACCCGCCATCTGTCAGTTGCCACCACCATGCCAGCTCATAAGATGTTTTTTCACGCCCCATTTAAAGGATCCAATATCGAAAGAAGGAGGAAACACATGTGCTCGCAATGAATTCCACATTTTAACAACATGGCAAAGATAGGAATTGCCGAATTTTTTTTAGGTAATGTTATTTTTTTATTGTATTGGTAAAACTGATCCTAGTCCCGCAAGGAAGAGATTTTGGGGCTGTCACCGCCTACCACCAGCTACAGTGCTGTGAGGGGTTGCATCTAGTCCCTCCGGACAACCCCACTTTCAGACAGTGCTTGTAACGGATCAACCACCAGTGGGTGTAGTGGATATTCTCTGCTAGATAGGAATGAGCTCCACATAATCAATGTGTCTCAGAGCCTTGGTGAATATTGTAAAGGCATTCCCAACAAATAAAGCAAAAAAAAGGCCTAAGCAGTATTATTTTTTTATTTTTTTTCTTCTCTTCTCTCTTATCTGCTCAGCACAGCAATCTGCTAATGGAATCTAGCCGCTTCACTGTATGAATATTCTGCGTATGTAGTCTAGGTAGTGAGAGGGCTACAGAGGTAATTCCCCTAACCGCTCCTGCTGTTATATCTGCAGCTACCTACTGAACCTCGTTATGAGGCTTAAGACACTAATCCGCCTCAGTCTCTTGTGAAAAGTGCTTCCAGTTCCAGTTAGCTGGGAAGCCAGAGCATTTATGTGGGTGCTTAGCTTATTTTGGTATTTTTGGCTACGGGTAGCAATCTCTTGCTTGACCGTTCCTAGACGAAGATTCTGCAGAATGAATCTGTTCTGAATGCACTTAAGGATGTGGAACATGGCTTATAGCCTTAGCAGTATTATTAAATAATTTTTGTTTCATATGCATTTTGTACCAAATGATAAGCCAAGCCACATCTCTGTGTGATTTGATTTCAGGGACCAAGATTCGATTCAACTCCTGCATGCATATACTTTTATTAACGACCTTTGCTCTGACAACAATCTGCGAGGCTTCGTGTTGACATATCCACACTTCTCACAAGGACTCAATGATGTGATAAAGGTAACTTTATTATTAG
Source organism: Conogethes punctiferalis (assembly GCA_031163375.1). Taxonomy (NCBI): domain Eukaryota; kingdom Metazoa; phylum Arthropoda; class Insecta; order Lepidoptera; family Crambidae; genus Conogethes; species Conogethes punctiferalis. The sequence goes on from CM062099.1 coordinate 7,770,410, forward strand.
TTTATACTATTGTTACAATTAGGAGGAGGAGCTCGGTGGCGCCGCGGCCTTGTACGCTTAACAATGATCGCAACGTTGTGCAACCATTGGCGCGGTCAATCCGATGATGGGTGACCAAAATTTGACACCGATTTCCTCCGTGCTTCGGAAGGCACATTAAGCTGTTGGTCCCGGGTGCTATCTTTACCAACTCAGATAGCAGGCGTCACATCATATCAGAGATTATGATAACTCTGACACCCAACTGGGAATGGGTATAGCTTACCCTAAGTGTTGCGGAGGTCTGATGGCAGTCGCTCTGTGTAAAAGCTTTGCCCTCGCCAAATCTCTCAGTTTGGGAAGCCGACCCTGAGACATTCGGGAAAAAGGCTAGGATGATGATGACTATTGTTACAATTAGGTTCAAATAATTCTAGTAGTTTTTCTTATCTTTTTTGAGTCTATCTGCAAAATTAGTCATCAATGTGGAATATTTATGTGGGCTTATTTTTCAGGATGTAGACTGCCTGTGTAAGATCAATCCCGACGAAACCAGTGAGCCCGAACAATTAGTCAACTGTCTCAGAAATGCACTCAAGTTCCTCACAGTAGTTGTAAATTTAGGTAAAGTGTTTTTTTCCAGTTTAATTTTGTTTCTTGAAATATCATTTATCTATGCCATTTCATATCTATGTCATGTTCATTTCTTTGTTGTGTGTTCATGTCCATTGTGAGTGAACATTTCTATATTGTGTCCATTTCTGTATTGTGCACATAGTATTGATTATTTTGTTCTGTTCATTTCTTTGTTGTATGTTCATAGTTGTGTTATGACTGAGTAATCAATTTCTATGTTTATGTTTTATTCTTTGTTGTGTTGCCACTTGTTGTTTGCTACATGTTGTTTCCATGTTCTATCTTAACTAATATTATAAAGCTGAAGAGTTTGTTTGTTTGTTTGAACGCGCTAATCTCAGGAACTACTGGTCCGAATTGAAAAATTCTTTTTGTGTTGAATAGACCATTTATCGAGGAAGGCTATAGGCTATATAACATCACGCTGCAACTATTAGGAGCGAAGAAATAATGGAAAATGTAAAAAAAAACGGGGAAAAAATAACCATTCCACGCGGACGAAGTCGCGAGCACAGCTAGTGTTTCTATATTGTGTTCATTTCTTTATGGCGTGTTCATTTCCTTGTATGTTCATTTCTATGTTGTGTTCATTTCTATGTTGTGCTCATTTCTTTGCCGTGCTTTCTATGTTTGGTCTGGTTTTAGTAGTATTAATTTCCTTGTTGCTTTAATTTCTATGTTATGTTGTGTTTCAGACCTGTACTCATTGAGATCTCACCACAGCCAGCTGGTTTGCCTGTGCATGAAGGCGAGTCGCGTCTGCCTGCCCGAGGCGTTGGAACTCTTTGCTGCAATCGTTTTGCAGTATAGGGGTAATGTTTACTCTATATCTATACTTATAATAAATCTGTAGAGAGGTCAATTCTGTACATAAAATATTTTTTCAAAATAACTATCAGGGGGTGATAAGTGATCGATACTGATACCAAAAATGCAATCAGTAAAATTTTTGTCTGTCTGTCTGTCTGTATGTTCGTTATAGAAAAAAAAACTACTGAACAGATTTTGACGAAACTTGGTACAATTATTCTTCATACTCCTGGGCAGGTTATAGGATACTTTTCATCACGCTACAATCAATAGGAGCGGAGCAGTGACGGGAAGTGTTGGGAAAACGCGAGAAATTTAAACCTGTATGTTTGAACGCGCATTACGCGAAAACTACTGCACAGAATTGAATGCGGTTTTCACCAATGTATTGCTAGAGGTCTAACTTAAAACTTAGGCACAAGGTATAGATGGGTATTATATGGAAGTCCGTTATTTTTGAAACCCGATATCCACGCGAGCGACGCCGCTGGCACAGCTAGTTAAATAAATAAATAAATATCTATATCTATCAGTCAGTCTCAGAGAGGCTTTGAAAGTAGACGTGCTCTGATCTGTAGATAATTTCCGCTCAACAATAGTTACTGTAATCTGTGCTCAATTATTACCAGCAATAAGATTCAAATTTCAACGCACTTTAAACGACGCGTGAGTGAGACACTACCCTAGCAGACGGCAAGTTTTATAAGCTATTCTTGTCGCGCACCGCATCTCTCTCTGTCCCACCTACAGAATCAGCTGCGCCTGCGCTTCGTCATCAAGACCATGCAACATACACCACCAAACAAATTCTCTTCGGATACAAGTATACCCACATCTGTTAATAAAGAAAATGAATCCTACGTATCTACGCGCAAGCGTAAGCAGCCGGACAGCGATAACTTACAATCACTAGAAGAGAGATTTAATAAACAGCTTTCAAACCTGGACTCCAAACTCACCGACAGCATCACAACGGTGGTTAACAACGCCTTGTCTAGAGAGATGTCGAAGGTATCGAGCTTATTAAACGAAATTAATGCAAACGTCACGAAGCTGAACATTGATAATATCGCCATAAATAAATCCTTGCAGGAAACAAATAACAGACTAAGTGAAATGGAAAAGTACTTAAACTATTCCTCTGAACGTCAGGATTTATTCGAGGATCGGCTCAAAAAAGTAGAACATAGTGCGTCCAACAGCACCAGCTTATCTAACCAGATTAGTGCTCTTGAAAACCAAATCACAAAGATGGAACAACAGGCTAGGCAATGCAACATCGAGATATCGAATCTGCCTGAGCGGCGTGATGAAAACCTTGTTGGCATCTTAGAAAACTTGGGTGATGCTGTAAAACAACCGATACGCGCATCGGACATTGTATCAGTCCATCGCGTCCCTCATGCTGATGCGAAGAATCGACGACCGAAAAATATCGTAGCTAAGTTTACCAGTAGAATACTACGAGATAACGTTATCTCGTCGTGTCGGGCTACAAAAGGATTAGACTCGACCAGATTATCCATAAGTGGTACTCCAGCTGCCATATATGTCAACGAGCACCTTACCCTCAGCAACAAGATGTTATTTCGACAATGCCGGGAGACAGCCAAAGCAAATGGCTTCAAATACGTCTGGGTCAAACATGGCACTATTCTGGTGCGCAAGGCGGATACCACACCGGTTATCGCGATTAGGTCTAGTGCTGATGTCGATCGAATCGGGAAGTAGTATTATTAAGTGTGAAGTGCATATTGTCGTCAACCAAATTAAACATTTTCCCAACAGTGCTCGTAAACTAATAAATCATCATGTACTAAATAATCATCATGTACTTAGCATTTTTGTTGAAATCAGTGCGTGTGCGTGTATTTACTTGTTAAACGCTGTGATTGGAAATAAGAAATGTAATATGACCCTAGTTAAATTGTCTTGTCGGTATGCAATAAAAGTGGCTACTTCGAGGTATTGTATGGCTATATTAATCATTGTGATAATAGATCTATATACGGGTAAGGGGTGTGTGGCTCTTGGGGGGTTTGTGAGTGGCGATTTATGTATTTGTTTTGTTGAAGAGGGGGTTCTAAATTCCGATTTATTCTACGGCATAAACAACTCGGCATCAAGGTACGTATTTCATTGTTGTATTTGTTGCAGGTTTTTTAAAACTGGTTCCAAACGCGCTGTTCTATATTATTTTTCATTGTTAAATTTCTTTTTCAAAGTTCAATTTCTTTACAATTTAGCTGAATGCATAAATTTATTGATATGTATAAACGTACAGATTGTGACAATGGGGGTACTCGGTGGCGCCTTGCGCACATTTCTACCGCTTGGTTACAAAAATATTGTAATGGGGCCCATTTCGGATGGACATCGTACTCGTATATATAATTCTACGTCCGGTTTTGCTATGAAATATGTGATGTTTTTTTTGGTGCAATAAAGCATTAATTAAAGTACTAAGAATATTAATTAATAATATACCTATGCTTATTATCATACCTCAATTACGTAATACTTATTTATTTTTTGTACATTCACGGAGTATAATCTAAACTTAACAGTGTATTATCAAAATTGCCGTGGATTGCGCACCAAATTGCAAACATTATATATGAATATTCTAGCCCATGACTATGACATTATTATTCTTACTGAGACTTGGCTAACTGAACACATAGCGGACAGCGAATTTATAGACTCGCGTTATAGGGTATATCGCTGCGACAGGGACCGGGTGGGCACCGGCCGGCGCGACGGCGGCGGCGTGCTAGTGGCGGTGCGCCGCGAGCTGCGCCCCGCGCCGTGCGCCGCCCAAGCCGGCCCGTCTGCAGATAGTTGTCGCTCGCCTATTGTTGATCATGTCTTAATTGAATTGCGCTCGCGTAACTACTCTTGCTTGCTTAGTGCAGCGTACATTCCACCAAACTTAGACCCAAGCGTGTACTTAGATCATTTTAATTACCTGTCAAATATACTACACACTACAGGCTCCAATGACTATTTAATAGTAGGTGACTATAATCTGCCAACAATACAGTGGTGCGACTGCGGAAATTATATGAAACCCATTATTACAACGAATAGCGGTGCCTCTTGTCAACTATTGATTAACTTCATGTCTAGTCTTAATTCCTATCAAATCAATAAGTGTAAAAATACTAGAGGCCGATTATTAGACTTATGTTTAACTAACATTACTAAGGCTTCGACTAAGCGTGCGCCAATATCATTTGTTCCATTAGATGAAAACCACCCTCCCTTTTTTGGACACTTCCAAATCAATAGCTCTTTTTCTTGTCTTAAATATAAGCCCAGATTAGAATATAATTTTAAAAACGGTGACTACGATTCTTTGAATAGTGAACTGGGTCGTATTAATTGGGATGAAACATTATTGGGATGCAATGCGGAAAACGCGGTTAATGTATTTTATGAAATTATATATAACTTAATTAAAAAGTATATACCTACTAAAACTATTAAATCTTCGCATTTTCCCAAATGGTTCTCCGGAGCCCTAATACACATATTCAAAAACAAAGAAAGGGCTTGGGTAAGGTGGAAGAAATTTAATAATAGCAGCGACTATGAGATTTTTTCAATGTTCAGGGCTAGGTTCAAATTGGAATCTAAAAAATGTTATGAGTCGTATATGAAAAGGGTGGAGAGTGGCATACCCGATAACATAAAGTACTTCTGGACGTATGTGAATAGCACTAGGTCAACATCAGATATACCGGATAGAGTTTCATATGGCAATAGTACATGTGACAGACCTGACGAAATATGTCACTTATTCTCATCTTTTTTCCAGTCTGTCTTCGAACCATCTTCTGTTACCGATAACTATGATATAGATGGTGAGTCTCAACCGAACCAGTCGTCGAATGTTGTTTTGAGTAGAGTAACTTTCACATCTGAAGAAGTTCTGGCACAACTAAAGAGATTAGATACTACTAAAGGTTCTGGTGTAGATGGCATCTCACCAGCTTTCCTAAAACAGACAGCCAAGGCTATATCCTACCCAATACAGTATATCTTTAATAAATGTCTTAAGGAAGGTGTATTTCCCATCATTTGGAAATCTGCCCGTATTGTCCCGGTTCATAAGGGGGGCGATAGAGGTAATGTTGAAAACTACCGCCCCATTTCTATTCTGTGCACACTATCTAAGCTTTTTGAGAGGTTGGTTCATAACAGCATCTATCCTGTCTTACATAACGTTATTATAGAACAGCAGCACGGATTTGTTAAAAGGAGATCAACTACCACTAATTTATTAATATACACATCATACCTGTTCGAAGGTATAGATGCCAACAAACAAGTAGACAGTGTGTATACTGATTTCCGGAAGGCTTTTGATAGAGTGGACCACAGAAAACTATTGGAGAAGCTGGCATTCAATGGTATACGTGGGGACCTATGGCGATGGTTTAAATCCTATATAACCAATCGCACCCAAAAGGTAGTGATAAATGGATACGAGTCCGATTATGTACCGATCAGTTCGGGCGTGCCACAAGGATCTATCTTAGGGCCTTTACTATTTATTTTATTTATAAACGATATACATAATTGTTTCAGTTTCTGTAAATTTCTTTTATATGCAGATGATCTGAAAATTTATCACGTAGTTGAGAATATTGATGATCACATAAAATTTCAATTAGACCTTGATCGTTTTTCTGCTTATTGTCATAATAATAATCTTAAATTGAGTATCGATAAATGTAAAACAATAACTTTTACAAAAAAAAGAAACATTTGTGATAACGCGTACGATTTGATCGGTTCACGGCTGCACTCTGTCCATTCAATTAGGGACCTAGGAGTACAACTAGACTCAAAGATGCACCTGGATCTACACGTATATAACATAGTGAATAACGCTTTTAAAATGTACGGGTTCGTAATGCGTAAAAGCGTAAAATTTAAAAACCCTAATACATACATTTTTCTATACAAATCATTGATTAGGTCTCAACTGGAGTATGCCGTGTCCATCTGGAATCCCTATTACAATAAATACGTTGAAACTTTGGAAACAGTCCAGAAAAAATTCTTGCGCACTGTACAATATAAATGCTCTCATACATACTTGTCATACACTCAGCTCTTAGACAAGTTTCAGATGCTTAGCCTTGAACAAAGACGTAAGCAGCTAGATGCAACTATTTTATACGACATATGCAACAACAAATACGACTGTATACCCATTATTAACAAATTGTGCTATAAGGTCCCATTTAGGGCGCACATGCGTACTCCATGTCATTTGTTTACGACAGCTCGTACAAGGACAAACGCTGGTAAGCGTTCTCCTCTTTACAGGCTCGTCCATTCTTATAACGAGAGCTTCAATGCAATTGACATGGCAGTGGCATCACCGGGTGCGTTTAGGAATTGTATCATATCTGTTTTGAAGGGTCAAGAAAACCCTTCTTAACCTTTTAACATAATAGTGAGACTAATATAAATTATGTAACAGCTCTGTACCTGCTTCGAGTAGCCCTTTTATTTTATTTTATTTATTACTATAAATTTTTATTTTAATAACATTAACTACAAACTTCGTTTTGTTTAACTTTGTTTTCACGAATTTCAACTACAATGGCGAGTTTTAGCTAATGTGTGAAACTGATTTATGAAATTGTATTATACCTTCGCCTACAGATCTATCCATATTGATGACTTTTGCGTCTGTAATATCTACCACAATATTTTGCTAAAATATCCAGTTCAATCAATTTTTTCTCTCTAATGTCAAATATATTATGTATTAATATGTGGTGAACGGTGCTGGTGTCAAATAATGTTATAACATTAAGAAACAACTATGTAGCTACTAAAGAAATTTGTCACTGTTTGTTTACCTAAATAAATGAAAAAAAAAAAAAAAAAATAACATCACATACACCGCTCCGACTCCAAAATTAAGTAGTTTAAGCATTTTTGCTATGTAATGGGTATCAGAACAACGAAGATAACACAATTAAATACAAATGTTAACACTCAGATCTAGATACAAAAATTTCATCACACTAATGTTTTTCTATGTCGTTTCCGGACTTAGGATACGACCCAATCTCATCCCTTGGATGTGGCAGAGACAACTAAGGGAATTCCAGGAAACGAGTCTATGTTTACGAATAAATTATTTGATTTGATTTGATTTGAGTAGCCTGGGTGTTTTAAGACATTAAATTTACCTACTTTTAAAAAAATATATGTCACAACTTCCTCTTCTGGTCTGGCATTTGTAATAGCCACACGCATCATAAGAAAGGTAGATTTATATCTTCAATGAAATCAAATCTACAGTCCGCCACAGTCTCCTATACTGGGTACAAATATAACCTTCTGTGCCCACCAACCCGCCTGCCATTCTTGGTGACTAAGGCATATTCTCCCAACGGACAAATTGTCATTGGGTCTATGTTCAGCAGTGGACGTTTGCAGGCTGATGATGATGAGAAATAAAAAAAAATTCTCTACCTGAAAGCTGTCTGGAAGAGATCGTTACAAGCGATAAAACCGCCTAAATAGGGATGTTTCCAGGGTCAATATAATTACATTCTATTTAGTCCGTATTTTAGATTATAAAATATATTGGACACGTATTTTTTCTTTTTTCATTTAAACAAAAAATAACAAAGACACAAGATGTAGGAGTCTTTGACGTCACTCAGTGGCGAAAAAACTCCCGCTCTTTGACGTCACGCGTATTTTTAACGGGCTATATCTTTGTCATTTTTGGTCTAATTTACAAATGAAAAAATACGTGTCTTTTATTTTTGAACAATCTAAAAGACGGACTAATTACATTTTTTACGGCAACAGGCCTATTGTAATGTTTTCCTGTAATGTTTTCCTGTAATGTCTATGTTTTGTGCAATAGCGAGTATCTATCTTTTTCTTTTAGATGAAGGGCGTGTACCGCACGAGCTGATACAAGTCATAAGTGATGGGCTACCAGGGTTACTGGTCCCGCCGGCCTTGGAGCCAGGGAAAGCTGGTTTGCAATGGGTAAGTAATATTTAAATGGGGGCGATATTCAAAACAAGAGAGGTAGGGCATAGCGAATCTTCGCTCAAATTGAGCCGCCCGTCCGGGGAAGGACCTCCACCCTATAGAATACCGCAGTCAAATGACCTCTGGGTCGTGTTTCTGCCGGTGAGTAGGGTTTCCGGAGCTCGTGGGGGGTTAGGGTTGGGCCGGCGGCATGGCGGTGGCAACTGACAAGTAACAGACCAGTTACTTGCCCGTTGTCACAGCGACTTGGGCTTCTCTTTCGCTTTCCATCAGGCGTAGGGAAGCCATTATGTCGAGCCACTATAAAAAAAAAAACAACGAAAAAAATTCAAGCATAACATGCTATTGGGGCTTATAGATAGGGAAGCACACAATAACAGTTTATCAGCCAGTTCTCATGCTGTTATAGATAGATAGGAATAATTCTACAGGCATGGCGGCGGCAACAGACTAGTGATTATCTGTTGCCACTTGTTGCTTTTCTAAAGTATCTAAGTAAGTAGTCTTGTCACATAGTTCAAGTTTCGGCTTAGTTTGGGGCTAGATGGCGATGTGTGGTCCAGCATGGCATGTCTTGGGTTATTTATAAATTTATTTTTATCAAGCGACTAGCGGAAATAGGCGGGCAAAATCGCAATAAGCCCAAGATTGGACTGTCTGGTCTGATGATGTACCTCAAAGTACCGTTTTTTAGCTAAGCAGTTCAAGGATTTGAATATACTTATTTAGGGTTAGGTTGGTTAGGGTATAGGGCAACGGAACATAGGGAGTAACGGTGTGGTGGGTGCAGCCACACCTTTGCACGAGGTCCGCCCGGGGAGCACTCTATTGCTCCCCGGATCCGGGGGCAGGGGTATTTGCCCTCCCCGGACCAGGAGTGCCGGCCGCTTATCATCTGCGGCTGGCCAGGGCAGGCAGGGATGTGGCCGTATGCTTCGGCGCTACCCGTGTCCCTGCAACTTGCTGCCCACTGGCGACACAGGGGGGTTTAGTGGGTATGCCCTCCCTTTTGGGAGGTGTGAGTCCCACACACCATGCCGCCTCCCCCCGGAGACGGCATGAAAAAAATAGGGCAACGGAACCCTTATTCTTCATGTCTGTTCGTCCATCTGCCCATCCATATGTGACAGACACTTTTTTCCGTAACTAAGTAAGTAATAGCTATATTGTGGAAATTTGGTAAGTAGATGTATTGGACGAACCGCATTAAGAAATGCAAAAATAGAAAAAAAAAAAACAATTTTTGGGGTTCCCCATGCTTAGAACTGAAATTCAAGTTTTTTTTTGTCAACTTATATCACTGATTTGGTACGCTGTTTTGAACAGAGAAGACACCAGTTTCATGGCTATTCAGTATATTCAATTTTGGTTTCCAGCTCCAAGTGGTTGGTGCACTGTGCGAGTCCACGGAAACGCAGGACAGAGTGTTGCAAGAAGTGACTCCGGACACTTTTGAAGACACTTTGTACAGTGTGCTACAGTATACGTCACAGGTATTTTTGAAATAAAATAATAAGAGAGGTAGGGCATAGCGAATCTTCGCTCGAATTGAGTTGCCCGTCCGGGGAAGGACCTCCAACCTATAGAATACCGCAGCCAAATGACCTCCCGAGTCGTGTTTCTGCTGGTGAGTAGGGTTTCCGGAGCTCGTGAGGTGTTGGGTTGGGCCGGCATGCTGTGGTAACTGACGGCGGTAACTGAACAGTTACTTGCCTGTTGTCACAGGGACTTGGGCTTCTCTTTCGCTTTCCATCAGGCGTAGGGAAGCCGTTATGTCGACTTTGTATAAAAAAAGACATTGCTCCGATCCCGAAGTAAGTTAATTGGTTAATTGTTATATTATGGTTCAGGACACTTTCGTTGTTCTGAAACACAAATAAAAATCTTAAAATAAAAATGTATTCACCCAGACACGAAACAAACACAAATGTATATCACATGCCATTGTATTCACATACTTCATCATCTATACTTATAATAAATCTGTAGAGAGGTCAATTCTGTACATAAAATATTTTTTCAAAATAACTATCAGGGGGTGATAAGTGATCGATACTGATACCAAAAATGCAATCAGTAAAATTTTTGTCTGTCTGTCTGTCTGTCTGTCTGTCTGTCTGTCTGTCTGTCTGTATGTTCGTTATAGAAAATTGGGCTTAATTTGGGGCTAGATGTCGATCTAATAAATAAATAAAAAAATAAATAACCCAAGACATGCCACGCTGGGCCACTCAGCGCTACCTAGCCCCAAACTAAGCCGAAGCTTGTACTATGGGTACTAGACAACTGATAAACTTACTTAGATACATTTTTTTTTTGTAAATAAATACATATTATACAACATAGAAAACACCCAGACCAATACAAACAGACATGTTCATGAACACAAATGTTTGTACTGTGCGGGAATCGAACCCACGACCCTTGGCTCAGAGGGCAGAGGTCACTACCAGGACTTATTTAATGTTCATATTAAATGTGCCTGAATTAAACGATTTTAATCTTATTTTATTCACCTATTTATTTATTATTTTTCCGTTCAACGCTAGAAATACGTTGCTCGACATCGAAGTTGTACCAGAATGACGTTCATTCAAAGTTTTCGAATTCGAGCGGAAAGAAATATCTTAACTAATATGATAAAGCTGAAGAGTTTGTTTGTTTGAACGCGCTAATCTCAGGAACTACTGGTCCGAATTGAAAAATTCTTTTTGTGTTGAATAGACCATTAATCGAGGAAGGCTTTAGGCTATATAACATCACGCTGCAACTATTAGGAGCGAAGATATAATAAACGATCCGCGACCGCGATGCCCCGCGCTGCCCCCTCTCAGCCGCCCGGAGCACTGGGACGCCGGGAAGCGGAGTCGACGACGGAACTCGGACGCAGACGCAGCTGCCACGCGCTCCGAATATAATCCCTACACAATTATCAAAGTTTCAATGTAAAAACAAAGGGGATAACTATTCCACGCGGACGAAGTCGCGGGCACTGCTAGTCGTTAATAAGCCCGCAGGAATTTATTGATACTTTTGTTTACATAGAATGGTCCCGTGGGAGTGGACGCTGCGCAGCAGGCGGTGGTGGTGGGCTGCCGGACGGCGCTGGTGCTGGCGCCCGTGTCGCGCGACTGGGAAGCAGCGCTGACCCGCTTACTGGCACACCATCAGGTAATACATGATCCATACTCATCAAAGCTTACTGTCTAATCAATTAATGTAAAGCTTTATCATCATCATCATCAGCCTATTACAGTCCACTGCTGGACATAGGCCTCTCCAGTTGTTCGCCACTTAGAGCAAACATCTGGAGGATATACCCATAATCGCCACGCTGAGCAGGCGGGTTGGCGATCGCAGGCTGCTGCCCGTCACCGGTCTTTAGTATTTAGCTACGCCTTCAATTGTGATGGTTATACCGCCACCAGTCGGTTGCCAGCGCCTCGTTTGTTGTTCGGCAGGATGCACCACGGGCAGGTGAGGTTGGCTTGGAGCGAAAAGATAATGGGTCGCTCCCTTACATCCCCAATAAAAAAAAAGCTTTATATGTAACTCGTATGATAGAAAACATATTTTATAAAATTAAACCGACTTAAAAAAGAAACACAAACTACCAAAACTTTAATTTGACAAAAACTGTACCTGCATAACTAAAAAGTGGTAAATAACGCAAACATATTATATCATCATCAGTCCACTGCTGGACATATTATATGTATAACTATAATTATTTACAATTGTAAGTTATTTTTGGAATCGGTGCCAGCGTCTAGGTACCTAACGTAGACTGTTGTTGTATGACGCGCGCGGCCGACAATATACATTTATTTGTTTGGCTGGCACCGAATAAGTGATAATTGTAAATATTTAAATAATTATAGTTAACAAAAAAAAGTATTATACTTACAGACGAATTGAGAACCTCCTCCTTTTTCGAAGTCGGTTAAAAATTCTTCTAGTTCGCTGTGGAGTTAAGGTTGAATTTGTTATGTTTAGTTTTGGAGAGACGCTAAAATTAACCCTATGCAAATAAATGGTATTCAGTCATGTATAATGTTCAGGTGCGCAAGCTGCTCTGCGCCGGTCTGACCAGCGGCAACGGCTCTCGTCGGCGACAGATACTCCAGTTGGTGAAGCATCACTACTTCCCCTCCGATCAGATGAACCAGGTACCTGTAGTTTGTTTGACGAATCTTTTTATTGCTTAGTAATAAGGATTTTTCCAGGGTTAAAACAATTAGTCCGTATTTTAGATTATAAAAATATATTGGACACACGTATTTTTCCTTTTTTAGGAGTGTCCCCACTCTTTGACGTCACTCTGTGCAAAAAACTCCCACTTTTTGACGTCACGCGTAATTTTAACGCTATATCTTTGTAATTTTTGATATAATTTACTATTGAAAAAACCGTGTCTTTTATTTTTTAAAAATCAAAAGACTAATTACATTTTTTACGGCAACAACTCTATTATGACCCCCTTGTTAGTATAATATAGTTATATGATGAGCAACATCGATTCGAGAATCATTCAACGGGTTAGGTGGGCCGCATACATTCGGAATTCCGGTGCGGAATTCCGAATTGAAATTTAGATTTGCAGAAATAATGCTCTACTTACATATAAAATGCTGGAGCGCTTTGTATGCAAGTAGAGCATTCTTGTTGCAAACGTGAATTTCAATTCGGAATTCCGCATCGAAATTCCGAATCTATGTGACCCACCTAAGTGTCACTTGAAAATCTGTGGCTGGAGAATTTTTTTAAAGTGTATTCTGGTCGTTAGGTGTTCGGCGAGACCCTGCACAGCATGCCGGACATAACGGAGTGTTCATCCCCTCGTCCCGTGGAGGGCGAGGGGGAGGGATCGTGGGTGACCGCGCGCCTCGCGCCGGCGCAGGAGCACGCCATCGACCAGCTCGTGGCCAAGCTGAGCGACGCCCTGCATGGTGGGCAGGTGAGGACACTGGCAGCAGCGTACCTGCTGCGGTCAACCCGCCTGCCGAGCGCGGTGACTAAAGTAAACCCCGCCAAACGACAATAGGGATATGCAAAAAAATTATTTCATGTATTTACTAATTTATCGTAAAATAGATAAGAATATACTACGAACAGCGAAAACAAAATCAAAATTGGCTGAAAAATGGGTGAGATAACAGTCGTTGAAAGTAAATATATCCGTCTCTCTCACGAAAACAGTTCGGTAGTAACCTCTTGTGTTCGTGAACATGTCTGTTTTTATTGGTCTGGGTGTTTACTATGTATAATATGTATTTATTTACAAAAGAAAATCTTTCTAAGTAAGTTTATCAGTTATTAATAGTGCGCGCGGAACTAGTTGGCCGCGCCTTGGGGCCTCAAATTGTTACGTGCCTAAGATCCCCAAATTCTCGTTTGTCCAAGGGCCCCGTCATCGTTTAATACGGTCTAAGCTGACAAGGCACTGGGTAACTTATTTAAACCCCAACATAACAAGAGGTTTTGTTAAGTATTGTTAATTATAGAGGAAGACCTAGTAGTAGGACATTCCATGACCAAAGAGAAAGTGTCCTAAAAAAGGTGAAATATTATGTACCATAAACCAACAAGCATGTATGAAGAGATTTATGAATGTGGACGAAACAAAAAGTCTGCCTTTTGTACACTATTTCTATTGTGCAATAAAGTTTAAATAATTAAGAGAGGTAGGGCATAGCGAATCTTCGCTCGAATTGAGCCGCCCGTCCGGGGAAGGACCTCCACCCTATAGAATACCGCAGTCAAATGACCTCTGGGTCGTGTTTCTGCCGGCGAGTAGGGTTTCCGGTGCTCGTGGGGGGGTTAGGGTTGGGCCGGCATGGCGGTGACAACTGACAGGTGACTGGCCAGTTGCTTGCCCGTTGTCACAGCGACTTGGGCTTCTCTTTCGCTTTCCATCAGGCGTAGAGAAGCCATTATGTCGAGCCACTATAAAAAAAAAAGAAAAAAATAAGCAAAAGTTGTGTGTCAGGATCGTAGCAAATGGAAGGACGTGGTCTCCGTACGCCGTACACCCCTCTGGGAGAAAGGCGTGACGTTATGTATGTATGTATGTTTATTATACTTTCAGATATCGGACATCGCGACATCAAGCGTCATGGAGCTGTACGGCTACAAAATGACCTGCTTGGAACAGAGGCTACATTCGCATTCAGTAGCGTTGCAGGTATGAATTTAATGTTTGATTCCCCACAGGGTAAATGTTGTCTCTTGGAAGTAAAATGTATTATGTAGTAGTATAACCCTATTGGAGTAGTAAAGCTTATGAGCGTCCTCTCTTCAATAGGCTTGTTTCCATAAAAAAATTAATTAGTCCGTCTTTTAGATTATTAAAAAATAAGAGATACGTATTTTTTTATGTGTAAATTAGACCCAAAATTACAAAGATAGACGGGCTATCCCGTTAAAGTTGCGTGTGACGTCACATCAAAAACCCCCACTCCTAAATTTTGATGGTTTGTATCTTTTTTATTTTTTTATTTTTATTACAAACATTTGTGTGCATGAACATGTCTGTTTGTATTGGTCTGGGTGTTTTCTATGTATAATTATGTATTTATTTACAAAAAAAATGTATCTATGTAAGTTTATCAGTTGTCTAGTACCCATAGTACAAGCTTCGGCTTAGTTTGGGGCTAGATGGCGCTGTGTGGCCCAGCGTGGCATGTCTTGGGTTATTTATTTATTATTATTTATTTGTTAAAGGGCGCAAGTGAGCACACGGCGTCGTTGCAACACTCGCTGGCGATGCTGCAGGCTACCAACTCGTCGCAGCAGGACGTCTTGTACACCACTCAGATGCAGAAAGAGAAGTATGCGCAATTTATAACAGTGTGCCTAGCACGAACACTTTCGAAAAAGTATGCGAAACGTAACCATAACGGGCGATAATTTTCACTACGTTAACGTACGTAAACGTAGTACCTCTTACGCACGATAGGGGCGCTGTACCAAGTATTACAAATGTTTACGGTAACGTTACGCATACTTTTTCGAAAATGTTCGTGCTAGGCACCAGTTCACGGGTGTCGTAACAGTCTATTATGGGTTCGTTATGACACCAGCGGGGCTGTGTGAAGAAAAATTTACCAATGATACAATTATTGTTCAAGTCACGTCACGACCCCACTTTAGTGGAATCGATGATATTCATTCGAGTGATGTAAGGGAGCACCTACCCGTGGTGCATCCTGCCGAATGTGTGTCCTCTATCGTCTTTACAATGGGGAATGCTCCGAAGAGTTATTCCAACTCGTTCCGCCCTCTCCTTTCCACTCCCTAACAACACGTGCTGGACAGCGTTGTCATCCGCATACCATCCAGACGATGGTGGCGCGCACCAAGAGGTTTAGTTCCTCGTTCCTGCCCCGTGCCATTAAGTCATGGAATGCCCTTCCAGCTCATGTGTTTCCTTCTTCTTACAATCCTGGGTTCTTTAGGCGGGGCGTGAAACGGCATCTCAGTGGGCCTTCAGGGTGAGGGCGACAGGCGCAATGGGCTCTATTGTGCCTGTCGACCTAACTTTTGGACCTCACGACCGCTTACCATCAGGTGGAGTGAGGTCATCCTGAAAGCTCTTCTTATAAAAAAAAAAAAATAACAAACAAGGCGCCGGCAAACGACTGGTAGCGGTATAAACATCACAATTGAAGGCGTAGCTAAATATCACAGACCGATGACGGGCAGCAGCGTGACCGGAGCGAGCATTGTTGCAAAGTTGCAATAATAAATTGTTATTTACTTTTCACTTGGGTTCAATTATGTTGTGTTACATTTTATAGTCTACTTTGTTACATGTAACCTAATTTCGTGCAGTAGTACATAAGCATCGGTGGTTCAGTGGTAGAATGCTCGCCTGCCACGCGGGCGGCCCGGGTTCGATTCCCGGCCGATGCAGGAATCTTTTTAACTTTTTTTTAGTTTCTTTTATGTCATTTTGTTTTTTTTTCCATTTTTTTAAATTATTTTGTTTTACATCATGGATATATTATTATTTTAGTAACGTCATATCTACTGCTTAAAAAATACAATAAAACATTTTTAATTTGCAATAATATGTTCCTGTAATATTATATTCAGATTGTTTGTTATATTTTTATTTTATTTCGATTTTCTATATTATGTGATTTGAAATAATGAGTATTGAACTGAAAACGAGGAAGGGATCAAAGAATCATTCACATGTTTCATAAAAAAAGACTCCATGACTATGAATCGTTTGTGTACCTTTCAATAAAAAATTAATACTTCTTGTTATCTGTCAATTACAATATCGGAGACTACATAAACTAGTGGTGATACAATCTCTTAAATTCGTCATACACCGATTAGCCGAATACGGTCGCGAAAGAAATGATTTTATATTATATCTAGGATGTGTTGTACATAAAAAATTATTATACATCGCAAAATAGCGTGGCATGTCTAGGGTTATTTTACTTATAATAATTTTATTTTGTTGTCATTCCATAGACACAAGAAGACGGTAGAAGATCTCCACAAACAGCTAGAGGATGCCGAGACCGCATTGCGAGGGTTCCGCGCCAAGTTGGCTGCCGAGAGACTGGACAAAGAGAACCAGAAGGAGAACCTTCAGAAGGAGTTTAAGGCTCAAATGAGTGTGAGTATCATTAGGAATATCTCATCATGGTCCTGCAAAGTCCACTGCTGGACATCTCTTTATTTATTTTGTTATAGGGATGTAAGGGAGCGGCCTATCACCTTTTCGTTCCAAGCCAACCTCACCTGCCCGTGGTGCATCCTGCCGAACAACAAACGAGGCTCTGGCAACCGACAGGTGGCGGTATAACCATCACAATTGAAGGCGTAACTAAATACCACAGACCGATGACGGGCAGCAGCGTCACCGGAGCGAGAAGCTACGCCCTGCGATCGCCAACCCGCCTGCCCAGCGTGGCGATTATGGGTATATCCTCCAGACGTTTGCCCTAAGTGGCGAACAACTGGATGATAGGCCTATGTCCAGCAGTGGACTGCAATAGGCTGATGATGATGATGATGATTTTGTTATAGTAGCTCGACATAATGGCTTCCCTACGCCTGATGGAAAGCGAAAGAGAAGCCAAAGTCGCTGTCTGTGGCACCAGGCAAGTAACGGGTCAGTTACCTGTCAGTAGCCACCGCCATGCCGGCTCAACCCTAATCCCCCACGAACTCCGGAAATCGGTTTCACACAATCGGAGTCGGAACACGACCCGGGGGACATTTTGCTGGGGTATTCTATAGGATGGAGATCCTTACCGGACGGACGGGCGGCTGAATTCGAGCGAAGATTCGCTATGCCCTACCTCTCTTGAAGATTCTATTTACCTACCAGTAGGTACCGACTAACTTTACGCTGACCTGTTTGCGCTGATTACCAATAATGCTATGTTTGATAAAATGTAAGTAATCTATATAGTAAGGATATAAGATAGGCATTAGGCCTGTGCCCGTGCGACGGAACATCAATATAAGATGTTGACCACCTTTTAAGGAACATCTTAACTAATATAAAGCTGAAGAGTTTGTTTGTTTGAACGCGCTAATCTCAGGAACTGAAAACTGAACTGAACTGGTCCGAATTGAAAAATTCTTTTTGTGTTGAATAGACCATTTATCGAGGAAGGCTTTAGGCTATATAACATCACGCTGCAGCTATTAGGAGCGAAGAAATAATGGAAAATGTAAAAAAAAACGGGGAAAAAATAACTATTCCACGCGGACGACGTCGCGAGCACAGCTAGTCTTTGAATATGAGAGGCAAAAATATCTAAACATCTGCGCCAATAGGAAACTCGCACCCTTTAAAATCCTCGAACAACTCAAAGCCAAGAGGCAACCAAAGCTTTTGTATATCTGGTTACCTTTATAGTTAATAAATTGAAAAACAGAAATAAGACATAAAGCCATGAGAGTACAAACCTGTATCCAATCGCAGGCTATACAAATCCCCGTAAATTACTACTTCATAGCTACTTATTAGCATCAGCAAAGAATTTTTTACCAAACCGCAAATCAAAATTATCTTACAGATTGTCACCTTTTCTAACACCTCCATATTGCCTGGAGATAGGGACGCATTACCTCAGAACTTTAAAGCATCTGTATTCTTTTGTTATTGGATAGGTAGTTAAGATATTATTACCTATTGTACGAGTAAGTTTAAAATGTAAATATACATGCATAAGAACCACGAGAGCTGCTGCCGACAAACTGTTACAACAGTTTGGCAGATTTCCAAATTGTAATAGCGTGTATATCTTATGAATAAAATAAATTAAAAAAAAAAAAAAAAAACTTATTAAAAAAAAAGAAAAAAAAGGATGTTACCATAGATTTGTTAATAATCACGTGAATTTCCTTTAGAATGTTGAGGCGGAAATGAAGGCTCGCGAGCGGGAGGCCGAGGAGCGACTGCGGCACGCCGACGCCGAGAATAAGGCGCTGCAGAAGAAGTTGGAGCAGCAGGTAGGCGAAATCAATACTTATGTAGCGGCCTACAGTAGCAGTTTTGTATTGTGCGCTGCTTAACAGGCAGTCGTTCCCCGCCGCGCATTCCGACCACTCGCTAACAACATGTAATATTATAAGGTGCACCACCAAATATATATTTCTACTGGACTTTGGACTTCTATCATTTCACCACACCGCACAGAGGAACCTCCACATCTCCCATACTTATATTATAACAGTAAAAAAAGTTTGTCTGTCCATTGCATTTCCTAAAAAAAGACGTTTTTCAAACTAGAAGGTAGGTAGGGCTGCGGTTACCGCACAAAAAAAACATTCGACTGTGAACCTTTCAGAGTAAAATGGACTTTTAAAGTCAATTAAAAAAAGGTTTTTTTTTAAATGATATATATATGTAATATACTCGCACGAATGTAATTATTTTTTTCGAAAGATTTTTTGCAAGAAATGGTATATTATTTATTACTAATAGCCAAAATATAAAATTATATTCCTTTGCTTATTAAATAATAGCTTGATAATAACAGAATTAATTGATTGATTTGTTTAATCCTTTTAAGTAACCAGAGTCATTTGGTTCATAATATCTATTTATATACCCACAGACGAGCAAAAACAGCGAGCTGGCCGGCGTGTTGATCAAGTTCGAAGAGCGGGTGAAGCAACGGGACAAGAAGTTGGAGGAAGCCTCTGCGGCTGACGCTGCCCTGAAGAGGGACCTCGAGCGTAAAGACACGGTGAGTGCCCGGTAGTAGGGTTGCCGTAAGTGTCTGCGGCTGGCCAGGTGCCCTACTACAAAAAAAAAAACGATCGTTCGTCGAACGGATCGCGTATTTTTGCCCCCATAAATCCCTCTCTTTCGTCCCTCCCTTAATATGCCTGCCATGTTAGTAAGTAAGTAACTAAGTATTTTTATTTAGCACTGTATAATATAATTCAGACAATTTTAAAATTACTGTCCTGATCGAGTTCGGGTCGTCTATTTTCAAGGTTTTTCGAGATTTTGAGTAATGTTTAGACCATTGCTCATTTGTATCGAGAGTCAAAAAGCATTATTTTATTCCTTAAGGTCGTAAGACCGAATGTAAGTTTACATATCACTTTATTATTTTGTTAAGGGACAGCGCAGACGACAGACTATCCGTGACGCACTTTTTTGCAATTATATGCAGTAACTGTGAAATATCCGCGACAAAAATTTGTCGCGGATATTTCACAGACTCAACGCACGCGACGCACATCTTCGAATATTTTGTCGGCAGATCTAGACGCTCTTTTTGAGCGCAGACTCTATCGCACAAAAAGTATGCCGTCTGCGCTGTCACCTAAAGCTACATATTGTGTCTGGTGTCAATTTTGTGAGGTTGAAATACCTATCTTAACTAATAACTAATATTATAAAGCTGAAGTGTTTGTTTGAACGCGCTAATCTCAGGAACTACTGGTCCGAATTGAAAAATTCTTTTTGTGTTGAATAGACCATTTATCGAGGAAGGCTTTAGGCTACATAACATCACGCTGCGACTATTAGGAGCGAAGAAATAATGGAAAATGTAAAAAAAAGTGAGAAAAATAACTATTCCACGCGGACGAAGTCGCGAGCTCAGCTAGTAATTAATGAAGTTTATATTTGTCATTTGCAGATGATCAAACAGCTAGAGAAGACTGTGGCGGAACGCGAGAACAGGCTGTACCAAGTGACGTCGCAGCTGGAGGAGATGAAGAGGGTGCAGGAGATGGTGGCCAAGCTCATGAGCAAGAGCTCGCAGTCCAGCTAGCGACGACAGGTGCGCCTCGTCCGTCTAGATGTGATATAAATATAAATATATAAATATCAGACAACATCACATACATTGCTCCGATCCCAAAGTAAGTGGCTTAAGCACTTGTGTTATGGGTATCAGAACAACGAAGGTACCACAAATAAATACTTAAATATCAATCAATCAATCAAAATATTTTTATTGTTCCTTTACAATCAGACACTTACAATATGAAAAATACAAATATATAACACCCAGACACGGAACAAACACAAGTGTTCATCACACGAATGTTTGTCCCGGGTGGGAATCGAACCCACGACTCTCGGATCAGAAGGCAGGGGTCACTACCAATTGAGCCACCGAGCCTGTCATAGCTCGTACATGCAAACTGACGAACTTTACAGGAGAGACAAGAAACTTCTTTTAAAGTTTTTTTTATAGTAGCTCGACATAATGGCTTCCCTACGCCTGATGGAAAGCGAAAGAGAAGCCCAAGTCGCTGTGACAACGGGCAAGTAACTGGGCAGTTACTTGTCAGTTGCCACCGCCATGCCGGCCCAACCCTAACCCCCCACGAGCTCCGGAAACCCTACTCACCGGCAGAAACACGACCCGGAGGTCATTTGGCTGCGGTATTCTATAGGGTGGAGGTCCTTCCCCGGACGGGCAGCTCAATTCGAGCGAAGATTCGCTATGTATGTCCTACCTCTCTTACTATGCCCTACCTCTCTACTCTCTCAGTATAGATTTTAAAATCATTCCCGAAATTGTACATTAATTAATATTATATCTAGGTTCAACTTAACTGTATGTTGTGCAAAAGATAATAATCTCTATATCCCTTCCTTTCAGATCCTGCGTTTCAATGAACTACGAAGACTACGAAGAGATCTCAGCCTAATTATATTATATTTTACACAATTTTTCTATCGCATTATGTGGTTCGCGTATTTAAAGTTGGGGCAATATAGGCCACATTTGACATTCCATCAAAATTCAACAAAGTGACCTTGTAACGGCCGGCATATAAATACTATCTATTCTATATAAAATAACCTGCAATTATTGCATTTGGTTTTATATTACAAGTACATATTTTATTGTTATAATCACCAAATGTAATTTAACGACTTACATTCACTATAATTATTAAAAAATTTAAAAGATATTTATTTGATATTGTTTTCTAGAGAATTGAACGTTGTTACAATGTTGCGTCAATGAACGATGATTTTTTGGGAAAGATTGTTTGCAAGTAATAGTATATTATTACTAATAGCCAAAATATAAAATATTATTTTTTTGCTTATTAAATAATAGCTTGATAATAACAGAATAATTAATTAATTAATAATAATAATAATTGATTGATTTGTTTAATTCTTTTAAGTAACCACGACTCATTTGGTTCATAATACCTATTTATACCATGGATTTCATGTAACTCGACAATTTTGCACTGCGGTTTCGAAGAAAAAGCAGCAAATTCGTAATGGACCTATTTTTATGATTGTTAGCAATAATGTGACAGATTCGACTATAACTATGAAAATAAAATAACAGTATTTTCTATTTCGATTCACATGTTTGAAGTACGTATCGATTAATTCACTTTAATCGAAGTGTTTTGAAGCAGGTCACCTCACTATGAAGCTAAAACTGACAGACGCAATATGAAAATGATTAATATGAAGAAGAGGACATGAATTGAGAACATGATGAATATAAAATCATGAAGGATGAATAGAACAAAAGAATAGGCTGTTATGGACTTGATCCAAAGCCGTTAAACTTAAACAAAAAAAAACTGACAGACGTTAAATATTGGCTATTAACTTGCCTCAACTTTAGTAACTTTTTATACAAAAGTTTTGCTGCGTACATTGTTGTATCACAAATTATGCTACGAATGGAATTTAAACAAATAAAATTGATATTGTATAAAATATTATTTTTATAACTCGTCGACAAATAAAATGATGTAAACTGACTATGGATTTTTTCTATAATAATAAAAATTGTAAATAACCCAAGATATGCCACGTTGGGCCACACAGCATCATCTAGCCCCAAACTAAACCGAAGCTTGTACTATGGGTATATGGCGGATAAGCTGCCTGCCTACGTCTTACCTCTCGTCTTCAATGCGTGTAAATGGTGATGGAGAATATTGATGTTATTAAGGAGTCTGCCCACTACACCGTATCATACCATGGCCGTGCTATGAACGTGTCAGACAAAAAAGTATTCTTTGTATTGAAAACTATGAGACGATGCCCATTAGACCGTTCCGTCACCGACCAACACCGTCGCGTGCCATGCACGGACAGTTCAGAATTGTCGGCGAGAATATTTTGCCGGTGCCGGTACGCTCCGCGCACGGTGATAATACGGGTTATAACCGCGTATAAGGACCGTTATAAACGCGTCTCAAATGCCTTCTCTGAGTTTAGTCCAGCCTATACAATCTTAGTACAAGTTGTACAGTTAATCTTTTAATAGCCATACCTATTCTTAAAACCACTCACCAGACGTCCAGGCATTACCGATACACATGCGATAATGAAACGGCTTCCTATGATATATCGGGTTGCATACGGACACCATACCGGCATCATACGGGCATTAAACGCCGTCGACTCGTTTCAGTGGGCACAGCAAGCCGTATCGTATTACCTTCCGTGCTTGACACGTTCATAGCACGGCCATGGTATGGTACGGTGTAGTGGGCAGACTCCTTTACTTTGAAAACGTTATGATTGCGTTTCCGTAAAAGCGAATGATTATGTAACTTCTCGGGTAGATGCGTTTTAAACCTTTGGTAGTGTAGCTGTTTGGTATTCGCAAAGTTCAGGGTCGTTGCATCTCAAATACGGAACAAAATTAGATACAAACTACTAGAATAGGTGCGAGTAAGATGAGTAGGAGGCTGAAGGCTTTCTTCTTAAATAACCACGAAGGGCAGGCAGGCCTTGACATTGATAATGGGCAGCTTGACAGTTAGTTGTTCGCGCACACAATGTCCAGAGCCAAAGTTGTTAGGGTTCAATTTTGATTGCTACTGTAAATATCAGCCCCTGTCTCCTCTACCCGAGTCACAATAATTCCCTGTTCCCTACCCGCGTAGCCTTCCCTGGAATCATCATCAGCCTATTGCAGTCAACTGGCCTCTCCAGTTGTTCGCTACCTAGGGCAAACATCTGGAGGATATACCCATAATCGCCACGCTGGGCAGGCGGGTTGGCGATCGCAGGACGTAGCTTCTTGCTCCGGTGACGCTGCTGCCCGTCATCGGCCTGTGGTATTTAGCTACGCCTTCTATCGTGATGGTTCTACCGCCACCAGTCGGTTTGCCAGAGCCTCGTTTGTTGTTCGGCAGGATGCACCACGGGCAGGTGAGGATGGCTTGGAGTGAAAAGGTGATAGGTCACTCCCTTACATCCCATTCACTCTCGCCTTGAAAATCTGAAGGCTATATCTCTTAGGGAACTAGTCTCTCACTGTCTAGTATCTAATTCCGTTTCGTATTTGGGACATGCATCCGAATAGCGCAGGCTGCGTCGCTCGCGGATGCGACCCGCCGGCCTAATGTGGCGCGACCTTGAACTTTGCGAACATCTCGCGGCAGGTAGCGTTAGCACAGACGTTGCATTTTAAAAGCGATATGGGTAACTTAGTCTAGAAGAGTTTTCTACACTAATATTAGAGGAAAGATTTGATTGTTTTTTTTTTACATTGAAAAGGCTCCGAAACTACTGGACCGATTTGAATATATTTTTCACTGTTGGAAAGCTACACTATCTCCGGTGAACTTGAACTATACCTATTGAATTTTCAAAAGTAGTTAGTGATAATAATAAGCGCGTAGGGAAGTGACGACCCCATCGCCCGCTGTTGGGAGTTACTGAGCTTCGCACCATGAAGAGCAACCACTCCCAGCAGTGCAGTCAGTCTCCGCAGGGCAGCTTGTGGCCAGCTGTTGGTGTGTGGCGACACCACGGACCCGAGACCTCCCGGGGGAACAGTCCATCTTTCCCCCACCTCTGGCTTGCCTTCGTTGGCCGTGCAGAGTGCCCTTTCTTTTATCTCTGGGTTTAAAAAAAGACATCTAAAGCCTACTGTTCTGTGCACGGTACTCATAACAAATAACAACGAGTTTGTATGGACCGGTCCTCGTCGCGGGTCAAAGTCGACTATTCCAGGCGAGTCACGGCCCCCAGTGAACGACGTCGGCTGAAACGGAACACTATTTCTGAAACAACTGGAATAGAAGCTTTACATTTTCAATTCAGGCACATTTTTATGTGATATTATTATCACATAAAAATGTGCCTGAATTGAAAATGTACGACGTTATCGTCGTCGTCAGCCTATCGCAGTCCACTGTTGGACATAGGCCTCTTCAGTTGATCACCACTTTGGGAAAACATCTGGAGAATATACCCATCATCGCCACGCTGGGCAGGCGGGTTAGCGATCGCAGGGCGTACCTTCTCGCTTCGCCGGTGAGTTCGGTGACGCTGCTGCCCGTCATTGGTATGAGGTCTTCAGCTACGCCTTCAATTTTAATGGTCATACCACCATCAGTACTAGTGGAGACCGCGTATCGGCAAACGTAATGTAGGACGCCCTCAGGCCAGGTGGAGTGACGATTTGCGCAGGACGGCTGGCAAGTGCTGGATGCGAGAAGCCCAAAATCGACCTAAGTGGCGAACATTAGGAGAGGCCTACGTCCAGCAGTGGACTGACACGGGCTGATGATGATGACCGCCACCAGTTGGTTGTTTAGTTTTCGATTTTGGTGGTAGGGGCCCAGTTCTGCCATCGAGGACAAATCGACCGCGCTTATAATATAGGGTTCCACTATATAACGACAATCACCGAGATGTTTATTTGATAAAACTTATTTTATGTGTAATTAAATATGTCAATAAATATATTCCATATGTGTTCATCATCATCAGCCTTTATCAGTCCACTGCTGGACATAGGGCTCCCCCAATGCTCGCCACTTTAATCGAACCTGAGCTTCTCGCATCCAGCACTTGCCAGCCGTCCTGCGCAAATCGTCATTCCACTTAGCCTGAGGGCGTCCTACATTACGTTTGCTGAATTATGGGTTGCTTATCAATTTTAGTCCAGGGTATAAATACTTAAGTTTTATCTAGGTCGTTCGTAAAGCGGATCTTAAACCATTAGGTATAGTGAGCTGAGGAAGCATGAGGCATGCCCATGGTCAGTGTCTTATGCTAATTTTTTGTCTTACCATCAGGTGACTAGGAGTCTCTATGCTGTGTTACTTTAAAAAACAGATTATAATAGTTTTTTAAGTGTCCATTGTTCCGTTTTCGACGAAAGATTCCGCCATTTTTTCACTGCAAAGTGAAAAGCTAACTATATAGCTAGAGAGGCCTATGTCCAGCATTGGACTGCGATAGGTTGTTGATGATCATATTCTGTCATCATCATTCTCCTACCCTTATCCCACTCTAAGTGGGTCGGCACAACATGTTTTCTTCTTCCACTCTCCTCTATGAGCCGTCATTTTCACACTCTTCTCTCGTCTTCCTCTGTATCATTCCTCATTCATACTCAATTCTCATTACATGCATCTCGTCCCTCCCAAATCATGATGATATCCTATATGTTGCTAAAGTTGCTTAAATGTTGTCCTTTTAAGTGCAGTAACATGAGGAAATATAATAGGTAAACTCAAAATAAAACGTCAAACATGATTCGTTAATCTATTTATTGATTTCATAATACAATAGATAAGTCTCGATGAAGTGAGTGAAATATTAATAGATTAATAACAGTAAGTAAATAAAATTTGTAGCAATAACAGCGTACTTAGATGTAACACTAAATTTAGTTATGCGGTGTGGTGATTGGACAGATATAGACAGATTCTTTATGACTTAAGACTTATGGCAAGTCGACCAGCTGGGCTATTCATAATCCCGTTCCGTTTCTGTTACATTTCTCACACTTTAATTCATATTTGACATTAGTCTAGTAGTACAACAGATATTCAAATTTGACATTAGTACAACATTTAATCAAATTTGACTTAGTCTAGTACAACTGATATTCAAATTTGACATTAGTTTTTTTTTTTTTTTTTTTTTTTTTTTTTATAGTGGCTCGACATAATGGCTTCCCTACGCCTGATGGAAAGCGAAAGAGAAGCCCAAGTCGCTGTGACAACGGGCAAGTAACTGGTCAGTTACTTGTCAGTTGCCACCGCCATGCCGGCCCAACCCTAACCCCCCACGAGCTCCGGAAACCCTACTCACCGGCAGAAACACGACCCAGTGGTCATTAGTACAACATTTAATCAAATTTGACATTAGTTTAGTACAACTGATATTCAAATTTGACATTAGTCTAGTACAATATTTAATCAAATATTGACATTAGTCTAGTACAACATTAAATCAAATTTGACATTAGTCTAGTACAACATATTCAAATTTGACATTAGTCTAGTACAACTGATATTCAAATTTGACGTTCGTCTAATTCAACTGATAATCAAATTTGAAGACATTAGTCTAGTACAACCGATATTCAAATTTGACATTGGTCTAGTACAACCGATATTCAAATTTGACATTGATCTAGTACAACTGATATTAAAATTTGACTGGTAAATTAGTCTGGAACAACTAATGTCAAATTTGAATGAAGTTCATTTCACATTTACGAATCCTAGCGGAATAGGTCGGAATCCTACTGAAGTTCGATGGATAAATCACTTCAGTCCACAGACACCACAAGGCACCGTAAGTACCAAGGGAGTCACATATGCCAACCCTTCAGACGATGGCTATCATCGCTACTGGAAATTGATTCCCAAGAAACTTAGTACGTTACGTTAAGTACCTACTGTTAAAAGTTTAACAATAACTCCATCCGTTGAAAAATGTCCACCATCGTAAGTAAAAATCGCTTTATCGGAGAGAGAGAAGCTACGCCCTGCGATCGCCAACCCGCCTGCCCAGCGTGGCAATTGGGTATACCCTCCAGATGTTTGCTCTAAGAGGCGAACAACTGGAGAGGCCTATGTCCAGCTGTAGAAAATATCAATAACAAATTGAATACGAATGAACTACAAAATAACAACCGTTTCAGTTTATTTCTAGATATATGTAAGAGGCTACCATCAACAATATAGAAATAGGAAATAGATAATAGTAAATGGGTATTCCCATTTCATTATAAACGGTTGATACAAACTTGTTGATTTCCCAATGTAAATTGAAATTCGGCTGAAGGAGCCAAAATGCGTTTCAGAGGGGAACAGCAATTAATCACTTTGAGGTTGCCATGGCAACAGCGACCGACAGATAATTTAATTTATTAGTATTGCTTTATATCGGAACAACTTCATTAAAATATAAAGTAATGAGTTTTATGTGGATTACTGGGTCACTAGTGTTTCGTACGGGTGTAATGTGACACTTCATATTCTAAAACTTCCAGACCCCGTTTTACCCCTATAGGGGATGTATTTTCAAAAATATTTTTTTACGCCCGCTATAAGCCCTATGCAAAAATTCAAGTTTCTAATCCTTAAAACTTAGGCCCTGCGTTCAGTGGCGTAACTTTACCAAGCCGGTGGCAAATTCGTTTTACTAAATGTGTAATAATTAATGCTTAGTTTCAATTCTCCTCTGACCGGGGGCCAATTACGGCAGGGGGCTAGTGGCATTTAGCTGACGTGACACCCTGTATTTGTTACGCTACTGTCCGTATTGATGTCTGTCAGCCAGTTTCTCTTTTTATATAAAGGTATATAAGAATAAAAGAAGATAGATTTATTAATCAAGGATCATGGCATGGCGTTTGTTTAAGTAACACACAGGAGCGTGTCAGCCAAGTTCGAGAGAAGCGTATTGAAAACCCATGTGTATCGATATTAACGGACACAATAGTTTAATAATGGATTTTCGATTTTATTAAAACATCATTCGGCCTTTCTTATGACCTGTTGCTGTAAATATTACTATTTTTGTGGAATAAAGATTTATCTATCTATATTGGTAGGCGTGTCCAAAAGGTATGCTAAAGTGTCTACTACAATGCTAGAGTATCCTTCCCTTCGAAGACAATCCGAAATAAGTATGCCAGACAAATCGTCTTTAACAAAGGTTGTACATTACAAGAACATACATCGACTGTAGATAACTATTATCTTAACACAATCACCACACCACATACAATAGATATACCTAGTAATACTCTGATTCGATCAAATAACATGAATATTTTATAATTCGTGAAAACGATATCTACGCTAAAACAAATTTGGCATCAATAGTTTCAGCTGTGTCAAATTTGATAAAATCTAAGTGGTAGTTAGTACTGACAAATGATCTATGTAGTAAAATGAAATTAAGTTAGATTGAAGCACACGGTTTTAGAAATTAAGTTAAAGATAGTTTTTTGATAGGTTCCATTGTTAATTAAGTACAAATTTAATAATAAACTTTAATAATTACTACGAATTGATCGCGACAGGTTAAGATGGCACTTTATTAGTGATGTGAAACCACCAAGCATCAGATCAGACCAGAACTTTAAGTTAGAAAATAAAAGTTAACTTAATCAAAGTTATCAGAAGTGTAAGAATGTCTAGAAATAACGTTAACAATACGAAACCACAATTATGCCGAGAAAGCCTTCTTTAAGAAGAACTGGCATAAAAATATTCGAGGCTTATTTTTTTTATAAATTTTTCCTATAAGGTAAAATTTTAAAAATTACCTCTTAACATTAATAAATTAACATGAGGTAGGTAATTTTGCGTTGCATTACTAATAAATTTAATATATTTTTTGCCATAAATGTAAATATTAAACAATTTTCAACTGCCTAAATCGGAAAAGATAAAGTAATGATGAGCCAGTAAGAAAATATAATCCTTACTAATATATTAAATGGGAAAGTGTGTCTGTCTGTATGTTTGTCTTTCTGGCACGGCAAAACCGAGCGACGAATTGACGTGATTTTTTAAGTGGAGATAGGTGAAGGGATGGAGAGCAACATAGGCTACTTTTTCTCCCTTTCTAACACCCCGCGAAAGGCGAAGCCGCGGGCACAGCTAGTATCTTAATATTATTAAGAAAGTCAACTTCAGACTCGTGGACTAAGAAGTGACGTCATCGTGTATGTTAAAAGAAATGGCAAATGTTAGAAGAAAAAGTAATTGAGTAATTAAACATACCTATTTAGTTGAATGGCAAAATTAATTGGAAATGCACGGTTAATAATAAGACATAGAGATAATTAAACCTTTACGTCTGTAATTACGTTTTCCGTCAAAACGATAAGTATGCTCCAAATAAATTTATTTTCATTCATTTCATTTAAAACTCCGCTGTGAACTTTCTCTTCACATCTTTCAGATTCAGTGCGAGTTTCATACAAACTTTGCAATTACTTGTGTACAAATTTTGTTTTCTTAATAGGCTATTATGGCTAAAAATTGTAATTAGTCCGTCTTTTATCTTATTCAATAATAGAAGGCACGTATTTTTTTATTTGTATATTAGACTAAAAAAAAATTACAAAGTTATTGCCTGTTGAAATTACGCGTGACGTCCCTCGGTGAGGCATTTTTACGGGAGCGAGTGACGTTAGACTCCCACTCCTAACTTTTGATGCCTTGTATCTTCGCTATTATTTATTTGAATGAAAAAAAGGAAAAATACGTGTCTTTTATTTTTGAATAAGGTAAAAGACGGACTAATTACAATTTTTAGACATAATAGCCTATTTGATAATGTGCTATTATCAAATAGGCTATTATGCCTATTTGATAATAGCACACCACATTTAGAATGGTATAACATCTCATACTGAAGTGTGCAAAGATATTCTAACTTATGCAAATGACAATGGTTTTTGCAAGTCGGTGATATTGACATAACATTAAGGGCGATATTGTGATACAAAACTGTCAAAAATTGACGTCAAACATGACGTTTTATATAAAGGCATATCGGCCACACGACATAGGACTTGTAGTTTTGTATACGTAGGTACAAATATGTGAATTGTACCTCTACTTATTGACAATGGAACCTATTAAACAAAAACAAAACAAGGAAAGTAAGTTTGGACCCTGAAAAGTAAAGTGTTACATAGGACAAAGGTTTCAAGCAGAAGACACTATTATTAATAAATTAATTTACAATAAAATAGCTTAAAACTATTAATTAATATTAATTTACATAATAATTGTAATCACAAAGCGATTGCACCATTGCCTTTTTTGTTTATTGTTTATTTGTGTATTGCCTGAAACAGCTAGGTAGGTATAACAATATTCTGAAAAATTGATATTAACAAGTTAACGCCCATGATGGTCACCGGTGACAGACAGACAATTGTTTTTATATTTTATCTCTATCATAATAATATATAGGTTCTCAAGGGGCTACCACTAGCTGGAAAACGAAGTAGTCCCGTCCCCCCACCGAGATGGACCAACGACCCCATCATGGTTGCAGTGGGTTGATGGATCCAGAGCATCTAGAATAGATCTTGTGTCTTCTAAACGTGTAGGACGCCCTCAAGCTAGGTGAAGTGGCGATTTGCGCAGGACGGCTGGCAAATGCTGGATGCGAGATGCCCAGGATCGATCAAAGTGGCCAACATTTGGAGAGGCCCATGTACGTACCTCACGGTAGGTGCCCCCGGCATTACTGGTGTTGGTGACTGTTTAACATCAAACAGGCCGCTTACTCGTCTCAACTTCTCAAGTGACCAAATTTAAGATTGAGTTCGAATATTGTAAGGAGAAATTTCCATACCGTATGCATCACAGTGCACTAATTGAATGTTCACGGCAATACACAAACGTCGCACAAAATAAAATAACAACATGTAACACCGATAAGGCAAACATCACGTCTGTGCGTTAGTCGAGTCGTGTGGAAGCTAAATTGATTCGTTTTGAAGTCGAAATTGCACTACTTAACGGCTATGCTTGAAAGCGGCCATCTTTTTTATAGTTGGCATAATGTGATTGTTTTCTTTTGCATGGAAAAAAAAGTAAGTGTAGATATCGCTCCATGCGTCTTCTGTAACTCGAAGCCGCCATCTTTTTTATAGTGAGCATAACGCAATGGTTGCCTTTTAATGTAGACTCAATTTTTCTCCTACTCTACAAGAATCTTAAGCGTCTACTAGGATCATTTAACGATAGGT
This sequence comes from Conogethes punctiferalis, assembly GCA_031163375.1. Taxonomy (NCBI): domain Eukaryota; kingdom Metazoa; phylum Arthropoda; class Insecta; order Lepidoptera; family Crambidae; genus Conogethes; species Conogethes punctiferalis. The sequence goes on from CM062099.1 coordinate 7,802,350, forward strand.
GACTTCTAGGTCATATAACGTACCGCCCTGACCTACCTATGCTTGACGTTAAGGAAGTTCCAATATTTATTAGCAACTAGCAAACCCGGCGAACTCCGTTTCGCCACCAGATGGCTATAAAATGTTTTTTTTTCCTTAATTTTCTTTGCTATAAACCTCACGGAGCCCGAGACCTTTCCAACGAATGCAAAACCGTGGAAATCGGTTCGTGCGTCCTGGAGTTATAGCGTCAGGGAGGAAAACCCGACTTATTTTTATATACTAGATATTGGATAGCATACCCAAATTTCGAAGGATTGTGGGGTGTCTAAATAGCTGTATATTATATGAGCTAATCCCTATATTGTATCCAATTTATTAGAATATTTTTTTATATTATAGAATAATCAATTAATATTCAATGATACATTTAGCAGGTAGTCGTCACTAAAAGTGAGACCACTCGTTTAAAATTTTATCTTAGTGCAATTCCGACTTTAACATCTATCAGATATGTTTACATAAACCGTTATGGTAATACCTATAATATCAACTCGATTATCAATATTCGTTAGGAGAGTCACTTTCGGCTATGACTAAACAAAACATTGCGCTCATACATCGGGGAAACTTTCGAAATTTTCCAATAATAATAGCGTCTATATTATGAAATTTTAAAAATATGAATACCTATGCAGAAACTCATGGTTGTTGTCAAGAGGAAGATACGGCATCTAATCTGTATGTAATGTGAATATGTACTTTCATTAAATAATTTTTAGTAAGTAACAGAGAGATCAAAGAAACCTCCAAGAATCGTACCTAGTTTAGTTACTCTTTTAAAGATAATTATACAAATGACTAATGTTATACATATTTTACTATTAACCACAGCATATAGGTTAATACATGAATGGTTAAACACTAAATTCACAGATACAGGATAATCTGGAGTACCTACCTAGACTAGTCTTCCAAGGTAGAACCTTTTCACAAGCTTAGTTTAAAATATTGTGCTAGCACTTACTTCATTCTTCGTTAAAGACAATCCGTTTTATTAGACCAGTTTAACACTTTTGCAGTATTTTAAACAAATACGAGCAAGATCATGGATCTTTTAACATTATGGTACCCATAAGTTGCAGTACGAAACAACGATATTGGTCATTAGAAACCAATTATTGCCTGGCACTACTTTTCGCTCGATACCCAAGAAGACAGTTGTTAAGACTCATATACTCAGTAAATGCAGTGTTTGTGAAATCTTCACATCCTCGTATGACACCACAACAACACGTCGTCAAAACACAAAGTACAAATATCAACATAAATACAAAACTAGAAGACCATACAGTGTTGTTGCGACATCTAAAGTAAAAGGGCCTCACTTAGCATAAAAACCGTGGTTATGAGACCCACGACGCTGGTTTGCAGCAAGGCCCGCTGAGTGAGGCCCACGGACAATTGCCCTTCCTCCTATCTATATAAGAATAAGAAACGTTTATTTTTTTTGGACATCACAACATATACAGTAAAATCACATTCACACTTAAACACAAAGATATAAACATTATAACTAAAAAGACAAAATGGGACAGGACACGGCCGTTGCGACGTCCAAAAAAAAAAAAAATTTTTTTTTTCTATTCTATTCTAAGGGCCTCACTCAGCATTAGGCCGTGGCCCCCGTAGAAGCCACAGCATAATATAAACATGTCTACATGTACATAAAAATATATACTTATTCTTTTTATCGATTACTTGTGCCGTAACTTCCCCTCCTTACATCTACAAGAAAACCGCAATGGGCTAACCCGTGGAACTAAGTATTAATTACTTACTCTGAACTAAGTAGATACATAGTAACGATTTTTGGCACTTAGGTCTTTGATTGTATCTTGTTATGATCCGTAGGTACTGAGGAGTATCCCGTTGGGAATATTTTTAACTCCAGCGAAATGGGTTTGAGTCTGTTTTTATTAGCTTTAGCTAGATATATCTGATTGGATTTGGAGATAGCGGGAGCGGATAAACGCTTTTCGCGGAATAAGTGAAAAATAGATGGCAGAAATACTTAGGTGATTGGATTTAGGTGGGTAGCACAAAGTGGCGGTATCAGGTAACATTGGCGGTGGTTAATGCTTTAAGACTAAAAGCGGGGATAAGCGGTTTAAGCTTCAATTCCTGGTCGGGACAATTCACGAATTGATTTTTTTGGCTCGGGTTTGGGTTTTGTCAGCTTTATAGCTATAAGCATTACCATGTATAGTCACGTGTTGAATATGTTTAGCCTGCTAACTGCCTTGGGAGTCACCGGTGACCCCAAAGGCAGTTTATACAATAATTTCTGTTGTGTCTGGTTTCACAACAGTTAGAGGCTTAAACATACTATTTAGTTACAGCCCATTCTCAGTACCTACGGTAACTGCTTTTGGTGTTAGAACCACTTAAAATTTCAAATGCTATTTCATGAATCCAGTTAGCCAAATAGTACCACAACACACAAGTATTTTTACACATGTCAAATATTCACGTTGTATTGGTACATACATAATATATACAAAATTGTTAAGTTCACAAAAATACAATGAGAGAATACCTTTAATTAATACATTCCGCTTAAAATACATAAAAAACTATATTATAAATATTTCACACTCGTACATTTTTTTAATTAAGTTTACAGATATAATATTTCACATCAAATGAGTATTTTAAACAAAGGTAGAGTTTGATAAAAAAAACTTTACACATTTTACAGGTCGGTAAGTTTAAAGCGACATATTAAAATATGCCCTTAAGTGCACTGTGGTCCTAATTGGTACCTTATGGACCCTTATTTAAAGAACATGAAGGACCTTTTTCTCCTACACTCTCAAAGGGTACTTATTTAAAAGGGTACTGTCACTATAATTTATTGCTATAATTAACGTCATTTTTATTTCAAAATTTTACGATTTCAAACGAGTCTAATTAATTAACCCCTAAATATTACTAAATTCAAAACCTCTAATTAGTTTTTAAAACCTTAAGTTTTTTAGTAAAATATTTATTAACACACTATTGGTCTTTAATAAAAATGTATTTAACGCTATTCAATGTTAATGAAATGACTAGACATGCAAACTTTTTAGATGAAAATGAGCAATTTTTTTACTTAGTCCAAACGCACGGTGAAGTAAATACTTATATTAGAAGTTGTAGAACAACCCAGAAACTTACTTCCGATGCGATTTTAAATATAGTGTAAAGAATTATATTTTATTTTCAATATTTCGTTTAGATACATTTAGAGATTGTGTATTCAAATAATTTGTTCCTGATAAATAAATTTGTTCAGTGTAAAATATTAAAATCCTGAATAAATTTTAATATATTTTTAACATTAAAAAATAGCGATAAATGAATAGTTTCTGGTATATTCCACAATCTAAAGATGTATGTTACAAAAATAACAACAAGTGTCAATTTGCATAATTTTTGTAACATTTTGTAAAAGCGCGTGATTTGATTATCTAAATCGGAAATATTACAACTGTACATTTATTTGTCATTTAGAAATTTCACTTTACCTTATAATTTTTTTCGGCGTGATTAAGTATTAATTAAAATAAAGCTAATTTTAATACCTCGAGCCACCGAAATAATTCAAATTAAATTCAAAGAAATATCTATCAGAGGCACTCTTTGAATTTATTTATCCTGTTGTAATTTCCATGTAATTATGATTACCCAAACGAGTTTAAAGATTTGGATATGAAATATCAAATCTATCTATTTTTATATATCAACCAAACGGATTTTAATAATTTAATTACACTCGTATATTTTTGGTCCTTCGAGTGGGATGAATTTCGCAAATTGAAGTTTTGTGACCAACTTCAAAACTTGTGGGTCATCTAGATCAACAAAACTTAGGTTAAGTGCATGATTAAAATGAGTACAGTTCATAATTATTACAACAGGAATCTACGACGATTTCATAGACAAGTTTATCCGTGCGGTGAAGGATAAAGAATACAAATTAAACCCTTGTCGTACGAGGCAACTAAGGGGATATTGATATTTAATTTAAGCATCTAGGCGTTACCCGCCAACGGATCCTCAGCGCAAAACCCGTAACTTCGGTCGCGTTTCGCACTAGTCGGTGTATAGCGGAGCTGACGTGATGCCATCGGAAAAGTAATTGATATACTTACTCATAGTTACTTCTCTTCATGGCTTCTTTTTCGCTTTCACACATAAGTCAAATTAGTATTTTAAACAAAGGTAGAGTTTGATAAAAAAAACTTTTCCCAGTTTACAGGTCAGTAAGTTTAAAGCGACATTTCAAAATATGCCCTCAAGTGCACTGTGGTCCTGATTGGTATTTTATGGACCCTTATTTAAAGAACCTGTAGGATCTCTTTCTCCTATGCTCTCAAAGGGTACTTATTTAAAATATGCCGCAGAGATTTGGGCTTAAAGGGAAGCCACTATCTGTGACACTAAAAAAACTGTTTTCGGCCGCTCGAGTTAAGTATGAGTCTCGTTTTGAGTTCACTTGAACGCCAGGACGGTAAAATGTCAGCCAAGTACTTTGTTTGTTGGCGGTTGTGGTTCGCTTTGCCACCTCATTCTGGTAAGTAAATTCTATAACTCCGGAGGCTAAAAACTTTACGGGAAATTGGAATACCGTTTAATTTGAAAGCGTTGTTTAATTTCATAATGATATTCTGTTTCACCAGTTAAACGGAGCAGGTAGGTATATTATATTTAATAAGTATTTTTTTTATTATATAAGCAACCGATCTTTTTTGCTAATGTCGAGTCAAATTGATTTTTTTTGGCAAAAATTAAATACAGCTCGGGCTTTTAAATTAATATTGAAATTTTAGGGTTTATTGAACAATGTCATCTGTCATCTCATCCCGTGGTTGTCTAAGAAGACGAATAAGGGAATATCAGGAAACCGGCAGCAGCGTTTACCTGGTATAAAACTTACTGCGGTCGCCAACCCGCCTGCCAAACATGGTGACTAGGGCTATATATATATATATATAGAGCCCAATGTCCAGCAGTGGACAATGCAGGCTGATGATGACGAGGGTAGACATTTTACAATCAAGACATTCACCTGCAATCTTAGATTACTCAATGAAGATGAAATTACATAAAGTACCGACTAATTATAACGAGTTACTACTAAGATCACAAAACCCATTGACTAAAGAGCTACTAATTAATCAATTCCATTATTTTTCACTAAGTGAGTTTAATTAAACTGTGCAGTGAGAACTTTCCACTTTATCTAAAAGATTAGTGTAACAAGGTTTTATAAAGAACGAATTGTTGACCGTTTTTCTTAAAGATAGTTGTTCTTTACAACCTTGTTAAAATGAAATTGCATGTTTGTTTTAGAATTAAAGTGTTAAGGCTTAACATTTCTGAATTTAGATTTTCCTAAATAGTAACTTTGACACGGAAATAGTCAAATAACATCTGAGAAAAAAAGGTCTAAGTTACTTTTATATAATTTTGAATTTCACAAATGTATCTAAAAAGAAGTATTTCGTAATAACAGCAAAATTTGAAACTCTGCGAATATGTTACATGCAAAAGAATAATCCTGATAAACTACCTAATGTACATTTAATTTCACAATTCGGTTATTAAGTTAAGTGTCGTAACTTTCTACATTGTAAATTTGTACAAATTATGTTACGCGCAAAATTCTAATTTATTTGGAACATTAAAATACAAAAGCAAGGTACTAACTTACTTAGTGCCTAGGTATCGATTCAGAACTAAGCGATTGCTTATATCGAGCAATTAGGTTAGTCCCCGATCATACTGGCGCATTTTAGAGGCGAAAACGCGCGCCTCTAAATGCCGCCGCGATCAAGTGCCAGGCAGATGGCAAAATATGCCTTTGCCTATTAACCACCCGAAGTTAGATCCGAATACAAATCCTAACTAACGCTATTTCAAATTACCACGCAATATTCGATTTGTGTGATGCATTTATTAATAAAATTTATTATCGCTTAATTCTGAATTGATTCTCCCGATCTTCATAAATTTTGCACGTAAGACAATTTGTAAAAACTTTTGGTGTTATTAAAACCGCAATTTCCTTAATCACTATAGCACGCGTATCGCAAACGCTTCGAATCATTTTCATTGTTTAACAATTTTATTTATAAATCAACCATTTTCGAGTACAAGTCATTCAACGTTTGTATCCTGAGTGTAAGTTTATCTACATTTAAAAGCCCGGCTGGAGCTTTTTAGTAGGCACTCTGGTGGTCTAAAGCTGCCTGTCAATTGAAGGTAAACTCTGAGCGGAGTTTTTGTACAATCCCATTGGTTAACACTTCTCCATTTCTCCGTCCCCCAAGCTTCAATGATAGGCAGCCTTATAGTGGCCAAATTACACTTTTTGGTGCGCGAGCAACCGCCTAACACCAAAAGTGAAACTAAAAAGATCCAATGTGACCGGACTTTTCTACGGTCGGCGTATTTCGTGCTAGAACTTGTCTAGAAGACGCGTTTTTTTCGCGAGTATCGTAACGTATACGTAATAAACAAACGTGTCTTCTAGATAGGCCTACCTTGTGTTGCAATTGGTTTCGATATAACTAAGACAAACTCCACCAGTATGGAAATACGAATTCAATTCGCTCTTCCCCTTAATTAGAAAATTGTACAACGTTTTATCAAGTTGAGATACAAATGATAATATAATTAATGAGATGGGTTATCAGCTCACGTTTTAATTACATGACCTGTATAAGATTTAATTATGTACACATTTTTTAATTAGGCAACTCTCTTACATTTATTTGCTTCGTCCAGCGAAGTACAAGTGAAACTAATTTGATGAAAACTTATACTAAACTATAAATAGATCCAGAACTTCCAGAAGTATAGCTTTATCGCTTTATACACGCAAATTAAGCTTGTCAATTACCATATTCACAAGACGTCCGAAACGGATTCGAATTAGAGAACTATGTTTTAACTTACAACCGATCTAAGCGTTTGATAGTAAATAACATAGACTATCCGTGTAAGTAACCTTTAAGACCTTTGCGAATAAGTTCTTTGGATCTATTTTGAGCTTACACTCAGGGTACTAAGTAAAAATGGAAGCAAGATCCTAAAGTCCCACTATTCAATCAAATGTTTGTATGAAATTGGCATACGCATTCGTCACAAGGAGGGCTCACATTAAAACTACGCGGCGTTTACGAAATACCGTTGCCACTGCGCAAACGCTGCCAAATAAACGATTAATATTTACAATAAAAATTATGATATTTCTTTATTGTCACATACTGCCACATAGTAGCAACGTATTTAAGTAACAAGAATTCGACACAATACATATGAAATTGTCTCCAGCCACGTGTTCAGACGCCACATTGCGGCAACGGCATAGTAATGCCTTAACTTAAAGGGTTTCGAACGAATCGTCTCACGAAGTCTTTATACTATGTATCACATAAAAGTTTGATGTGTTGAGAGTAGCCCACTCATTGGCAGTAGACGGTCTTTGGAAAGGATATGGAAAAGGTTGTACTACGGGTTCGATAGGGTTTTAAAGTTTATCTAATTAGTTTTCATGACTATTACGTGCTTTACCTGAAAATAAAGAAGTTTTTATTAGTTAATTTGAGCGTTGTTGCAAGTTTTTTTGGACGACACATAAATTTTGTAATGAAATTTTTACAACTCCTTAAAACCTTCCGGCCAATAAAATGTTAATGACCGTCTGAGACTTTCAAAATTATCTTTCTGGGTACTTTTTAAACCGGGTTTAAGGATCAATTAAAAAAGCTTTCATTAAACCTTACATTTCTTCCAAAACATATTTTTATCTAGTGTTATTATTTGACAAGAACACTAAATTTGACAAGAACACTATTGTCAAAAGATTAAAAAAAAGAGAAATTTTGAATTAAAAAAAGACAATATTCGTCTTACCAAGAGTACAACTCCTCATCCCTCCACGTGTCTCAGTCGAGGTTACCGCCGTTTCTCAACCCCGCCTTGGTCTCCGGAGGCACCTGCTTCCTAAAGCAGTCGTCTAAGAAGGAAGACATCGTTCTGTAGAGGTGTCTTCTTACGCCGTCCAGGCTGTGCCCCTCATCTGGGTAGATCTATGACAGACAAAACTAAATATAGAACCCCGAAGAATACATTATCAACCTATCACAGTCCACTGCTGGACATAGGCTTCTCCAGTCGTTAACCACTTTGGGAAAATACCTGGGACCCATAATAACTCTATTCCCTTATGCAAAACTAATTATAGAAGAAATAGTTTTCTTAAAAGAGCTAGTAACAAATACAATAGTATTTATGGTGATATCGACATGTTTCATGTAGGAATGGCTCGTTTCCGTTGCCTTTTGAAGGCACAAACACGTAAACCTACGTGATTTAGATTGTTTGACTTCTTCATTTCTTTGTTTACCTTTTTTTTCATTGTTAGCGCGTCTGTTGTTCAACTGATGGGTACTACTAGAATTTATAGAAACCACGTAAGTAATTGCTAAGTGCATAAGTGTTATAAGATGCTGTATGTTTCTCTAATAAAGAAAATAAAATAAAAATAACCACACAGGTCAGCCTGGTTGGCAAATGTAGGGCGTAGATCCTCGCTCCGGTGACGCTACTGCCCATATTCCGCCTGTGGTATTCAGCTACGCGTTCAATCTTGATCGATAAACCGCTACCACTCGGTTGCCAGAACCTCATTTGTTGTTCGGCAGGATGCACCACGGGCTGTTGAGGGTTGCTTGGAGCGAAAATATGTTTGACATCCCATCTTGCCGCGAATGTCCATATTGCCCATCAATGCGTCTTACCTGCTGTCTAAACATACTGCCCTGGTCAGCCAGCGACTTCGCCAGAGCCATGGTTTGCTGCACATGCACGTTGTCGTCTGCAGTGCCATGGACCAGCAGCAGCATCTTGTCGTGCAAGGCCGCTGCCTGCTTCGTGACACCACCCAAGTTCTAGCTAGATCTAATGCATCATCATCATCAGCCTATCGCAGTCCACTTTTTTTTTTTTTTTTGTTTCACCAGGGAGAAATGCAGTTTACGCATACCCGCTGCCCGGGGGAGCAGACGGGTTATCTGGGACTCGCTCCGCGTCGGCAGAGAATACCCACTAAAAAACCCTGGTTTGCACCGTCAATGCGCCTTGGGCGACAGCAACGCGGGTCCATCGCAGTCCACTGCTGGAAATAGACCTCTCAAGTTGTTTGCAGCTTGAGGCAAACACCAATCATCTGGAGGTTTTACCTATAATCGCCACGCTGGGCAGGCGGGTTGGCGAATGCAGGTTAGCTCCTCGCTCCGGTGACGCTGCTGTTTCTTCATCGGCCTGTGATATTTAGATACGCTTTCAATTGTGATGGTAAAACCACCACCAGTCGTTTGCCAGTCTCATTTGTTGTACAGCAGGATGCACGACGGGCAGGTGAAGGTTGCTTGGAGCCCTTGGAGGGAAAAGGTGTTAGGGCGCTCCCTTACATCCCACCTTGGGATGCGTCTTACCTGCTGTCTAAACATACTGCCCTGGTCGGCCAGCGACTTGGCCAGAGCCATGGTTTGCTGCACATGCACGTTGTCGTCTGCAGTGCCATGGACCAGCAGCAGCATCTTGTCGTGCAAGGCCGCTGCCTGCTTCGTGACGTCGGCGTCTGCGTACCCTCGGTAGTTGCCCGTCGCGTTCGGGAAGCCCATGTACCGTTCAGCGTATGCTGACGCTGGTAGGACAAACAAAAGAGTGTCTTTAGACAAATCGAAGAGTCATTCAACTAATCCCATCCTCTCCTTTCCACTCTTGAATAACACGTGCTGGACAGCGTTGCCATCCGCATACCATCCAGACGATAATAGCGGCACGAGGTTTAATTCGTCGTTCCTGCCCTGTGCCATTAAGTCATGGAATGCCCTTCCAGCTCATGTGTTTCCATCCTCTTACAATCCTGGTTTCATTAAGCGGGGCGTGAAACGGCATCTCAGTGGGCCTTCAGGGTGGGGCGATGGGTTTGTTCTATTATGCCTGTCGATCTAACTTTTGAACTTCACGACCGCTTACCATCAGGTGGAGTGAGACTATCCTGAATGGTCTTCTTATAAAAAAAGCCGGTAGTAGAAGTAGTCCTCCACCTATACTACGAGTAGATTCGCGAATGTGCGCGAATGTGGCTTGCAAACCCAAACCTAGTAATAAATAAACGGCTACATGAATAGCAAAAGATATATGTGTGGTTGTAGGTGGCCTTGGGACGAGATTTTCCAAATTGACGCTTAGCATGAAGTTCTGCAAGTCAAGCACGCTGCGCTTTTAACAGCGTCGGTGGCATAAAGTCACGTATTGGTTGGAGAAGTTTTTGAAGAGTCGGCAACGCGTTCACGATATACATTACAAGCGTCCATCGGTTACGGTAACCACTTACCATCAGGCGAGCCCTACATATATACTTGACAAGCAACTTATTGACTAGATTTAAAGCGATTAGTTGGTGCTAATTTTAATATCGGCCAAAAACTAAAAAAAATCGCTAAACTGTGGAACTCTTTGCCGAGTCCGTGTCCCCCCAGGGATATAATCTTCAGATTTTCAAGGCGAGAGTGAATCGGTTTTTGTTGGAAAAGCGCCCTTCATTTTAGGCTTCAACATTGCTCAACATCAGGCTAGTCGGAGTCAAGCGCTACCCATTCACTAATTAATAAATAAATAAATCGCGTTTGTTGTATGGTAGCCTTTATAAAGGTAAACATTCATTTGTTTTTTTTTAGTAATATTTGTCATAGTGGCAACGGAAATACATAACTTGTGAAACTGTTCTGCTATTACGGTTCTTGAGATTACAGCCTGGTGTCAGACGGACGGACAGCAAAGACTTAGTAATATGGTTCCGATTTCCGACTCTTTGGATACAGAACCCTCAAATGATCAAGCTTCTCGCGAAATATCACCTAATGTGAGAACAAACTACAAGCCTTAATTTTACAGATGCAAACTTATTTTTTGCTCGTACTGCTGTTTATATAACAAAGGCTGGCAGCAACAAAAGCGTTAATACGCTTAAATTAAGGCCCACGTGAACACTGGTGCATGCTGTGTTGTAGCTAATGAGCTTAATTTGAAGCTTGATATAAGAAACATAGGTTTCATTAACGACGTACTGGTAATGCTGCATTGTTTAGATTTCCTTAACAAATGTACTTTATTTTATGTCGAGTTTAATGTATAATTTTGTGGCATCGCAAAATTGCCTCTTTTTGAAATGCTTTATATCTATCTAGTAATCTATCTTTATCTGTATCTTAAATACCCCAATATTTATCTAGACTAACTAGACTATATAAACTATACTAGACAAAGCATTAAGTAGCACTAAAGTTCACAATTATGTTCTCTCACAGTTATATCACATCTATTTGAATGACTAGCTCGATGGCTCATTTGGTAGAGATGCCTGATGCCTGAGATCCTGCCTTCTGAACCAAGAGTTGTGGTATCTGGGCAGTCTGGGTAAACCCCTTTTAGACACATATAAACATGTGTATTCCCATATTATGTTTATTTATTTATTTGCCCAGTAGTCAAGAGACTATCGGGCGATTGAAAAATCCGACCTTAATCGTAGATGTATAGATGCATTAACAAAGAAGAATACGATGCTATATCTGTCTGTTTGTATTGGTCTGGGTATTTGCTATGTATAGTTAATATGTAGTATGTAAGTGAGCTTATTAATTTTTTTATGCGAGAGGCTGCAGACGAGCAAATGTGATGCCTGATGGTAAGCAGTCAACACCGCTCATGGACACTCAAATGGATTTCTAGTGTCAAATAGGCTTTTCAAAAAGCAGCTGTTCAAAAAGACTGTCGCAGGAATTTGCTTCTACAAAACCGAGGTGCGAGGCAAGAAGTTCCTCAAAAAGCGTACAGTCGAGGATCGCCAACCGTCGAGATGATGAGGATGGAATTGCAATCAGTCACGTGTATGTGTGTCTGTTGTCTTATACCCATAGCGCAAGCTTCGGCTTAGTTTATGCCTAGATGGCGCTGTGTTGACCAGCGTGGCATGTCTTGGGTTATTTGTTTTTTTTTATTTACGGTTCACAAACGGAATGTAACATTTAGACATATCTTCATACATTTAAAAAGAAAAGAAACATGTTCATTCAAAAAAACAGTGAACACAGCATGCATTGTGTGGACATTTTTTTTTTTAATAATATAACATTATAATTCTAAGCCAGCTTAAGGCTGGCCTTAACTGAGGCCAAAGAACTATGAAATATATCAAACGATGTACTGATATTATTGCAAGTCGTGGTCATCCGGTATAGGGGCGAATGCTGACCCCCCACCGTTCTGCACAGTGGTGCCAAGAATGTTTTCCTGTTACACATACTTCATCTTACCATAATACCGCCAGCGCACAATAGGCGTTATTGCGATGCCGCAGTGGAACACGTTCAGCGGGCTGGCCAGGGCCAGGGCGGCCAGGAACCCCCCATGAGCCCGCCCCCACACCGCCACGCGACGCGCGTCTATGAAGTGGAGGGAGTCACGCAAGTACCTGCGGAGGAGAAGCATCAAGCAAGTCATTCGATAATACGGATGATGACAAGGTATGAAAATGAAGAAAATAATTAGTCCGTCTCTTAGATAATAAAAAAATATAAGACCCGTATTTTTTGTTTTGTCGAAATAACAAGAAAATACTTAGATATAGCGCATTAAAGTTACGGAGTGGGGGCTAACTACGTCACGTTAGAGTATATTTTGTACTCTAACGTGACGTCATGTGACATTTAAAATCAATGTATCTTCGTAAGTTTTTGAACAAGAGGCAAAATAAAAAATACGTATCCAATATTTTTCATTAATCTATCTGATGGACATTAAATTATTTTTTAGTCATCATCCCTATTTGCCTTATTTTTGATTTGCCTTATTTGCTTGGCAGGCGGGTGCCCTAAGTGGCGAACAACTGGAGAGGTCGGCAGTGGACTGCAATAGGCTGATGATGATGATGAACTCACAAAAATGAATTAACTAGGTAGCTCTTCAAGACTTGTGTGTGTGTTTCCTTCCTCTTACAATCCTGGGTTCTTTAGGCGGGGCGTGAAACGGCATCTCAGTGGGCCTCAGGGTGAGGGCGACAAGCGCAATGGGTTTGTTCTATTGTGCCTGTCGACCTAACTTTTGGACCTCACGACCGCTTACCATCAGCTGGAGTGAGGTCACCCTGAAAGCTCTTCTTATAAAAAAAAAACTTTCTAACTACGTTAGCTTTTCAACTACCAGTTTTAAGTTCGCCTTACCAAAACCTTATAGTAGACGTAAGTAATTATTAAGAGAAACTTGTATTAAACTTCGTCTACAATTTCATGCACTGCGGGCAACGTTAGATTCCTTTGGAGCGTTCTCGAGTCGGTTTGCAAGACAATACAAGGTACCTTTACATATGTATATAGCTGACTACAGCATACGGCATGTTCTAGCCAGACTATTCAAGTTTGTGGTAATAATTACGTAGCCTGGATTACTGTAGCATGCGCATTGGCACGGTCAAGACAATCACTAACTGTACAGGGTATGGAAGACGGATATCTCCCACCAGATCTAACACATACTCTTGTCTTTTCCATAGCACTTTGCGGTACAGAGATGTGGACTTTTAAGGCAGGTGTTCTTTGGAAAATGGTCTCATATAAAGATGTGGTGCTATAGTCGTATTGTGCGAATGCCAGTGGACTTATTGTTCAAACACTTACTCAAATATCAGAGCCCTGGGTACGAGACACCCGCATTATGTGGGACTCAGACAGCTCTCTACGGTCTGTCTGCAGCGCTTAGTTTGGTAATATTGGCTACATCACAGGCCGTTATAAAGATAACCTAAAGGTAGAGGGCAGAGATGTAGAACCTAGAGGCAGAAGTCAGAAGAAGAATTGTAGCAGGAGTTGCACGGTCCCCAGGCGCCTACGCAGCGCGTGATGGGAGGCTAGCCAATGGCCACCGGCGTCACCACAGCTCCACTACTCAGCCACTCACTCGGCCACCTCCAGCTGGTCCGCCAGCTCCACGGTGCCCAGGCGCCTGTGCAGCGCGTGATGGGTGGCCAACCCTCGGCCGCCGGCGCCACGCGCGTCTACCGACGCCACTACAGCGCCCGCACCAGCCGCCACGCTGCACCATTCCAGGCTCCATTGTTCTGTCACCAGCTGCGTGCCGGGGGCTCCGTGACTGTAGAAATAAAAAAGACGTTAAATCCTGACATAGGATATGCGAAAGTGTGTCTCTCCATATCGCTACAACATACAAGAACTAGTTCCACCTTTTAACAACAGATGGCGATGTACCTTCCGCGGCACGCAATCTCCATACAGAACAAAATCGCTCTATACAAGTTCTAGGGAAAACCTACAACGCGCATATGAAGTTTTCATCACGACTAACTATTTAAACGAAAAACCAAGGTGGCCCATCGGACCGCGGTCCCTGAGCACGATCACATAGCTCGGCAGAAGTATTTCCTTTTTTCGTAGGGACAAGTCTGTTCCTACAATTGTTTTATTTCTAAAAACTCTATCTATCTTAATCATCACCCCGGGCAGGTGTCGCATTCAACAAAGCACGTGTAGCGGAACCTCCTTACAGGTTTACATATTTGTAAATATTAAAAGCAAAATTTGTTCTTTGACAAACGTCACTTATTTTATTATGTCGCTTTCTGTTTTATAGTTTTCTGTATTTTTATAACACACTGTAAATTGTAAATATTTTAATAATGTATTATACTGTACAGTTAAAAACCTCTTCATTATTTTTCTTCCGACCTACATCTACGCACGCTGCGCCACACCGCCTGCCATTGCCAAATTGGTGACCCCGACGTGATCACATGCCCTCTGACGAGGACAGGAGCAGAAGATGCAATGGAGGCTGGTTTATCGCAGCAAATACATCGCGTGGGTGTACGAGTGCTTCCGCTTTTCATAGAGAAGACGGCTTTGTGTGGTCCGCGCAGCTAAGAAGCCAATTTTTTTTCTGGCCGGCGTAACGCAAGACACCACCTTGACGAGCCCCGCATCATCTCCAATCTCTACACCCTCAGCAGTCTTCAGCAAGCCCTCACCAGCGCCTTCGTGAACCACCGCAGCTTTCGACGCTTCCTGGTTCAGCGGCAGCTCTCACCGTGCAAGCAACTCATCGCAGCCCCACGTAACGGCGGCATATCTCCGACGTGGCAGCAGCTACTTCCGCCTACTACGCTCATCCCGACCCACTGCGGATTCGAGCACACAGGCACCAACGCTCATCCCGACTCACTGAGGATTAGAAGCATACGCACGCACACCGCTCATCCCGACTCACCGAGGATTCGAGCCTACCAGGGCACAACGCTCATTCATCCCGACTCACCGTGGATCCGAGCACGCCAACCAGACTGCTGAGCCAAGACTTTTATCGCCCGTAGGGACGGTCTCAGGAGGGGGGTGATGTAGCGGAACCTCCTTACAGGTTTACATATTTGTAAATATTAAAAGCAAAATTTGTTCTTTGACAAACGTCACTTATTTTATTATGTCGCTTTCTGTTTTATAGTTTTCTGTATTTTTATAACACACTGAAAATTGTAAATATTTTAATAATGTATTATACTGTACAGTTAAAAACCTCTTCATTATTTTTCTTCCGACCTACATCTACGCACGCTGCGCCACACCGCCTGCCATTGCCAAACACGTATACATCAAACTGTACACATATCTTTTTATCAAATTAAAGCCGAGCTACAAAGGCGGGCATAACCCGTTTGATTAATTAACAAAGTCCATGAGCTGAGCGAGCGAGCTGAGCGCTCTGAGCGAATTGAGCTCCAAACCCGCCTGTTAACTTGTTATCATCACTTCTGAAAGTTCGTCATCGTAATTACTGTGTCAAACTCATTTGAGCCAAATACGGATATTCATTGCGAAATTAAATTATTTGCATTTAATTTGATCGTTGAAATTGATATATGGTTTTGGTTGTACTACACATATGGTTATGAATTAATGTCTTTATTGTAACGTAAATAAAGGAATACATTGAATAAATCGACCAAAAACGTATGTCTGTACAATCAGAAGAATTTTACCCGTTTTGGAAATAAATACATATTATACATAGTAAACACCCAAACCAATACAAACAGACATGTTCATGAACACAAATGTTTGTACTGTGCTGTGCGGGTATCGAACCCACGACCCTTGGGTCAGAAGGAGGTCACCACTACCAAATGAGCCATCGAGCCAGTCAATATTCCATTAGTAGTCTTCTACGCCCGCGCGATAAAATAGGCTGGTCCTATTTTAAATCTATATAATTTTAAACTACGTATATATGGACTACCTATAGTGCTAAGACATATCAAATGCTGTTTGTACGTCAACCCTTCGAAGGATCATGTGCTAGGTCTAACAGTTACCTATTGTCTGAGGTCACAAAGACCCGCGGTTTGCCTCCAACAAAAGGGATGTTGACATCGTCCGTAATGAATTCCCGAGAGTTATACGTACTACTACCTCATTTATATTAAACTAGCTTCTGCCCGCTTCGCTTCCAAGGATTTCGTTTCATTACAGAAAGTCTTCAAAGGCGATTCGTTAGTCGGTGGCATTAATATTCAATACTAGATGACCTGGTGAGCTAGGTACGTACGTCGCAACTTATGACAGCTTTATATTACTACTAGCTGTGCTCACGACTTCGTCCTCGTGGAATACTTATTTTTTCCCTGTTTTTTTTTTTACATTTTCCATTATTTCTTTGCTCTTTATAGTTGCCACGTGATGTTATATAGCCTAAAGCCTTCCTCGATATATGGTCTATTCAACACAAAAAGAATTTTTCAATTCGGACCAGTAGTTCCTGAGATTAGCGCGTTCAAACAAACAAACTCTTCAGCTTTATAAAATTTATTATTATTATAAATATAAATAAATTATAAATATAAATAAATAAACATATTTAAGTATAGTTAAGATGTATGAAAAACTCTTAAATTAACTAAAAAGGTATTTAAATCGGGTAAAACGGCATTTACAGATTTTATAGGTCCACTAACTGTGCTCGCGACTTCGTCCGCGTGGAATAGTTATTCCTGAGATTAGCGCGTTCAAACAAACAAACAAACTCTTCAGCTTTATAATATTAGTTAAGATTTGTCCGTGTAGTGTCCGGATTTTAGATAGGACCACCTCATCTCATGCCGTGGGTGTCATAGAAGACGACTAAGGGAATATCAGGAAATGGGCAGCAGCGTTTACTTGGGTACAAATAAAACCTAGTCTTTGTCACCGGCCTGGCTGCCAAGCGTGGTGGCTTAGGCAAATCTCTTCAAATTGTCGTTGGGGAGACGCTACAGTGTATGTTTGTAGGCTGATGCTATTGATACTTAATATAAATCATCATCAATCCGGAAACTACACGGAATACATAATGATTCTGAATTAAAAAGAACATTTTTATTTAGGTCGAGTATGTTATGAAATGGCTCATAATAATGAAAAGGTTGGTCGCTCATATGAAATTTTAATGAAAGGCATGATAGTGTTTGTATAAATGTATTGAACACTACTCGTGACGACCGTTATCTTCAGGCCTAAACCAATAAAGAAGAACATAACGTTATTATTGTTACGATACGACGATACAAAGGGCGGATAAGCGTCGCTCGATTAATTAACGAAGTTGGTGGTCCGAGCGATCGCTTACCTAGTTATCGCGCGCGGCTTCGCTTTGACGCGGTGTAAGGTATATCGGGGATGTAATGGTGTTTGTAATCTAGCGGATATCCATTTGAATAGGGAAAAAGAGTGGTGACGCTGTTACAAATGCCATTAATTAAATTACCTTATCATATACCCAAAAAGGGAGCGACACAAATCATCTTTTCGCTCCAAGCCACCCTCACTTCGTGGTGCATCCTGACGAATAGCAAACCAGGTTCTGGCAGCCGACTGGTGGCGGTATAACCATTACGATTGAAGGCGTAGCTAAATTAACCAATGACGGGCAGCAGCATGAGGGATGTAAGGGAGCGACCTATCACCTTTTCGCTCCAAGCCATCCTCACCTGCACGTGGTGCATCCTGCCGAACAACAAACGAGGCTCTGGCAAACCGACTGGTGGCGGTATAACCATCACGATACAAAGCGTAGCTAAATATCACAGGCCGATGACGGGCAGCAGCGTCACCGAAGCAAGAAGCTATGCACTGCGATCGCCAACCCGCCTGCCCAGCGTGGCGATTATGGGTATAACCTCCCAATGGTTTTAAAAGGAAGCCACGGCCCCCAGTTCCCGGCGGCCCCGCTATTCCTGGTCAAGGTGGCGACCACGGTAACGGCGGGGCGGGGGGTGCGAAGAATCCCCGGGATACGGCAGGCCACCACACCCAACTGACCCTGGCGACATACAACGGCCGCACTTTAAGGCTTGACTCGCATCTGGCGCAACTTGAGGTGGAACTTGGGATGATTAGGTGGCACATTCTGGGGCTATGTGAAGTCCGAAGAGAGGGGGAGGACACCGTAACCCTAGAGTCAGGCCACCTGATGTACTTCCGCGAGGGAGACCAAAAATCCCAAGGTGGCGTCGGGTTTCTGGTTAATAAGTCTCTCTCCGACAACGTGGTGGAAATATCCAGTGTGTCGAACAGGGTAGCGTACCTTATTATCAAGCTCACCGAGAGGTATAGCCTCAAGGTGGTGCAAGTGTACGCACCGACCTCGGCACACTCGGATCATGAAGTGGAGGAAATGTTCGATGATATATCGAGGGCCCTCCACTTCACTACCAAGGCCCACTACAATGTCGTGATGGGGGACTTCAACGCTAAAGTGGGAGTACAGACTTGCAACGAATCGGCAGTAGGATCCCATGGTTTTGGAGTCAGAAATCATAGGGGGCAGATGCTCGTCAACTTTCTCGAACGAGAGGGGCTCTTCTTGATGAATTCTTTCTTCAAGAAGAAGCCCCAAAGAAAGTGGACGTGGCAAAGCCCCGACGCTATGACAAGGAACGAGATTGACTTCATCATAGCGGACAGCAGGCATATATTCAGAGATGTCTCCGTGATCAACAGGCTTAACACCGGTAGTGATCACAGACTGGTCCGAGGCACTCTGAATATCGACTTTAAAGCCGAACGCATCCGCTTGATGAAGTCAAGACTCCGGCCTACTCTGCTCCAAAGCTTAACGGGATCTGAAAAGTTTCAGTTGAACCTGGAAAGCCGATTCGCTGCCGTGGAAACCACAACTGACGTTAACCAGAACCTCGAAAATGTGGTTCGAGTCCTCAGGGAAGAAGGATCGAGATTCTGTAACATGCGGCGTATGGGTAAGAAGTCGAAACTTTCCGAGGAAACCTTAGGGCTAATGAGGCAACGACGTGAAGACCCACCCGTCACTTCGTCAGGAAAACGGAATCTAAACCGAGAGATCAATAAACTCGTACGACGCGACCTCCGACGCTTCAATACTCTTTTGATCGAAAGAGCTATTGAGCAAAATCGGGGGTCTAAGGTGTTCGTACAATCTCTTGGAAGAAGCCACCTGACTAAGCTGACCACAGCAAGTGGAGAAGTTGTTGCCTCCAAGCCGGCGGTTCTTTCGGAAGTAGAAGACTTCTACGGCCGGTTATACGCTTCGCATGCATCTCGACCTGATCCCGAAAATGAGGATACTAGAGCCACATTGACACGCCATTTCACCGAAGACTTGCCAGAAGTCAGTACTGACGAAATCGAGGTCGCTCTTGGGCAGCTTAAAAATGGAAAAGCCCCTGGAGAGGACGGCGTTACAACAGAGCTGATGAGAGCTGGAGGTAGAGCCGTATTGAGAGAGCTCCAAAAGCTTTTTAACGCTGTCCTTCTGGAAGGGAGAACTCCGGAGGCGTGGACTAGGAGTGTGGTTGTCCTGTTCTTCAAAAAGGGAGATAAAACCCTATTGAAGAACTATAGACCCATTTCCCTTCTAAGCCACGTCTATAAGCTGTTTTCAAGAGTGATCACGAACCGTCTTGCGCGAAGACTCGACGAATTCCAACCACCGGAACAGGCTGGGTTTCGGAGCGGATACGGCACCATAGACCACATCCACACAGATTATACAGAATGCGGCAGATTATACAGAAGACCGAAGAGTATAATCAGCCCCTGTGTCTAGCATTCGTGGACTATGAGAAGGCCTTTGACTCGGTTGAAACCTGGTCTGTTCTGGAGTCCCTGCAGCGATGCCAAGTAGATTGGCGATACATCCAAGTGATGAGATGTCTCTACGAAGCCGCCACCATGTCCGTCCAAGTACAAAATCAGCAAACAAGGCCTATACCGTTGCATCGAGGAGTGAGACAAGGGGATGTCATTTCCCCAAAGTTGTTCACTAATGCAATGGAGGATATGTTCAACACGCTGAACTGGAAAGGACGTGGCATCAACGTAAATGGCGAATACATCTCTCATTTGCGATTTGCAGACGACATCGTCATAATGGCAGAATCGCTGCAGGACCTACAACAGATGCTGAATGAACTGGCTGACTCCTCTGTGCGCATCGGCCTACGGATGAACTTGGATAAAACCAAGGTCATGTTCAATGAACATGTTCTACCGGAACCGATTGCAGTGCACGGCGCCGTCCTCGAAGTTGTTCAAAAATATGTATACCTTGGGCAGACATTGCAGTTGGGTGGAAACAACTTTGAGGACGAGATAAATAGGAGAATTCAGCTAGGCTGGGCAGCGTTTGGGAAACTTCGTCGAGTCTTCACATCGTCGATCCCACAGTGCCTAAAGACGAAAGTCTTCGATCAGTGCGTCCTACCGGTTATGACATACGGAGCCGAAACGTGGACACTTACGGTACGGCTAGTCCACAAGTTGAAGGTCGCTCAGCGAGCTATGGAAAGGGCTATGCTCGGCGTCTCTCTGCGAGATCGGATCCGAAATGAGGTGATCCGGCAGAGAACCAAAGTTACCGACATAGCTCACCGGATCAGTAAGCTGAAGTGGCAGTGGGCTGGCCATATCAGCCGCAGAACCGATAACCGCTGGGGTAAACGAGTTCTGGAGTGGAGACCGCGTCTCGGCAAACGTAGTGTAGGACGCCCTCAGGCAAGGTGGAGTGACGATTTGCGCAAGACGGCTGGCAAGTGCTGGATGCGAGAGGCCCGGGACCGAGCGAAGTGGCGAGCATTGGGAGAGGCCTATGTCCAGCAGTGGACTGATGTGGGCTGATGATGATGATGATGGGCAGCAGCGTCACTCGCCTGCCTAGTTATGGGTAAAGCCTAGCCTAGCCTAAGCCAGATGTTTGCCCAAAGTGGCGATCAACTGAACCCATGTCCAGCAATGGACTGGACTGCGCTGGACACCAGTGATGATGATTCATCAGCCTATCGCAGTCCACACACGTAAAATTGACCTCATCATGAAATGGTTTTTTTCATGAAATGTACACGACTTGTAACGGGCCACACCTTCTTATTCGAGGCCTAAGTCAACGAAGAAGCGCATAATGTTATTGTTGTGTTAAGATGATGACGATACAACGATACAAAGGGATAAGTGTCGCTGGATTAATTAACGAAGTTGGTGGTACGAGCGAGCGATCGCTCACCTAGTTATCGCTCGCGGCTTCGCTTTGACGCGGTGTGGCGCATATCGGTGTGGCTTTGGTAACGACAGTAGTCAGATAAGTGGAAAACTAAATCGTTTTTTTACTCTTGTTATTTTACATTCGCTCTCAAACTATTGGACTCAACAGCTTTGTCAATTACAGGCGTAAAGCTGCTAAGCTAAAGTGGGATTGGTCATGTGTGCAGGATGAAGGAGGAGAGGCTAGGATCGTCATAGGGAATATGCATGACTTTTTTTATGGATTTATTGAGATCTTTTATCTTCCAGATACATAAATATCAATGAATTTTCTAAATACCTTTTCTATTAAGCGAGTTATAAAGCGTTAAAGTTATTGCTTAGACAGAGAGCTCCGACGTGGTGGATGACGTCACGCACCGTGCCCGCCATAGAAAAATCTGTTTCGCGTGAGAGAAACGGATATATTAACTTTCAACGACTGTATCTCGCCCATTTTTCAGCCAATTTTGATTTTATTTTCACTGTTCGTAGTATATTTTATGTATTTTACGATAAATTAGTAAATACATGAAATTATTTTTCATGCATATTCCCTAAGACGGCTATCGCCGAACGAGAAGCCAATAAATATTTCAATAAATAAGCCGAGACATGCCATACTGGGCCATACAGTTCTATTTAGCCCTAAACAGAGCCCAGGCTTGTACTGTGGGTACTAGATAACTGATGAACGTACCTACTTGGATACTTTTTTTATAGAAAAAGATAAGGATAAAATATGGTGTGACAATGTGGTCCAATAATGTAAGGACTAGCAGGATCGGGCTTTAGATAGAGAACTATGGAAAAGTTTGAGGCAGACCTTTACCCAGCAGTGGAACAATTTTTTTATAAAATGCAATATTTTCTAACATTTAAGTGTAAATAACGTAGTTCTGAATCGTACAATAAAACGGAAAATTGTGATTATACTTCAGATTATAGACAGGGAAATTATCGGAGATACTAATACGTGGGTACTCTCGAAAAACATGCAACTTTTTTTTTTTATAGTGGCTCGCCATAATGGCTTTCCTACGCCTGATGGAAAGCGAAAGAAAAGCCCAAGTCGCTGTGACAACTGGCAAGTAACAGGTTAGTTACCTGTCAGTTGCCACCGCCATATCGGCCCAACCCTAACCTCCCAACGAGCTCCGGAAACCCTACTCACCAGCAGAAACACGACCCAGAGGTCATTTGGCTGCGGTTCTATAGGGTGGAGGTCCTTCCCCGGACGGGCGGCTCAACTCGAGCGAAGATTCGTTATGCCCTACCTCTCTTAAACTTAACTTTATCTCTCCTTCTAGCGCAGTCGGGTAAAAATAAAAAGAGTATAAAGTGTTCAACAAGCCCCAAATACCTTGAGCAACCATTACCTACTACACTCCAACCGGATATTTGTATGTATCAGAAACGCATTCAAACATCGTAAATTCATAATTAGCCGCTCACCAAGAATAACCAGCTGTTTTCAAAATAAAACGGCACTAAAAAGATAAAAGTGACTGAATTAGATTGGTGCAAATAGTTCTATTTGAAGTAGATGCCAAGTTTGAAAAATAGCGTACCTGGGTAATGACTATAGGATGGTGGATGTTCAATAAATACTTTGCTATTAATAATAATAATAAATAACCCAAGACATGCCACGCTGTACCACTCAGCGCCATCTAGCCCCAAACTAAGCCGAAGCTTGTACTATGGGTACTAGACAACTGATAAACTTACTTAGATACATTTTTTTTTGTAAATAAATACATATTATACATAGAAAACACCCAGACCAATACAAACAGACATGTTCATGCACACAAATGTTTGTATTGTGTGGGGATCGAACCCACGACCCTTGGCTCAGAAGGCAGAGGTCACTACCAGTTGAGCCACCGAGCCAGCCAATAATAATATTAAGGCGTTGACAAGCATCTTATGAATCAGCAGGAAGCTGTCAGACAAGTTGAGTAAGTTACTTGTCCGTTGCCAAAGAGACTTAGGCTTTTTTCAGTAATAAATACTCTCACGAGTTTTAGGTACTAAGTACCGTTGAAACAACGATGGGTTATGTGGGAGTCAGACTACTCAAAAACCCGGCTCTCCGTCAAGCTCTAGGTGGTGTCCGAGTTTATTTCGGGTGACTCATGTCTTCTTGTCATCTTATGTCAAGATCTCTTAGTCGACTTTTGAGCCAGCAGTAGGCAGATATGGGTCGCCCATATATAAGAGTACTAGCTTTTTCCCGCGGCTTCGCTCGCGTTAAATTCGGGGTGAATGCTCCGTACAAACTTCCAACCCCCATTTTAGGGAAGTGGGGGGCTAGAAAGGGGCAAAACGTAGCTTATGTTACTCTCCATCCCATCAACTATCTCCACTTAAAAAATCACGTCAATTCGTGGCTCCGTTTTGACGTGAAAGAAATACAAACATACAGACAGACACGCTTTCCCATTTATAATATTAAATAGTATTAAATAGTATATAGTATGGATTCTTCTTCTTCAAAGCCCCGAGAAATGATGACAGATGCCAACATCATCAATTTTTGGTGTTCATCCTCACACTTTGAGGCCCTACCGGTCACACACAGTCCGATATCAGAGGAACTTCCTCCCGCGAACGTTGCGTTTGTGGAAAGACCCTGCCGAGGTTTTCTCAGGGGAATATAGTATGGGGCACTTCAAGTCAAAAGTAAATAGGTTCTTAAAGGATCGGATAAGAGAATGGCGTCCATGGGCTGCGGTGACTGCTTACCATCAGGAGGACCGGCCTGATGGTACCCTACCTACCCTACGCCTACCCAAGAGGTATAAAAAGAAAAAAAAAAACCACTTACACTTTCAGCAGTAGAGGGTACTTCGTCACCTCGTCTTCCCGCAGCCCCGGGGGCAGCAGCAGACGCACCCTGGCAGCATGCCCGCTGGACAGCTGCACGGAGAACGTTCGAGGAGTGGGCAGCGCTATTGACGCTAGCCGCTCCTGTTAACAAATAGACAAAGCTTTATTGACGAACTGTCAAAAGACTAAATTAGTTCACAATACTTATAAATAAATGTTCCAGACTTCTGGTATCCATATGCTCTCAAACTAAGATTTTTCTTTGTACTATGAGTATCAAATTATGAAGGGTCGTCTTCCAGATCGCCCAGACTCAAAAGGCAATTTGGAACCCCGCCGCTTTTTAAAGACCAAAACGTTTCGGCAGCCACTTCGCCCGAATTCATAAACGAGGAGAGTTGAAGACGATTCATTTTGACTTTTTTGTCGACGAGTTTTGTCTCTGTTTAATCTACTATCATCATCATCAGCCTATCGCAGTCCACTGCTGGACATAGGCCTCTCCAGTCCAAGGTGGCGGGGCTTGGGCGCCAACGCTTGGAGGTATTACGTCACAATTGCCACGCCGCTCTGGGCAGGTGGGTTGGCAGCAGCGTCCTAGGCCTGTGTATTTTAGCTGTGCCTTCCATCGCGATGGTTATACAGCCACCAGTCGGTGGGCAGAACCTCGTCTGTCATTCAGTAGAATTAAAGCTATTATAGTTTAAATGAGTATCTAAACGACAAAATATAGTAACAAGGAAAATAATAAATAAACAAAAGAAATAATATACCTAGGTAACTATATATGCATATATTATGTACTAATATTAATACAAAAATTTTACACATTCATTGGAGTAGTAAAGCTTATGAGCGTCCTCTCTTCAATTGCGGTACCCTTTCAGGGTCTATAATGATCCAACTTACCTATAACATCTTGTAATATTTATGTACCTACATTATAGATGCAATAAATGATTGAGTATTGAGAATGTACCAGGAGCGGGTGACGGTGGCTTGGAGCGAAAAGATGATGGGTCAGCCCCTTACAGTCTAACCTACTAATGATATGACAATGACGTTTGAGGTGTTGTGAGTAAAGTAGAAACAAGGTAATTTCAACTTAATATGTTTTTATTATTGTAATCGTCCTGATTCTTTCAGGTACGTACTTTAAAACAGAGATTTTAAAGATGGCTCAAAGATTCCTCCAGAAAATTATAATAAGGATTACAATTTAATCCTGTGAGAGCTCCTACTAAAATCGTTTGATATTCCGTACTTCCGGGTTCTCGTAAAAGGAATGCGGAACGAATCCTTTTCAAATGTTAATTGCTTCCGCTTCCTGTTGTCAATAGCCGGAACCGTAGCAGTTTGTCCTGGGAACCTTTGTTTCTGATTGGTGAAAACAATTTTGGGACTCTATAAGGATATAATAGCTGGAGGACATTTTTCTCTGTTCGGCTATTGACAATACTTTTGAGAAGAATTCTGTTGGAAGCGAGATTTCTTTATTTAAGTTTTCGATCCAAATTGTGGAGCCATTGTTAGAACTCTCGTGATGGTGCGATCTGTCAGAATTCCCAAAATCAAAAGTCAATATTTATAATGAATGCACGGGTACGTTAGACCAGTATGATATCCGGATTTAGAATAGGACCAATCCATTTCATCCCGTGGGTGTCGTGGACGTGTCAGGAAATGGGCAGTACCGTTGACCTGGGTACAAATAAAACCAACTGCGGTCACCAAACCCGCCTGCCAAGCATGGTGACTAAGGGTAATCCCCCAAATGACAATTGTCATAAGGCTAATTATGTTGAGACAAGTTTAAGCTCCTAGCTTGAAAAATTTAGATACTTTCTTAGAATTTTTCCCTCACCTTTCAACCGCGTAGCACCTTTTAAGAAGCCTATGTCCTTTCTTAGGCTCTAGTATATCTGTGTACTAAGTTTCTTAGTACAGTACTTTTGGCGCCAACTGACAGACAGAGTTACTTTCGCATTAATAATACTATTATAATGCGGCCACACATTGGATTCAACTTTGCGTCCAATCACTGTCCAATGCCCAATAAGTACTAAACGCGCTCAATGTCTTCTTTGTGTCAAAATACCGATACACACATTGGTGCATTGGGCGCAAAACGTTACGTTGGTGCAAATATCTCTAATGTGTGGCCGTGGCTTAAAATGTTATACCTAAGTAACTGCTTTGACGGCCGTCGTTCGCTAACAAATTAAAATTGTTATCTTCGAGTACAACGAAAATGTTCCTTTACTGGTTCCAATAATGACAGACATACCTACCCACCATAGAGATTGGTATTATCTAAAAAAGCGACGTTACACAATGGCAGCGAAATGAAGATGACTCACATATTTTAATCTGCGGATTAATCGCAAACAATGGGGTTTATAGGGTGACCAAAATGTAGGATGGTTTATAAAGATCACTATTTTTATATTTATGCATACAGAAATGTTGGGATGCAGCCTATTATCATCTTTTCACTCCAAGCCACTCTCACCTGCCCGTGGTGCATCCTGCTGGATAACGAACGAGGCTCTGGCAACCGACTGGTGGCGGTATAACCATCACGATTGAAGGCGTAGTTAAATACTACAGGCCGATGATGGGCACCAGCGTCACCGGAGCGAGGAGCTACGTCCTGCGATCGCCAACCTTCTTGCCTAGGGTGGCGATTATGGGTATATCCTCCAGATGTTTGCCCTAAGTGGCGAACAACTGGAGAGGCCTATGTCCAGCAGTGGACTGCAATAGATTGATGATGACATGTTATAAGGTATCTCTGAGTATCTGATATTTTGTAATAAGATACTGTATCTGATCTACATTTCGACTTTAACATGTACTTATACATATCGCACCCATGGTAATATAATGCAACATGTACCCATACGTCAAAAGTACTTTTATTACGTAAATAGTCTTAAAAATATGCGTTTTATATTATACGAAAAGAATTTTATTTTTATCTTTTTTAGTTTTGGAAATAATTTAGTCGGAAAATGACGTAAGTCATTCGTGATCGTAAAATAATGTTACAAATGCACATGCTTCGTTGTTGTACGACGCTGGTCCGGGCGCGGGGCTGCGCACGCGGCGCCGTAATGTTAGTCGCGTCAGTGTTACCGGATAATGAGTGTGTGTTGTATATTGGATTAAAATTGACAAATATAGGTGCGGGAAATAAAAACCCCAAAGCTGAGTAATTTTAAACATTATTAGGACATGTTTGTATAAAATAATTGTATGTGCACTTACTGCCATAAAATAACCTGTTGCATGATCATATGCGATAATTTTTATTGGCTTTTGGTATTTCAATGAAAATGTTTATAAAAACTAATTAAGCATATGATATGCTATAAATTATAATTAATTCGCATGTTTTTTAGGGTTGGTCTCATGTTTACTTGCGTTATTGTTGTCTGAACTCTTCATAGCCGCTTGTGAAGATGTTGCGTTATATCATGCATCTTTTGGAATAGCATGTGCACTTGAAGCGTTATATTAGGTCATAGTCTAAGATGCGTCGTTATAAAAAACTTTAACTGCCTAAAAAAGACATATTTATTGGACAAATATTACAGATCTTTAGTTATTTATTTTATAGCATACCTAAGCAATTTTATTAACAAATTTTGAACCTAATTTGTGTAACTTTTCCTTTTTACACAGTGCGAATTTTGAGTAAAAAAATATATTGTGTACGTAACGAAGGCTATTTAATATGCCATTTTCAGTTTGGAAAACAGTTCTGGAGGTTAGGGGCATGTGGCCACATGAGGAAATCTTTAATAAAGTCAATTTGAAGAATATACCGCGTATCCCTAGTCGAGACCATCATCATCATCAGCCTTTCGCAGTCTACTGCTGGACATAGGCCTCTCCATTTGTTCGCCACTTTCATCAAACATCTGGAAGCTGTAATGACGAATTTTGTACTAAAATGATCAGCATAAGAGTTTTCACACTAAACCACTTTGTCACAAATGTGCTGCCTTTAATAAAACTGCCTTTGATTAAATTAATTACAATAAAATATATGTAAAACGCCGCCAGAATAATTTGGAGTCTGAGGGGGAGTCTTTAACATCCAATCCCCCACGCTAACCTTACCTGCAAGTGGTGACTCTGCTGATAAACGGACAAGTCTCAGGCAACTAACATCTCATTATAATTATCCCAGGCCAATCCCCGTAACAACCTATGTCGATACTGCATGCGATATAACAGGGTAATGTGATAAACCTGTAGGGCGCTAGTCAGGATCTATGTAATTACACTGTCACTGCATCTCCAAGTTACCACCAGTCGTATCAGGAAATTGGTCTACCGAATCCTGATGGCTTGAGAGGAGAGAGTGGGCTTTCATCATAGCAACTGTTTGTAAACTTGAAATAAATTTAAGCGCAGATGAACCTTGCAAGAGTCTATATTACGATTTTCAATGGAATTCTATTGAATTACAAGGTTCGCCGTCGACAGATACGTCGTGGAGATCATCATCATCATAATTCCGCCAGATATAGCAGCTACATTTGTTACTCCAATGCCTTTCACGGCCCTATTTCTCCTCTCAGGCTTGTTTCGTTTGTACCGTCGGTAGTGCTATTTTCATAGTCGGGTTGGTCGCTATCATTCTTAACAGCATGAACAGACCACGTCTTGATCATTTTTACCACCCGAGGGAAGCATAGGAGTGTTATTTTCGTTGCCTTTTGAAGGAATTGGCGTAACAGATGTAGCTGCTGAAGGTGTATCTGGTAGCGGAATTAAATGTTGATGGGCCTGACCAAATATCCTTGTAACGTTTTACTAACGTAGTTTCGTTTTATATTTTATTAGAGGCAATAAGCTTTTGAGACAGAGATGTTGTGTTTTAAAACTCATATGCTGATCATACTTAGCACAAAGTTAGCCATTACAAAAATCTCCACAACTGAAATGCTCAGAGTGTGCTTGGGTACATTAACTTCGTCTTGAAAAATGTTAAGAATTGACGTCGATGGTGAGTTTTCAAAGCTGGGATGTAATTTTATATTGAAAAGAGAGTACATAATGAAATTGTGATTTAGTTCAAAAGTGCTGTGCTTCAAGGGCTGTTATCTGCATCTGTGATAGCATTATATTGTACTTAATGAAGATTTCAATGTATGAGCAAGATAAAAAATTGTATTTATTGGTTTTTACACATGCAGGTATATAAATTAGGAAGAATATAATACAGAAAATGTTATATTCTCAGATATTGTATTTTTTAAATTTACAATTACCTACTATCCATAAAATTCCAGACATACAAACTTACAAGTCCTTAGTCTTATTTTTTAGATTAACGTAGGTTATTGTGAACCCAGACGTGCTTTGTTAGGCAGGATTAAGTTATAATGTTAGTCTTGAAAGTTATTAGACCAGAGATGTGTAAATTAACTAAGAAATTTCCTGATTAATGGACATACGACCTAATACTGTTGACTTTTTTCTGTAGAAAAATGACATATAGTTACATGTACCATGGGGTACTTCGTAAAATAATGATACATGTGCACATACGTTAGCTAGGTCTTGGTAAAACAATGCCGCATGTGCACATCCGACATACTATTTTCAAAAATAATGTATTAAATAAGAAGCAATACACCACATTTAATTAGTTTCATTCACTTCCATATACATGCGAAATTGTATGAAGTTTCCATTAAACGCTACAAAGTTATGCTCAAAAATACACTGCCCCAAACTTTAAACCTCTCTCCTGTAAAGTTGACTTTTTGCAGATGTGGCGTTATATTACCAAGGGTACGATATATCAATTACTTTCAAATTGTGAAGATTGAGAGATGAGCTCGAAATCCGGCCAGCCCCTATTCAGAATACTACGGAAACATTGTCAAATTCTATATAGGTACCTTGTCTTTTTCTGACCTAAACAGAAATCTAAGTTTACGTCGTAAATAATCTCAATAGAGAGGCAGGTTAAGGTATAACAGACATGTACTGCATACTTAAACAATCGTTTTGTTTTAAAATACAAAATATCGTTGTCACGACTTTACCCATCTCTTCAGTAAGGTTGTTTAAAGGCTGTCTGGGAGAGATCGCTATTAGGGATAAGACCGCTGCGAAGTTGTACTAGGTACATATTTTTAACGTCTTTCTGTTTGAGTTTTGTACAGTAAAGAATATTTATCTATCTACTTAGTAAACGTCTGCACTCATTACAAACTTGTCCCATGATTATCAACATAATCCTGGGGCTTTGCTAACGTTTGGTCACCCACCCTACATCGTACCTTCCTTTCATGAAAAGCCTTCCTCAAAGCCGTAGCCAAATTAGATGGTAATTGCGTGGGATTATTCCATATCTATCGATTTATTTGCTATGTACCTACCTGTTATAACTATGTTACAATATTATTATTCGAGATGAATTAGGTTTCATTAGGAAACAAATAGGTATCTCTTGTTTGGATGAACCGAGGTTTTTATTTTGGTGACTGGCCTGGTGGTTCATTTTGCAGTGATCTATTTGAAACAAGTGTTGTGAGTTCGATCCCCTTCCGGGACAAAACAGGGGTGCTAATTCAGTATGAAAGTTAGCCGCTTTCGAGGTTATTCCAATGAAATTCAGTATGAAGGTTCTTCATTGACAGTCGTGTAACTTTTTTTTAATATCTTCCTTTAAATGAGGTAAAACGAGAAGGATGGGGAACTTCATTGATTCTAAAAATTCGTCTAGATATTGCTTGTTTTTATCATTCTTTTATTGTGTGTGTGTGTACACTCAAGAAACGAGCGTACTCCTATTTAAAAGGCCGGCAGCTACCCCAGAACTCGGATCTGAGTTGCAGGTGTCCATGGGCGATGTCGACTGCTTACCATCAGGCATCACACTAGCTGGTCTGCCGCCTCTTGCATAAAAAAAATATCAACTTCACCCGTACGATGTCGTAGGCGGCGCTAGTATTTTATAATACACAGATCTTTGAGCCGGGTCGAATGATAAAGCGATTCAAAGGAGACAAAGGACATTTCATTGTCAATCAGTAAGAGTAGATTTGCTGCTGAGTGCTGTCTACACCCGACCTTTCGCTGTCACAGACTCGCTGATAGGTTCACATAATTACAAGTGGAGAGACGTTATCAGCAAGATAAGACAATGGCATGTCTCTACAGTAACAGGGTAGTTCGTCCTATGGTTGGATGGATTTATCGCCATGTGTATAATTATACAGACTAAGCCGAAGCGGTGTATGGGTACTAGACAACTGATAAACTTACCTATATACTTTTTTTTTGTAAATAAATACATAGCAAACACCCGGACCAGTACAAACAGATATGTTCATGCACACAAATGTTTGTACTATGAGGGGATCGAACCAGATTGGTTCAGAAGGCAGAGGTCACTACCAAATGAGCCATCGGGTCAGTCGATGTCGATATTAATGCTGTGAGATCTCATCATCATCAGCCTATTACAGTCCACTGTTGGACATAGGCCTCTTCAGTTGTTCGCCACTTAGGGCAAACATCTGGAGGATATACCCATAATCGCCACGCTGCTGCCCGTCGCTGGTCTGTAGTATTTAGCTACGCCTTCAATTAATTATTAGAATAATTAATTAATCTGGTATCACCTTGACAAGGGTATTGTTCTCCAGATGCAGGATCATCCTAGGCTCAGGGAGGGCTATCTTGTGCAGGCTGGACGTGGGCACTCCTGGGCCGAGGCACTCCAGCACGAAGTACGCTGAGGAGGGACTGAAGTGTGCCTCGTGATATAAGCAAGGGAGGTTCTGAGGCATCCCGTCTGTGGACAAAGAAAGATTTAGTTGAAAAGAAGCACAATACCTCTTTTGGTACGCTCGGTCGGTTGACATAATCCCACCAATCTTCCAATGTTCAAGGCGAGAGTAAAGCGGTTTTTGCTGTGTGTAGACTGTGATATCGCTTACCAACAGGTGAATTGCAGTCAAGCGCAAACTCATACTGAATAAAAAAAACATGGCAATACAGTCAGATTGTCGGCATTGTGACCGTCGGCATGCAGTCGTGTGTACTGCATACGAACTGCACCATACCCAAACAACTAACGTATTACAAGCTTCGGCTTAGTTTGGGGCTAGATGGTGATGTGTGGCATGTCTTGGGTTATTTCTTTATAATTACCAGGATGTTTCCTCTTCTTCTTCTTGCTTGGTGACGGCGACGTGGCTGGCAGCTCCTCGTCCCAGTCTGCGTCCCACGTGCTGTCCCCCGAGGAAGCTAAGCTGCCGTAGTACTCCAGGTTTATTGAAGGGGACGGCTGGAAAGATAGAAGTTGTTTAGGAGGCATCAATTGACAGCAAAAGTATTTATATATTGCTTTCTGGCCTCTCCAGTTGTTCACCACTTTAGGCAAAAATTTGGAAGCTTTCTCCATAAACGTCACGCTCTAAGCAGGTGGGTTGACTATCGCAGAGCGTAGCTCTTAGCTGCTACCCCTCATCAGCCTGTAATATTTAGCTACGCCTTC
Organism: Conogethes punctiferalis; assembly: GCA_031163375.1. Classification (NCBI taxonomy): domain Eukaryota; kingdom Metazoa; phylum Arthropoda; class Insecta; order Lepidoptera; family Crambidae; genus Conogethes; species Conogethes punctiferalis. The sequence continues at coordinate 7,835,410 of CM062099.1, forward strand.
AATCGTGATGGTTACACCGCCATCAGTCGTGGCGTGGTGCATCCTGGTGAATAAAAGACGAGGCTCTGGCATCCGCCTGGTGGCGATATAGCCATCACGAATGAAGGCGTACCTCAATATCACAGGCTGATGACGGGCAGCAGCGTCACTGGAGCGAGAAGTTACGCCCTGCGATCACCAACCCAGCGTGGCAATTATGGGTAAAGCCTCCAGGTGTTTACCCAAAGTGGCGAACAGCTCGAAGGGCCTATGTCCTGCAGTGGACTGCAATAGGCTGGAGATGATGATGACCCACCTGCGAGTTGCAAGTGACGCAGTAAGGCAGTTTCTGCGGCGAGCCGGGCCGAGGCGGCTCCGACGACACCCGGTACAGGTGCTGCTGCCCGGGCTTGCCCTCCGGTATGCCCAGGTAGTATCTGGGGATGAGACATATGCTTTCTAAGGTGGAACAATTCGAAAACGGTTAGGCATAGAGAGGACAAAACAACTTATCGATTAATGGGTGTCACCTGCGGAAACCCGCCTGCCCAAAGTGGCGATTATGGGTATATCCTCCAGAACTTTCCCTAGGAGAGGCCTATGTCCAGCTATGGACTGCAATAGGCTGATGATGATGATGATGACCTGCGGAAAGGTTTGCCAATTGAGGTAGGGCATAGCGAACCTCCCGCCCGGAGAAGTACCTCCACCCTATAGAATACCGCAGCTAAATGACCTCAAGGTCGTGTTTCTGCCGGAGAGTAGGGTTTCCGAAGCTCGTGGGGTGAGTACTGCAGCCGGGGCTTATGGTGAGCAATGCGCGTGTGATGCCCTTGTTGCCTTGCAAGTATCCATAGGCTGCGGTAATCGCTTAACATTGGGCGGGCCATAGGCTTGTTTGTCAACTTAGTCGTATAAAAAGTATTTTAACGTTCATTCTCCACAATTGAATACTCACATGTGTTGATTAGTATGGTCCCAAGCCAACAACTTGACCACATCAAAGCTCCCGTGGGTTAGAGGCAGCGCCCTGGGACCATGGGCGTTGTGCTCCGTCCTCACGATGTGCCTGAACAGCCCCGCTGGTCCATCCCTGATGGGCGCCAGGGTCACCAGCGCGCCCCCACCGGCCGACCAGAGGGGGGACGGCGCGGATTCCACCCACCCATCTGTGCCTGATGATATTCTGTATACCTGCGGAATGGATGAGGTCTTAAGGTGCCGTCAGCTTTAGAACTTACCTGTGAAACTTACTTAATCTAAAGGTAACCAGTGGAAAAACCATTGTTAAATTACTTCTCCGAGGGTATTTTATGTTGGTACTTTTTCCTTTTTATAAGGGTTTTGTGTTTGTGAACACACTGGTAGTGGAATTCTCTGACACATTATTTATTTACAAAATAATTGATTTTCAGTTGTCTACACATAGTATAAGCTTCGGTTTAGTTTGGAACTAGAAGGCGCCTGTGTGGCCTAGGGTTATTTCTTTGTTACTACTTATGGTCATGGCTCACAATAGGATGATATGGCTAAAAGACACGTATTTTTCCTTTTTTCATTAAAATAAACAACAGAGACGAGAAAGACGTCACTCGTTCCCGTAAAAATGCCTCACCGAGTGACGTCACGCGTAATTTCAAAGGGCTATAAGTTTGTATTTTTTAGTCTAATTTACAAATAAAAAATACGTGATTTCGTACTTACCTCTAGGCAGTACCACATGGGGCTCTTGCAAACAGAGACCACGGAGAGGTTCTGCATCCTGGTCAGCCACACCACACACACTTCTGTCAGGGACACCCACTGCGCGCTCGTGAAGTAATAGTCCCTGGGGATAACGTTTGATGTTAGACCGAATATGACGTGATTGTAACAGGAAGAGCAAGATAGCGTGACTGTATGGTGATCGTCTCTGGAAAAGACTGCCCGAAAGCACCCGGAAAGCTCCAAAAACCATCCTATTCATAAAATTAAAAAGCATGCATTAGCGAACTTGTTTCACAGCTCTATGTATGAGAGCATCGGTTCATAGGCATGATCCTTTCTCCCCCCGATGCCAATGCATCACTCACTCCACAAAGAAACCCTCACCGGCAGAAACACGACCTGACCACGGTCATTTAGATGCGGTATTCTATGGGGACTGTTCTACCTTTGCACTTGACGTTACCTTCAGGCTCGTCCTGCCCCCCCCCAATACTTAAATAAAAGCAATTCATAGAATTAAAAGAAAGAATTAAACACAAGATGAAAAAAGAAAGGAATATAACAAAACAAAGAAGGCCTATCAGGCCCCTCCCTCAGCATTTTAACATCTTTGTTTCTTTGAATTTCATATTTTTACACTTTTCTATACAGCACCTCGTTTATCATCATGACAGACAGACGGCTTCCGAAGCCCTAAATATTTAAGTTTAATGACTAAAATCTGCGTCGGCATTTTCGCAGTACATTATTCACGGTCGCATTCAACAGAGAATCTTATAATTCATTTTGCGAGTGATTTAAGGGAGGCTGTATCTAACCGTTGGCGTCGCCTGATTACGAAGTGAGTACTACAGGGGCGTAGGATGGGACCCATTTGTCATATATACGTGTTGTGTAATCAGCGTTTGTTTGGGATTTAAGGGAGCGTCCCATCGTCCTTTTGCTTCACCCTACCCTCATCTGCCCGTCGTGCATCCTGCCGAACGACTGGTGGCGGTATAACCATCACCATTGAAGGCGTATCTCAATACTACAGGCCGATGACGGGCAGCAGCGTCACCGGAGCGAGAAGCTACGCCCTGCGATTGCCAACCCGCCTGCCCAGCGTGGCGATTATGGGTAAATCCTCCAGGTGTTTGCCCAATGTGGCGATTAACTGCTGAGGCCTATGTCCAGCAGTGGACTGCGATGGGCTAATGATGATGATGATGTAGGTAATCAATGTTTGCTTATTAAGTGAGAATGGTTTTTCTATAAGTAACACGTTGCTTCGCACCAAATTTCAAGATTCTGATTTTACAGGAAGTAAGTTATGTATTCTCTTGCGAGTACATAAATAGCTATATCTTTTCATTTCGTTTCTATGTTAGCTAACATTCGTATCTTTTCCGTTTAAATTAGCCAATAATACGCGTTTAAAATCTGAGAGAGAAATGGATATCTTTCCCCAAAGATAAGCGATACACTTTTGGCAAATCTTTCATTCGAAACTGCTTTTAAACTTCCGTTTATCTCGCATCTCCACAGCGCGGACGCCACGTCTCAACTTGTATCAAATTAAATTCCCTGTTGAGCGAAAAATAAATCTTTCGTCCCAGAAACTGTCCCGGATTCAATCCCACATTTATCTTGGCCGGTCATAGGCGAGGATTAAATAGTTCAGCGGCTGTTGGGACAGAGATTAAACACAGTTATTGTTATAAATCCTGGGGATTATTGTACACTTCCTTGGGATAAATCGATTGGGTGGGGCTGTAGGCCACAGATGCGGAGGGTCATTTTGGGACCCGATATGTGGAATGTGTTTACTTGATAAGATTAAGTGACAACTTAGTAACAATAATGTTGAAATATAGCGAGTATTGCTTTCTCATTTTCATTGAATTCAAAATTTACCTGTCACAAAGAACATTACAAAATGTGTTGCCTATGATGCTTAATAAGGTTAGCAATTAGTTATTTGTGAAACATATCTTCACAACGATTGCGGGCAGCGCTCATGGTGTCATGGCAGTTCTAGTTTCTAAGGCAGCCAAGGCACCATCCTATTATATAACAGCACGCAGGTGCTCGCCAATGCGACGGGGGTTTTTAGTGGGTATTCTCTGCCTCACCACAATCTTGAGGCAGGGGAGTCCACATACCCCGCCACTCTCTCAAGTGGCAGAGAAGCCACAATCGCATTTCATCATCATTATCATCTCATCATCAGCCCACATCAGTCCACTGCTGGACATAGGCCTCTCCCAATTCTCGCCACTTCGATCGGTCCCGGGCCTCTCGCATCCAGCACTTGCCAGCCGTCCTGCGCAGCCGTCCTGCGCAAATCGTCACTCCACCTGGCCTGAGGGCGTCCTACACTACGTTTGCCGAGACGCGGTCTCCACTCCAGAACTCGTTTACCCCAACGGTTATCGGTTCTGCGGCTAATATGGCCAGCTCACTGCCACTTCAGCTTACTGATCCGGTGAGCTATGTCGGTAACTTTGGTTCTCTGCCGGATCACCTCATTTGAAATGAAATGAAATGAAAATAAATTTATTGGAGCAAATTTACAATTTGGTAGGTCACTTGAATCTAGTTACATGGACAATAAGGTATGCATTTCGGATCCGATCCTGATCTCGAAGATTATGTAGATAGAGTTATACATAAAGCAATATGATAACCAAGATTCCACTTACCCTTCCTCTACGATGACCTTGGGAGGAGTCAGTCGCCTCGTGCGGATGTGCTTGGGGTCGGCTATGTCTGCCACGGTGAGCGTCGCCGTGGGATTGTTGGTGCCCGGCTTGGGATACCGCACGCTTCTGATCTCTGGGTAAGTCTGTTGGAAATAAACATGATTTGGTATGGTAAATAACGTAAAAGATCTAAATTGACACATAAATAAATAAATAATCTTGAATGGATAACCCAACTAAGTACCTAATTATTTAGCTACGCCTTCAATAGTGACGGTTATACCGCCACTAGTCAGTTGTCAGAGCCACGTCTGTTATTCAGCAGGCACCACGGGCAGGTGAGGGTGGCTTGGAGCGAAAAGATGGGTCGTTCTCTACATCCCATCTATATAGACAGATCTACAAAGTACATAGATAGATAGATAGATACTCTTTATTGCACCAAAATAAAACATGTACAGGAAAAAGATGTTATACAGATATAGTAGTACAATGTAGGCGGTCTTATCGCCGAAAGCGATCTCTTCCAGAGAACCTTCAGGTAGAGGATATATGCTGAAGAGAGGGGTAAAGTAGTGCAGAACTGATTACAATTAAGATAAATAATATTTTAAATAAATAAATGATGGAAGTAAATATAATATATTAATACATATTTAATATAAACATAATAACTAATTATTACATATAATACTATGGACTCAGTAAAACTAAACAGCTTGAAGGAAATCGGAAAGGAAAAAGAAGACACTAGATAGAATAGTAAAGGACAGAGATGTTACAGGGATAGGAAATAACTTTTAACACGAGACTTGAACGCTGGAAGTGTTTGGGATTGTCTGATAGAAAGGGGTAAGGAGTTCCAAAGTCGTATAGAATGTACAGTGAAAGATACATATTATACGTATGGTCTGGTCTACCTTAGATGGGTCGTCGGTGTCCAGCGCCGCGCCGTACCAGGGGTACTTCTGTTCGTGCACCAGACTGTCGTTGAAGGTGGCGTACAGCACCATGTGGCCGTCGGCAGACATCCACAGAGCTGATCGGGACTTGAGGATTTCCTCTGCAACAAAGAAGAGAGTTAAGGGTTCGCGTTTAGAAATAAGGGATCACTGAACATGACTTATATCACAGACAAGTCTTGGATAACTCTTCGGTTACATCTCATCATCAGCCTATTGTAGTCCACTGCTGGACATAGGCCTTGCCAGTTGTTCGCCACGTAGGGCAAACATCTGGAGGATATACCCATAATCGCCACGCTGGGCAGGCGGGTTGGCGATCGCTGGGCGTAGCTTCTCGCTCCGGTGACGCTGCTGCCTGTCATCGGTTTGTGGTGTTTAGCTACGACTTCAGTTGGTTATACCGCCACCAGTCGGTAGATAGCGTCTCGTTTGTTATTCGGCAGGATGCACCCACAAGCAGGTGAGGTTGGCTTGGAGCGAAATGATGATACGCTCCCTTATATCCCGGTTACTTCTAAATGATACTAATTATATTGATAAGTAAGTAACTTCAGTCTGTGTATAGCCAGACTGAAGTTACTTCACTAGTGCTTCAGTCAGAGGGCAAAAACCTATTAATTGCGTTTAAAACAAACCCGCAAAAGTACTCAAAGCATAAATCTATTACTGCAGAACCCATGCAGTGTGTGACGTCACTGCATCGTCGCACGCGCCAATATAAATTGCTCACATTCGTACATAGGGTGTCCCAGGAGTACCAAAAATCTTGTGAGAAAAACGATCTTGTGCCGACTTTCATATACTTTTTTTAAAATTCGGTTGCTTCTTATCGTAAAGCTTCATCATCATCATCATTTCAGCTAGTAAATGTAAATGTTCAGATACTGCTGTACGTGAACTCTGCCGAATAACAAACGAGCAACCAACTGGGGGCGGTATAAAAATCAGGGCAGGTGAGGATGGCTTGGAGCGAAAAGGTGATAGGTCGCTCCCTTACATCCCTCCCAAATCCCATCGGGTTTATACAAATTTAAACCTTTATTTTGAATTACACCATCTGATCTCATTCCACAAAACCTAGATTCACCCAAGTAGTCGTATGACTCAGACCCTCAATCCCCCTCCTGCATCAAGTGGCCATTGGGCTAAATTAACATCCGCACATTAATCGGATGTAAACAACTCGAGCGCACACTCGTACGTCGGACTGTAGTGGTTCGGATGATTCATGAATGAGATAGATCATTTGGAACGTCTTCAATGCAAGATACATGGTGAATTGCGTGTATGATCATATAATTTTCCTGTGTCCCATCAATTGAAGAGAGGTAGGGCATAGCGAATCTTCGCTCGAATTGAGCTGCCCGTCCGGGGAATGACCTCCACCCTATAGAATACCGCATCCAAATGACTTCCGGGTCGTTTCTGCTGGTGAGTAGGGTTTCCGGAGCTCGTGGGGGGGGGGGGGGGGTTAGGGTTGGGCCGGCATGGCAGTGGCAACTGACAGGTAACTAACCAGTTACTTGCCAGTTGTCACAGCGACTAGGGCATCTCTTTCGCTTTCCATCAGGCGAAGGAAAGCCATTATGTCGAGCTACTATAAAAAAAAATTTAGTAGTAGGTCAGTTAAAACAGGGCGTACCTACACGTCATAATTTGTATGGTAGCTATGTTAATATAAGCGTTTATATAATTGGTTACATAACAAAAGATGTTACTAATAATGCAACTTAAAGCATGGTACGAGAATGGTTTTCAATGAATTTTACGTTTTGGAAATGGACTTCTCAACTTTGCAAGCCTATTGCCATCTCATTTTGCAACAAATTTTAATTGCGATTTTTCAAGTAAGCCATGTACTATTTCTGGGAACTATGAAATAACAAGCAAAATCAGACAAAGTCAAATGCCCTATTACTTTGTAGCTGCAACGAGTAGAATGTAGTAATTTTGAGGTACTCGTAACATAAGAAAGAAAGATTGGCCGTTATGACCAGACGGTTTCTGTAGGAATATTACGAGTTATAATTAAATAAATAAATAACCCAAGACATGCCACGTTGGGCCACACAGCGCCACCTAGCCCCAAACTAAGCCGAAGCTTGTACTATGGGTGCTAGACAACTGATAAACTTACTTAGATACATTTTTTTTTGTAAATAAATACATATTATTATACATAGAAAACACCCAGACCAATACAAACAGACATGTTCATGAACAAAAATGTTTGTACTGTGCGGGAATCGAACCCACGACCCTTGGCTCAGAGGGCAGAGGTCACTACCAAATGAGCCACCGAGCCTGTCAATCCTATATTATACTGCAGTATCAATGTACACATCTGTTATCATACTACAAGAGCATACTGTATAAAACATCTGTCTAATTATACACCTGGCGTTCTATAAGCGGCCGGGTCATTGACGTGCCGTGCAATATGCACCTACGTGACCACCACACTCCGACATGATACGGCTGAAATTTCCCTGCGGGGTATCGATTTGATGACGTCGACAATGATAATGATTGTTGGCCAGTTGAAGTTGTTTGAAGCTGGTTGAGCATTTGGTTTTTTTTTAATTTTTTTTATTTATTTTTTTTAAATAAATATTAGACAACATCACATACATTGTTCCGATCCCAAAGTAAGTAGCTTACGCACTTGTGTTATGGGTATCAGAACAACAAAGGTTCCACAAATAAATACCTGAATACAAATATAAACACCCGGACACGAAACAAACACAAGTGTTCATCACACGAATGTTTGTCCCGGGTGGGAATCGAACCCACGACCCTTGGTTCAGAAGGCAGGGGTCACTACCAATTGAGCCACCGAGCCAGTCGAAATCCAATGACAATCGTCATTTGCCAGCAGTGTAGGTTTAGCCCTGGATTCTGGTTAGACATTTTTTTTGCAATATGGGCTTGACTGCAATTCACCTGATGGTAAGCGCTATCACAGTCTACGATGGAGCGCGCTCACACATCAAAAACCGGTTCACTCTCGCCTTGAACAACGGAAGAATGTACGTCATTGGGAACAAGGAGCCTGGCAAAGAGTTCCATAGTTTGGCCGTTCGTACTATGAAAGTAGAGTGCGTCGAAACGTGCTGTCAGAAACACTTCACACCTAAGGCAGAGTTTGTTTTAGGTTAGTTTTAAGGTCAAGACAGAGTCGAATATAATGCTCGTTATTATTCTGGGATTGGCCCCAGATTGCGATTAGAGATGTCAGAAACACTTTATCATCTAAGGCTGACTTATATGTTTTAGGGTCAAAGCAGAAACGTAAGTTTTAAGGTCGGCTTATATAATAGCTCGTGCGATGCCTCTGGTATTGCAGGCGTCCATGGGCTGTGGTAACCGTTTAAGATCAGGCCGGCCGGCAGCATTTTATGACCTTATTCATATTCATTTATTCACCTTAATTTGCAACAAAAATAGGTACAACAATAAATTGTATTTGTATAAAAAAAGCGATTATGCACCGTGCAAGTGTTATAAAGCCAAACCGGTTGGATAGAATCTGTTCGCGGGAGCAGTCAAGCCAAGTTGGATGGACAGAAGGATGGATGGATGTTTGCCATATATAATATGTATGTACATCTAAAAGAAAAAGGTATCTAAATTAATTTCCCATTAGTATAGTATAAACCCCCTTGTATAAGCTTCGGCTTAGTTCGGCGTAGTTAGTTCGTGAGTAGGGTTTCCGGAGCTCGTGGGGGGTTAGGGTTGGGCCGGCATGGCAGTGGCAACTGACAGGTAACTGACCAGTTATTTTCCAGTTGTAACAGCGACTTGGGCTTCTCTTTCGCTTTCCATCAGGCGTAGGGAAGCCATTATGTCGAGTTAATATAAAAAATAATGTTTGGCACTAAATAGCGCTTTGTGCCCCAGTGAGGCATGTATTAGACTATTTATTGCTTACTAGCTATGCCGGCGGCGTCGCTCGCGTAGATATCGGGTTTCAAAAATAACGGACTTCCATAAAATGGTACCTAAATTTTAAGTTAGACTTCTAGCAATACATTAGTGAAAACCGCATTCAATTCCATGCAGTAGTTTACGCATGATGTGCGTTCAAACATACAGATAAAAATTTCTCGCGTTTTCCCAACACTTCCCTTCACTGCTCTGCTCCTATTGATCATAGCGTGATGAAAGGTACACTATAACCTGCCCAGGAGTATGAAGAATAATTGTACCAAGTTTCATCGAAATCCGTCCAGTAGTTCTTTTTTCTATAACGAACATACAGACAGACAGACAGACAGACAGACAAAAATTTTACTGATTGCATTTTTGGCATCAGTATCGATCACTAATCACCCTCCGATAGTTATTTTGAAAAAATATTTAATGTACAGAATTGACCTCTCTACAGATTTATTATAAGTATAGATTATTTGTGATCGCATATGAAATTAATAATTCCAGCTCTTCATACACGTGTACCATGCATTGGTGACCTGCATCACACGATCGGACGGTAATTTCCCACGGGACGCCGAAGGGCGTTGTTTGGACAATATTTACACTGCCTCGATCATAACTCTAGTAGTACGTTTAATTTAGTTGATGAATTTGTTAAAATGTTAAATATTAAAGCTAGTTGTCAGGGAAACTAACTCAATATGTTAAATATTAAAGCTAGTTTTCAGGAAAACTAACTGATTATTTTCACCGAAAAGGGTTAGACTGATTTTTTAAATATAAATCTTTGGAATCTGTATTTAAAATAATTTTGTAACAATGCTTTGTCTTTATCTAACCCTTATTTTTTAGATTTGTTGCTAATTTTTCGTCTGGCTTATTTAGGTAATTTATGGAATTAAGATGAATAAACGCAGTTTTTTATGAGAGGGGAAAAACTTGATTGAAAAGCAGTTTTTATGACACTGGGGGCAAAAGGGTCTGGTGATAAGTGATCTCCGATAGACACCGCAACCCAGGGTCCCAAATGCGTTGCCGGCCCTTGATAAATTAGTAGGCTCGCTTTTTGAGCTGGAAGCCGATTCCAAAGATCCATTGCACGTGGCGGAAAATTTTGCGCAAACCAAAACGTACCGTGAAAGACTTCCAACCTATCAAGATGATAAGCATGAAATCTTGAATTCGTTCGTACTTCTGCTTGAGTTATTGGTAGCTTTTTTTATATTGGCTCGACATAATGGCTTCCCTACGCCTGATGGAAAGCGAAGAGAAACCCAAGTCGCTGTGACAACGGGCAAGTAACTGGTCAGTTACCTGTCAGTTGCCACCGCCATGCCGGCCCAACCGTAACCCCCTCGAGCTCCGGGAACCCTACTCACCGGCAGAAACACGACCCCAGAGGTCATTTGACTGCGGTATTCTATAGGGTGGAGGTCCTTCCCCGGACGGGCGGCTCAATTCGAGCGAAAATTCGCTATGTCCTACCTCTCTTCAATCTTCTTCAGGCTTCTTGGTAGTGCCAATTTAACTCTTTATTTACCGCCACATCCATTGTGCGGTGCAATAAAAGATTCCCATTGTCATAATGTGAGATGCAGACACCAATACCGCAGCGTCGCCCCGGAGCCCCGGTGTGACACTATAATCGTTCCGGATATCCGGCTGTCGCCTCCGTCCTTCCCTTTGCTGTCTTGCGACATATTGTTGGAGAGAATGAGAAACGTACCTTTTTTTTTTAGAGGGCTGAAGCGATCATTTACCATCAAGAGACCGTTAGGTCAGCCTGTCATCTATACTTATAATAAATCTGTAGAGAGGTCAATTCTGTACATAAAATATTTTTTCAAAATAACTATCAGGGGGTGATAAGTGATCGATACTGATACCAAAAATGCAATCAGTAAAATTTTGTCTGTCTGTCTGTCTGTCTGTCTGTCTGTATGTTCGTTATAGAAAAAAAACTACTGAACAGATTTTGACGAAACTTGGTACAATTATTCTTCATACTCCTGGGCAGGTTATAGGATACTTTTCATCACGCTACAATCAATAGGAGCGGAGCAGTGACGGGAAGTGTTGGGAAAACGCGAGAAATTTAAACCTGTATGTTTGAACGCGCATTACGCGAAAACTACTGCATAGAATTGAATGCGGTTTTCACCAATGTATTGCTAGAGGTCTAACTTAAAACTTAGGCATAAGGTATAGATGGGTATTATATGAAAGTCCGTTATTTTTGAAACCCGATATCCACGCGAGCGACGCCGCTGGCACAGCTAGTAAAAAATAATTCCGTGGGGTGATGGAAAACAATACATATCACCGCTCCGAGCCATCTTTTTATTTTTTTTTAGAGGGGAATGCATTAGGCACCGTCATGCCGTCTCCGGGGGGAGGCGGCATGGTGTGTGGGACTCACACCTCCCAAAAAGGGAGGGCATACACACTAAACCCCCCTGTGTCGCCAGTGGGCAGCAAGTTGCAGGGACACGGGTAGCGCCGAAGCATACGGCCACATCCCTGCCTGCCCTAGCCAGCCGCAGATGATAGGCGGCCGGCACTCCTGGTCCGGGGAGGGCAAATACCCCTATGAGAAACGTACCTAATACGTAATACCTGTATATGCTGTAGGGTGGTTGGATGTGAGAGGTCCAGGTGGAGCAAAGTAGCGAACAATTGGAGAGGGTTATGTCCAGCAGTGGATATTCATGGTCATGTTGATGATATCCTGTATGCGGGCCCTAATGAATCATTCATTTGTATTTGTTTAGCTAGTGTATATTTGTGGTAGGTCTTTGAACCTTGAACATCAGAAGATTACATCTCTCGGATAAGGAGTTCAATAGAGTATTATTCAATTCATACAAGGTAAATTAAATAGAATAGAAAGAAATATATTCGTCGCACTATTCAAGACTGTAGCGTAGCGTGGTAGCGTCCACCCGTATCACCTAGAAACGATTTCTTCCCGAACTGTTGGTTGAACGCTGGTGTTCATTTCCGCCACAGACTTGCAAAACTCTGGAACGACCTCCCAGCCGCGGTGTTTCCTGATCGCTACATGTCTTTTAAACTCGACTTAAAGAGAGGTTTTCCTCACGGTTGGCAACGGTATGGTTGTGCCCTAGGCATTGCTGATGTCCATTACGACCGCTACTAATAATGATAGCTATAAATTGCTGAATCATATTGCATTTAAAATACAATTTAAGAAGCTTATTAAAAATGTTATTACTCTGTAAATGACTTCATAAATGATAAATTTTGACATGACATTATACCTATTTGATTTTAAATTCTGACATTGTATGTAAATTGACTTAAAAAAAAACTTAGTATTGTATGAACCAGAAATTACTAACCCCAAAATTTTACACGCCATATTATTGGCAAAACATGTGACACCTAAAACTAACACTGACATCTGAAATATATTCATGCAAATGTAATATGTACACACATGTTTTTGGTAAATAAATGTATCTTTATCTTTACTGCTTAGACAGACCGTCTGCTCGCCACCAACAGCATTAAAAATAATACAAATGAAATCTTTAAATGATTCTACCGCCGAGTTCAGGATAGCCTATTAATCTTCCTCTAGGATATATGGTTCCACATTCTTCCCGGCAGTATGCCCGCACTTTTTACACGCCGAAGACTCGACGTAACACGGTCTCGGCGAGGTGCCTTCATAATAGCGCCTCATTTAAATGATAATTTTTCATTATTCATCTTTTTGCGTCCATCCAGGGACGGGAATGATGCATGGTAGACGTGGCTCTGGCCAAGGAATGATAATGAGGTACCTATGATACGTTATAGACTTACAGCGCAGAGTAAAAAACTATGTGACATTGCTCAGTAGAGGCTTATATGGAATGGTTAAACTTGATTATGCGGAGTCAGTGTGGTTTCCAGATTTAGTATGGGACCATTCCATTTAATCTCATGACTGGCTCGATGGCTCAATTGGCAGTGACTCTGCCTTCTGAGCCAAGGGTTTGTGGGTTCGGTTCCCGCACAGTACAAACATTAGTGTTCATAAACATGTCTGTTTGTATTGATCTGGGTGTTTACTATGTATCTATAATTATGTTATTTACAAAAAAAAAAGTATCTAAGTAACTTTATCAGTTGTCTAGTATCCATAGTACAAGCTTCGGCTTAGTTTGGGGCCAGATGGCGATGTGTGGCCCCTCGTGGCATTTCTTGGGTTACTACTATGGGAATATCAGAAAACCGGCATCAGCATACTGCTTCTTACTTCCTGCTCCGTGTAAATACTATACACAGCGCCATCCATCGATATTATATCGAAACTAATGTATATGAATGCAGTATGCTGATCACAATTTATAGGGTATTTGTAACGATTCCAGTATCCACAGTCATGCCCAAATACAATAGAATTTCAATTGTTATATATCAAATGCGATACACAGAACAACTATAAAGTTTTATCAATACTGTATTTATGAAAACTGTGTTCAAGAGAACAGTCTCATACTTTCGTATCTTTAAAGTATTGCACTGAATAGAAATACGAGTAGATAGGTAGTACATGAATAGAAATGAACTGAGTACCAACAAAATTGGCTTCAATTCATAAAAATAAACACCATCCAATGAAAGCCACGTACAATAAATAAGCTCTTTCGAAATAAACGTCGAGCTGTATTGTGCTTCAGTCCGCCAGGCAAACAAATACTAGAGCAGACACTAGCCACCGAACATAACACTCTGAAACACAGTAATAAAGTTCAAATTCCAACAACGTCTATTACATTGAACAATTGGCTACGCGATGCACGCTATTTGGATTCTTAAATATTAATGCCTTGAGTTTATGTTGGATTGTAGCGATTCTGCAAGTGCTTGCCGAGTACAGTCGACAGCCAAATATAGCGCTGACCTTTACTAGATGGTACAGTTAGCATGGAAATAGCAATATGCGAAATTGGTATCATCTGTTGAAAACTTGGGAGGAATGTACAACGAGATTGGAATAAAAAGAAGGATATAAATCAAATGTACATATTGTTACGTGGAGTGTAATCAAACAATCCGATGGAAGATTTTCTTGAATCTTGAAAGCGAATGCTATTGTACATTTAAAAAATGGACTGTAATCAAGACCTGGCGTATTGACTATTTGTTTATTATATCGTCATGAATAAACTTTAAACCCGTCTCATCATGTGGGTATCGTATCAGGAAACAGGCAGCAGCGTTTACCTGTACGTACAATTATACCCTGCTGCGGTTGTCAACCCACCTGCCAAGCGTGATGAATAAGGCAAATGCCCCAAATGACAATTGTCATTAAGGGAGGCCTATGTCCAGCAGTGGACGTTTGCGGGCTGATGTTGATATGAAACTTTATATGGAAAAACGCCCAACGCGTTGGGTAATGAATGTCACACCGAACGTAACGTAGGAGACGCCGTTCGTCGTTACGAGATTTCTTAAACGAGCCCTTAGTGAGTAATCATCATCCGCCTATCGCAGTCCACTGCTAGACATAGGGATCTCCAGTTGTTTGCCACTTTGTGCAAACACCTGGAGGCTTTACCCATAATATAAAATTCACGTTGGGCAGGAGATCGCAGTGCGTTGCTCCTCCACCGAAGCGGTGACGCAGCTGCCCGTCATCGCCCTGTGGTATTCAGCTACGTCTTCAATCGTGGATAGTTATACCGCCACCAGTCGGTTGCCAAAGCCTCGTTTGTTATTCGGCAGGATGCACTGCGTCAGGTGAGGGAGATATCTCGTTCCCATTCCCTTACATAGTGAGTCACTAGACGAGAATCGGCCAGAAATAATATTTAAAATATTCCTTATTTATATTATAAATACTTCTAACATGCAAACGCTACGCACTAGTGGAGCGACAGATATCTTTATCTACTACCCTGCGCTTCCTAATGAACACAGGTCCACAATAACTAAAGGTGAACCAGTAAAGTCCGCCGGTCTACGACTTTTGTGTTTTTTTGAGTTAGGTAGTTCGCACGTGCGAAAAAATAAATATATTATTTTAGTAGGCGTTTCGTCCGAACGTATTGTGATTTGCTGGAATTAATAGTTTTTTTTTATTCTAGAGGCGGCAGACGAGCAAATGTGATGCCTGATCGTAAGCAGTCAACATCGCCCCTGGACACCCGCAACTCAAATCGAGTTTTTTTCACGCGCGATATTATACATGGGATGTAAGGGAGCGGCCCATCATCTTTTCGCTTCAAGCCAACCTCACCTGCCCGTGCTGAATCATGCCGAATAACAAACGAGGCGCTGGCAACAGACTGGTGGCGGTATAACCATCACAATTGAATGCGTGGCTAAATACACAGACTGGTGACGGGCAGCAGGGTCACCGGAGCGAGAAGCTACGCCCTGCGATCGCCAACCCAGACCAATACAAACAGACTTGTTCACGTTTGTGCTTATACTGTGCGGGAAGACCTGAGACCACGGTATCAGACGCAGTATTCAGCCCCATTGAACCAAACTAGTCGTCAAAGATCTACTACCAGGTCCTATATATGACCTACTGAACTTTATTATACTGTATCTATATCCAGAGCTCCGTGCGTTCTAATGAACACCGTACACATATACACATGCTTTGTCGATTTTTGTCTGAGCGCGGAAAGCATGTAGGTTAATTTGATGCGAGCATTTCCTACGAACTCGTATCATTTTTATCTCGAAAAGAGACGGAAGATTATGCGAATGCGGTATAATGTACGGCACGGAGCCACGTCATTTCGAGATAAAGTCTGTGCTGAAAATATTTTTTAAAAGTGCGAAGTTTACGCCGGTATGTCACCGAAAAATAGCAAGAATCGTAAGTTGATCAATTTCCTAGGTAGTTGATTAACTTTAGGAACATAACAAACGGTAGCAAAAAGTAATAAACACACTTTTGTTGTGGCTCTCAACCATGAAAGCAATATTCAAATTCAAAATTCAAAATTCAAAATATGTTTATTTCCTTCACAATATAAAAGTGCGTCGCTGTGATTCTTTGAAGAAAGACGTGTTACCATCTATCCTTGATACATTTCTGAAGCCACAATCCTTCGCTACCCCGTACGGTACATAATACCGTCACGCTCAAGGAAGACACTGGCAATAAAAGTGATTATTGGCATCAAATTGGATCGGAATGGTCGTTCAGCCGATACATTGAATGCGTATTTTTGGATTAGGTTCCGTAATTAGGACATTTACGTCACTGTGCCACTTTCATGCTTGTTTGGAAATTGAAAGGATATTTTTAATGGTATTCAAAAGACTATTTTATATTAAGTTATTTATCCCTAACCTCTTTTGTTTTTAGAAAGTTATCCATAGTTTAAACTTAGATTTCTTTATTGCTGTTGATGGCAGACGAGTAAGCGAACTGTCTGAGGTTAAGCACAACAATGCCGCTGCCTATTGTGAGGAAAGAGGATGTAGGGAGCTCTCTTTAAACTACATTTATAGAAGGACATGTCAAAGAGATCAGGAAGCACCCCGGCTGGGAGGTGTCAGTTATCAATTTTAATTAATGAGGGACCTATTAATTAAACATTAATGGCAGCGATTAATATACATGTATAATATTTTTGATTTTATATAACACAGGTGCACATACCTACGTATAACCAAGAAAACAAACAAAGGTTTTTTTAAACAGTCATAAATGCCATTGACATAAGGTAAGTAATTTATATTTATTTTGTGCTAAAAATAACATCGTAGACTTAACCAAGACGTAACAAATGAGATGATACTGCAATTTACTTTAAGAGATACCTCTCTTAAATAGTAGGTAGGGCATAGCGAATCTTCGCTCGAATTGAGCCGCCCGTCCGGGGAAGGACCTCCACCCTATAGAATACCGCAGTCAAATGACCTCTGGGTCGTGTTTCTGCCGGTGAGTAGGGTTTCCGGAGCTCGTGGGGGGTTAGGGTTGGGCCGGCATGGCGGTCGCAACTGACAAGTAACTGACCAGTTACTTGCCCGTTGTCACAGCGACTTGGGCTTCTCTTTCGCTTTCCATCAGGCGTAGGGTAGCCATCATATCGAGCCACTATAAAAAAAAAAAAAAATTAAATATCAAACAAATAGAAGCCCGTTAGAAAATAAATAGGTAGGTTTTGCATTTGCTGTGTAGGTACCTATTAGGTACACAGCAAATGCAATACTCTTTTCCGTAGCAACTGTTGAAATATTGAGCTCGGCCGAGCCCTATCTTAATGGTTTTTAGGGTCCAGTGGAGAGAAGTGATAAATGGGGCTGGAATTTGAAATAAACGATATTATTTGTTTTACAAAGATAATATTACTCTCTTGAGTGAATTTAGGTCACCGCGGCCATTCTCTAAAGAGACTAGCGAAGTCATCATCATCATCAGCCTAATGCACTGTTAGAAATAGGTCTCTCCAGTTGTTCGCCACTTAGGGCAAACGTCTGGAGGATATACCCATAGACGGGTTGGCGTAGCTTCTCGCTCCAGTGACGCTGCTGCCCGTCATCGGTCTGTGGTATTTAGCTACGCCACCAGTCGGTTGCCAGCGCCTCGTTTGTTATTCGGCAGGATGCACTACGGGCAGATGAGGTTGGCTTGGAGTGAAAAGATGATAGGCCCGCTCCCTTACATCCTTAACGAATGAAGTGGCGGACCAATCTCATAACCCGATGGGGCAATAGTTTGGACGACCGGGTCTGTCGCAAAACGAACGGCTGAACGTACTTTTCGATAATAGGGAATATGCATGACTTTTTTTTATGGATTTATTGAGATCTTTTGTCTTCCAGATACATAAATATCGAAGAATTTTTAAACTATCTTTTCTATTAAGCGAGTTATAAAGCGTTAAAGTTATTGATTAGACAGAGAGATCCGATGCGGTAGTTGACGTCACGTACCGTAAGCGCCGTACTAGCTCCATAGAAAAATCTGTTTCGCGAGAGAGAGACGGATATATTCACTTTCAATGACTGTATCTCGCCCATTTTTCAACCAATTTTGATTTTGTTTTCACTGTTCGTAGTAGATTTTGATCTATTTTTCGATAAATTAGTAAATACCTGAAACTATTTTTCATGCATATTCCCTATTGGGGGTGACAGTGTAATTTTTTTGATAGAAATAATGGTAATGGTAGTAAATAATGGTTTGGCCGACTTGGGATTTCGCGGTCCTCAGGCGCGCTTCTATCGCTAGAACCAGGGAGTTCAAAAACAAATATCATTGCGAAGATGTCTAAAAAAAGATAACCTTTTTATTTTTTTATTTGAATGCCTTTAAGCATATGAAATATGCATAAAGGCGAGATAACCTGGTCTAAATATATCTTTCTTAGTGTTCGCGAGATCAGAATGAATTTTCATTATACAAAGATCACAAACACATCGCATCAAAGATTCTTCGCAGCAAAAATCTAAGTGAGCACTGTTTATAGAGTATACTTTCAAGTTACGAGTAGAGTAAGTTATCCAAGTTATGAGAGACACAACTAAACAAGAATGTGCGGAACTTTCACCGGCTTCGTAGGCTCGAGGCAACTTAGTTTTTCACAAAGGCAGAAGCTACTCGCTATCTCTGAACTTTATTACAATTTTTACGCCAATGGAGCCAGGAATATTGAAAAAGGTATGATCGATAAATATCAAATTTCGAGCGCGACGGAATTAAAATTGACTGGACGGGACGTTCTTTGTTCCAATTTTGTGCCGGCACATTATCAATTTTGTTGGGAAAACATACTTTGTATCTTAGCTTTTGCAATTTTAATTATTGCTAGTTTGTGCCTGTGACTTCGTTCGCGTGATGACTTGAACACTTTATGATGTTTATAATTACTCAATCACGACCACTAAATCAAATGTCTCATTGATGACTCAGCAGAAAATACTCGTCAGGTGGAAAATGTTTGCTTATACGTGATTTCTATACATTTTATAGGATAGCTGATATTTAGAGTTATCTCTTAGATTTTTCAAAAGGTACGAGGAACTACCACTATCGCGAAAATTTTACCTAATGCGGTGCTAACTTATGCAGTACACATTTACAAGTCTTATCTGTGCTTATTAAAAAAAGTAAAACAAAACACAAGCAGTTTGAGAGCTGAACAACTTTAGCTAAGACGTCATCCCGATTTATTATAGAGTAGGTCCCTTTGAGTTCCACATCAAAGGTTTCAGATTGATGACTCAATAAAAAAGCTCACACACGGAACAATTTTTTCCAAGAGGACATCTTATATACTGTGTTTCTGTACCAGACTTATTAACTATTAAACAAAAAAAGTATGATTCAAACCCATTCAATATTTTCGGAGTTTAGCATGTACAAACAGATAACAGACAAACAGATTATTTTTTTAGATTTATGCTCTAATCCTGTATCTTTATCTTATCTTATCTTTATGCCTGCCAAATTTCTTTTGTAAAAATATTCATATTCAATGTACAGACACATTTTATACTGTTTTATTATATGTATTGATTAAGAAAATGACAAGTTAAAATTGGTGATTTATGCGTCTGGCGCCCAACGTGTGGCGTTGACTTGAGCATTGATAAATTAAATTGTCATTTTAATATTACGCAACTGAAATTACTTCTACGTGAACAAGAAAAATGGTATTTGGATTATTAATGGTGGATACAAGTAAAGAACTAAATGTTCCTACGTTCATTTTACTGTATAACAAGTAATTGGTATTCCGTTAATGGGAAATTAATGAGCGAGCTTGGTCTTTGTTTGTTTCGTAGTAAATTTGTGCTTGGTATAACCGTTCCAGTGAATTTTGGCGTTTGTGTTTGTAATAGTAAAAGGGTTTAATTTTCTTCGAAAGACATTGAGTGTAAGGTGAAACTTGAGAATGCCGATCAAATTCTGTTTTCAAATAATCACAGTGAGAGATCTTTTTTAAGTGTTGGAAATTCAAACCATTGAAACAATGATGGTGTCTAGAGAATCAATCGAATTCAATTTTATTAGATTGCAGGTATGAAAGTATTAAGTACATACTATGTACTATTTTCTGAGTAATAAGACTCTTACGACCTTAACATAAGGATTTTTTTTTCTGCAAGATGCACTGACAGAGCTCATTCCTGTTGTACGTAGTAGGTACATAATATTCCCATGATTGCGGGCTATCTTTTCAAAAAGTGCTAGAAAATACCAGTACATTTAAAATGCATATTGGAAGGTAAATTAGTCGTTATAATTATCATATAATCCACGGAACGCAGTCGCAGGCAGAGGCTAGTATCCACTATAATTTTCTGTTATTTCATTTGTGTATTTTAGCTACCTACTATATATGTGTCAGATATTTTTGCTAAGCTCCTTGTTCCCCCGAGAGTTGTAATCTTCCAATGTTCAAGGCGAGAGTGAATCGATTTTTACTCTATGAACGCGCTCCATCGAATCGATATTGCTCACCATCAAGTGAATTGTAGTCAAACGCAAACCCATTTTGAATAAAAAGAAAAGATATAGAAAAAGACTACTAAAGTGTCACCAAGCCAGTTCCAAGCTGTTGAAGATAAGCGTTTACAAATAAAACTATCGTTAGCAAACTTGTGGTTTTGTAGCTCTACAAATGATATTTCATTTTTCCGTTGCTCCCCCGTCGCTGCGCGGGTGCGAAAAAGGTAATTACTTTCTAGATCCTTGCTACTGTAAAAGTGCAAAGGAAAAGTAGATGCAATACTTATTATATACGTTGTTAATATCCAATACTTTCTATTGCTATTTTTACACGAATTTCCAGTAGAGATCGCTATACTCCAAGTCTATTGGAATTTATTGCCAGTATATGTGTTTCCTCCATCTTTAGATATGAGATCCTTTAAACGGAACGTGAAAAAGCATCTTATGGGCCAGCATGGCACTGCCAATGGACAAATGACTGGCTGGTTATTTGTCCGTTGTCGCAGCGACTATAATAGGGCTTCTCTTTCGCATTCCGTAAGACGTAGACAAGCTAATGCCATAATATAAAAAAAATACTTAAAAAAAAAACAAAAAAGACAAAAACCGTACCTGCATAACTGAAAAGCGATAAATAACGTAAGTAATTATCTACTTATTTTTGAAATCCATCCATAATTGACGGAAATATCGGTGAACATACATAAAAATATACCTAGGTACATACAGACGAATTATTGAGAACCTCCTTTTTTTAAGTCGTTTAAAAAAGAGTCACATTCAAACATTAATCCGTCTACATCTATAAGTATTAATGAAAATACACAGCGTAATACAGTCAGTTTCTAAATTCGTGTACCAAAATTAGCTTTTCAAATAAACGTCGACAATCAAACACGATCGAGACTCCAATTTGCAACACTCTAACAGAATAAAGCGATCATTCCGCCCGACTTGAGGCAAATTAAAATGTGTTACTTTTCCTTTCCAAATGCAGCAGTTTCGCGCGTGAGGAACGCAGTTAATTCTACCTTTGGCAAGAATTTGAATCTTTGAATTGAAATTTCGACACTGAATACTGCAGGAATTAACCGTACTAGAATTGCCACGATGATGAATAGAGGGAGTAAAGGAAATCTCTTTGAATCAAAGCTGCAATATGCCTACGTATTATATAATGTAGTATAATAAAAGTTTAAGAATTTTGTATGTAATATTATTATTTAAAATATATATGTACCTATGTGCATTACCTGTATATTAGTAGAAACAATTATAGCAGTTGTTAAAATACCTATTATCGCACCACATTATAGTTTTCTGGCACGCCCAATGGTTAACTGGTAGAGAATCCCACACGCTATTAAGTCCGCCATTTGTACCTTCTTTGTGCAGTAAAGATTAAATAAATAAATATTATCTACAAATTAAACCTTTTTTATGGCGGAGGGGGCAAACGGGCCTGAAGGTCACCTGATGGTAAGTGGTCACTTCAGCCCATAGACACCGCAACACCAGAGGAGTCATACGTGCGTTGCCGGCCCGAATTTGTGTTGCCCCGGTGTTGTTCTAATGGGTTTAGTTGGAATAACTCTTCAGAGCATTCCCCATTGTAGAGACGGTAGAGAACACTAACACTGGCAATGTCTTTACGTGGTTGATGATGATGATGATTCAGTAAAATAGCTATATAAAAAAATCTTACCTTCATACAACCAATCAGGAACGCCATTATGTATCGTCCCGGGTACCCCCGTGTCAGTCACTCGGTACCCCGTGGAGGACCGGGGCGCGGGCCTGTAGTATATGTCGTAGTCTTTGACGGTGATCAACCCGTGCCCCTTGGGGGTCCACGTGGCGAGCAGCAAGTGGGGGCCCTCGGATATGACGCCCCCTACCTCGTCGGGAAGCGGCGTGAGCGGGTATGATTCTCTGTGAAAGATGGAAGGTACTTTAAAGAAAGGTCTGTAGGGGAAATAGGGGCTAGTTAGATATGTAGGTAGGTAGTTACAATAAATGCTAATTATTATGCAGCAGTAGACTACGATAGGCTGATGATGACGATGATGAATGTGGTACTGTTGCAGTCTTTTACGACACATCATCATCATCATCATCATCAGCCTATTGCAGTCCACTGTTGGACATAGGCCTCTCCAGTTGTTCGCCACTTTGAGCAAACATCTGGAGGATATACCCATAATCACCACGATGGGCAGGCGGGTTGTCGTCTCGCTCCGGTGAGGCTGCTTCCCGTCATTGGTCTGTGGTATTTAGCTACGCCTTCAATTATGATGATTATACCGCCATCAGTCGGTTGCCAGCGCCTCGTTTATTATTCGGCAGGATGCACCACGAGCAGTTGAGAGTGGCTTGGAGCGAAAAGTTGATAGGTCGCTCCCTTATATCTCCCTTATAACAGTACACACGTTTTATCCTTGAAGCGTCCCAACTATTCAATATAAGACACGCGGTGGATCTTAGAATATTCAATTGGCATAATTTTTCAGTGCTCCATATTGTAAGACAATGTTCGCCGGTCCCATGTGGCGTAACAAAGTACCACTCACGAACGCGACGTACCCGCAGAGCGGGCCCGCTGTGTCACTGGGACGCTGTATAAAGGTGACGAACGTATAACTTTGTAGGCAATGTGATGACAATGTATCGTAAATAATATGTGTCATGTCTACTGTATAACCCGCTACCCGATGTTAGGTAGCTGAAACTGATGATGTATATGTTATGGGTAATGCTAGAAGGTGGCGTAAACCAGGTTTACCCGGGTTGACTTAGTAGTACCCAAGCTTAGGGGCCTGTTCTGCCCAGGCCGCGCCGGTGTTGTCGTGGAGGACATATTTTTAGGACCCACGGCACCATCTTTGGGGCGCTTTGCAGAAGAGACCGGAGTTTTTAGTGGGTATTTCCGCCTCACTTCCATCATTCCGAGGCGGTGATGAGCTCCACATAGCCCGCTGCTCCCCCGAGTGGCGTGGTATGCGTAAATGCATTCTCTCCAGTTAAAAATATAGTACCCAAGCTTCTTGTGTAAAGTCCGATTATTAAGTTAAATAAATTTTAATTCGGGGTTTACCCACGCTCACCTAGGTCTACCCAAGTCTGGCTGGGTAAACTTAGGTGTTGCGTAATTTTTTTTATGAAATAGGGGTTAGACGAGCTAACGGTGCCTGATGGTAAGTGATAACCGCCACCCATGTAGATCGCAACATCAGGAATTTCGAGTCATGTCACAGCAGTTTATCTTGTTCAAATAAATAGTTTAAATTTTAATAACTACTTGACCGTGGTGCATCCTGCCGATTCCGAATGACAGACGAGGGAACAGGAATTGAAGGCGTAGCTAAATGCCACAGGCCGACGGGCAGCAGCGTCACCGGAGCGAGGAGCTTCGCCCTGCGTTCACCAACTCGCCTGCCCAACGTGGCGATTATAGGTAAATTCTCCAGGTGTTTGCTCAAAGTAGCCAATAACTGGAGAGGCCTATGTCCAACAGTGGACGGCGAAAGGCTGCTGATGAGCCTTTATTCTTTTAAATTCATTTAATTGAAAACTGGGGGAGGCCTTTGCCCAGCAGTGGGACAGTAGAGGCTAGTCAAAAAAAAAATTGAAAATTACGAAATATATTGTAACAATATTTTTATCATCAAGTGTTCTTCTGAATCAGGGACCCAACGAGCAAATAAAGTACAGTCTTAAAATTAAATAACGATTTTACGGGCCATTACTTTTGGCAGCCCGTTCTAACGGCCCACTAGTGGGAATTTGGGCGAAGATGGGAATATGGCGGCTTTGCAACGGCAGTTTCAATGTTATTCTTGTTTTATTGTCTGCAGCTGAAGATATGAAGCTTTGATGACCTGATTGTCACAAGGATCGATAGGTTCTTTGATCTGACGACCAGCGACTAGTTCAGTGGTAGTGAGTGTATGTTTGAACGCGCATCACGCGAAAACTATTGCTTGGAATTAAATGCAGTTTGCACCAATGTATCTATAGGTTGAACTTAAAATTTAGGCACTATCTAAATGTATATAATTCAAAGGTGACTGACTGACTGACATAGTGATCTATCAACGCACAGCCCAAATCACTGGACTGATCGGGCTGAAATTTGACATTTCTACCTGCAGTAGATGTTATGACGTAAACATCCGCTAAGAAAGGATTTTGATTAATTCTACCCCCTGGGGATAAAATAGGGGATTAAACTCTATTCCACGCGGACGAAGTCGCGGGCACAGCTAGTTTTATATAAGTCCGTTATTTTTGAAACCCGATATCCACACGTGGGACGCCGCCGGCACAGCTAGTGCTGTATTAAATAGCCTAATTACATGCCGTATTTTGAAAAGATTGAAGTTCACAATTCTACTAGTAGGTGCCTCTTCAAAAAACCGTAGTCACCGGCATTGTAAAACGTCGGCCATCATGTTTAATACAAAATATGGCGGGCAAAAAGCGCGCCACAATAGCCATTGTTCACGGCGCGTATTGTGCGACTGGGTGTTCGCGGACAGTCCCTTTGTGGCGGCTGACTTGCATAAATTTGTGATGGAAATTAGTACGGGAAGGCTGGGTACGAAAGGTGGAATTATGGTAGGTGTCGATTTATACTACTTTTGATAACAATGAGTGTCGAAAATACACAAATATCTACAAGATAAAATTACATAGTACTAATGGACTGTGTACTGTATCAACTGTATGCTGCATGTATGTCGTACTATGTAAATAAATAAATAAATAACCTAAGACATGCCACGCTGGGCCACACAGCGCCACCTAGCCCCAAAATAAGCCGGAGCTTGTACTATGGGTACCTACTAGACAACTGATAAACTTACATAGATACATTTTTTTTTGTAAATAACTACATATTATATATAGAAAACACCCAGACCAATACAAACAGACATGTTCATGAACACAAATGTTTGTACTGTGCGGGAATCGAACCCACGACCCTTGGCTCAGAGGGCAGAGGTCACTACCAAATGAGCCACCGAGCCTGTCATATACTTGTACCTGTCATGTACTTTTATCCTGTAGATATTTTTGTATTTTTGACACTCATTATTATCAATTTTATGAGGCTATAGTTAAAAGAAGGGGTAGATAGATAGATAGATAGATAGATAGATAGATATTCTTTATTGCACAAAAACAAACATTTACAGACAAGGTATTACAATAAACTAGTGGTACAATTTAGGCGGTCTTATCGCTAGTAAGCGATCTCTTCCAGACAACCTTCAGGTAGAGGAAGTGTGCTATAGTGTGTGTGGAAGTGGGGTATGTATATAAAAGTACATAGTACTACATACATACAGTACATAGTACTTTAATCCTGTAGATATTTGTGTATTTTTCATTGTGGTTTACGGATTTATATAGGACGACCCCATCCCATCCTGTGGGATTCGTAGAAGACGGTAATATCAGAAAACGGGCAGCAGCGTTTGCCTGGGTACAAATAAAACCTACTGCGGTCACCAACCCGCCTGCCAAGCGTGGTGACTAAGGCAAATCCCCCCAAATGACAATGACATTTGCAGGCTCATGATGATGACGGTATATTTAAACACTTCTTCTTCTTCGTAGTCGTGCACTCTTGACAGAGTGGTCGGGTAATGTCACGGTCGGTTTTTGCGCTACGGCAGCTCCTGCGATCCGTCGAGTGGGAGCAAACATTGACCGAACATCCAGTGACGGACTTGACTTTAGTCAGTCCATCGTGTCGGGGAACGGCCGCGAGATCGCTTGCCTTCGACTTTCCCCTGAACAACCAAGCGTTCCACGGAGTCCTCGTTGCGGGTGATGTGTCTGTCGCAGTCATCTGGTTGAATCTCCTATTCAATTGAATGGCTAGCGCGTTCATTGAACGACGACATTCAATTGAATGCCTAAAGGACAACTCGTCAAGTTATTGATTGAAACGTTCAACGTCTTGACTGAACGTAATTTTAGCATAGTCGTTGTATGGGTAAAAGCCGACTGTGTATTGTTTAGTTTATAATTTTTCTTTAAAAGTATCCGGCGGCGGCGTATTAATAGGTAAATCCATGCTGTCACACTATTTTCTAACGAATAGTCAGTTTACAGTGAATCTAAACAAAAAAATATCAAAACTGTTCATATCTTTTTGACCATGTTTGACGCCATATTGGTTTTGGTGACTACTAACGCCGCGTGGGAAAGAATGAACTAAATTACAACCACCTGGCTGCTTTTACATCCGCTCTTTTCAAAGAGCTATGTTTCAATCCGCTACCTAGTTGGACGTTAAGTGACGCGTGTTTAGTCAACGTTCGGGCTATAGTCATTCAATTGAATGTCGTCATTCAATGAACGCGCTAGCGATTCACTTGCATAGGAGATTCAACCAGATGACTGCGACATGTCCAAAGAACTTAAGAACTTAACAATATTTAAACACACGATTGAAGAAATGTAATTTGAATATCTCATTAACTGTACCTAACTTACCTTTACTTCAAGGACTTAACCGCATGCCGAGTTTCAAAGAAAGATTACTTTATCAAAAAAGTCTATTGTTAGTCATAAGTTGTGCAAAAGTTTCCGTTTAATTATACATGGGTAGGACGCGTTGTTATGGCAGACTCAAAATTGGAAAAGTTTTGATTAATCCCTAGTCTGTAATATAACCTTTTTTGTTATAATATTTTGAGTGATGGCAACGTTAGGAAGGAACATGCTTCTAAGTACTACCAACGTATATAAATAAAAATAGTTTAAGAGAGGTAGGGCAAAGCGAATCTTCGAGCGTATTGAGCTGCCCGTCCGGGGAAGGACCTCCACCCTATAGAATACCGCAGCCAAATGACCTCCGGGTCGTGTTTCTGCTGGTGAGTAGGGTCTCCGGAGCTCGTGGGGGATAGGGTTGGGCCGGCATGGCAGTGGCAACTGACAGGTAACTAACCAGCTACTTGCCAGTTGTCACAGCGACTTGGGCTTCTCTTTCGCTTTCCATCAGGCGTAGGGAAGCCATCATGTCGAGCTACTATAAAAAAAAGTTTTAATAGACATGTTGACTGATTTTTATTTAGGGTTGATATTGGTGCATCACTGCAATTCAGCGAAAAATTGTACAAAAGTTCATAATTAAAATTCATAGGATTGCGCATTGCGGTTAAAAGAATCAAGAAATGTTTAAGAAATTCTTTCCGAAGGAAATACTAAAGCAGAGAACGATTAATTTAAGACTCTTTATTCTATTAGCCGCTTATGCACTGCGGTATCTCCGCAGACTTCGCTAGCGGTTCATAAATGCACGCTCTATACCGAGAGCGTAGTGTGCACCTTAACTCTTTCAGTTCAATAGTAGGGTTGATATAAGAGATACCTGAAACTCGCCGATAATGTTGAGATAATAATCATCATCAGTCCACTACTGGCCATAGGCCTCTCCCAATGTTCGCCACTTTGATCGATCCTGGGCTTCCCGCGTCCAGCACTTGCCAGCCGTCCTGCGCAAATCGTCACTCCACCTAGCCTGAGGGCGTCCTACACTACGTTTGCCGAGACGCGATCTCCACTCCAGAACTCATTTACCCCAACGGTTATAGATAAATTTTATTTATGAGAGATGAAATTTATAACAAATGCGCCAAATAAAAATAGAAAATTTGTCTCCAGGCGCTGCGATAGACGATGGAGTAGAAGGTGGAATGGACGACTTGTTTCGATAAAAGGAATGCAGGACACCCTTCAACACGTTGGGACGATGACCAGAGAAAGATGGCTGGCCGAGAATGGATTCATATTGCTCAGGATCGGAATGGTTGGCGTTCAACGGGTGAGGCCTACGTTCAGCAGTGGTCAGGCAGGAGGTTGATTGATTGACTAAGTTCAAAGTTTGGTTGGGCGCAAAACGTCTTTTCTCAAAGTATCCTTTCTCATAGTGTCCTAATCCCGAAATGTCCTTTAAGAATATAACATCACGTCATGATTCTGTTTAAGTTGTGTGCCACGATCGTAGCAAATGGAAGGACGTGGTCTCTGCCTACCCCTCTGGGAGAAAGGCGTGACGTTATGAATATATGTATGTAATTCTGTTTAAAATAAGCAATCAAAAAGGCCTATTTAACATGACCGTTGATATTATTAGCCGTTTTCGAACTAATGTAGTTATATGATCGGACAAAATCGGCAAAATGTCATTTCTCAAAATGTCCTTTCAGAATGCATAATCACAATGAATGCAGCTTAAACTACAGTCAATCGAAGAGCCCTATCTGAAACCACTGTCTATTAACCCGTGCGAACTACAGTAGTTTTCTAATCTGTTAAGGCAACCCTACAGCAGACACTGAACAAACTGGGTCCCGTTTTGCATAATGTGTGTAGAGGAGAGGCCAGATGTAATAACACGGTGTTATATTTCTTTTAGCTTTTACCGCGCCTTGGAATCTGAACATGATATTACGGGGAGGCTTTAATACTTAAGTTACTATGAGCTTGTTTACTCTAGCGGTGGCGGTGCCGGACTGTCGATAGTTTTTGTAAATAGATAGATATACTTTACTATAGACCATAAAACATGACTTATAACTAGGAAAGGATAGGCAGTCTTTGGTTGTAAGAGATCTCTAGTAGACAATATAAGGGTAAAGAATAGAAAAATTAAAAAGGGTGATCTGATTTGTCAAAAGTTGACCTCGAAAATCATCTATATAATATTATGCCTAATGGATGCAAGGGAGCGGCCTATCATCTTTTCAATCCAAGCCACCCTGACCTTACATCCCTGCTCGTAAGTGTATATGTTTGTGATCCCACTAAAAACATGCTGTAAAAAACTAGCCAAGTCCCGATTAAGCTGCTTATTTATCTCTAAAAAGTAATGAAATCTAGACAAAGTCGTGCCAAGTCTAAGGTTCCTTATCGCGATTTCTTTATTATTATAGTTAATGGTGGGTGGCGCGAATAACAGAATAAACGAACGAACAGCTACGACATGGGAGCCTTCAAGAAACGAGCGTACTCCTATTTAAAAGGCCGGCAGTGACCCTAAACTCGATTTGAGTTGCGGGTGTCCATGGGTGGTGGCGACTGCTTACCATCAGGCATCACATTTGCTCGTCTGCCGCCTCTTGCATAAAAATAAAAAAAACGATTAATTTCATTGTTCCGGTCTTATCCAGAGGTTCTCAAATAGGGGCCTGAAAATGTGGCGAAATGGTTCCAGTAGAAGATGGTATAGTACGGCAGTGTTTGCTTCGCGCTCGACTTTGCGGGGCACTGCCGTGCCTTCCGATAAAGTATTTCTTTTATTTTTTTTAATAGTAGTTCGTCATAATGGCTTCCCTACGCCTGATGGAAAGCGAAAGAGAAGCCCAAGTCATTGTGACAACGGGCAAGTAACTTGCCAGTTACCTGTCTGTTGCCACCGCCACCACATTTGGCTGCGGTATTCTATAGGGTGGAGGTCCTTCCCCGGCTCAATTCGAGAGAAGATTCGCTATGCCCTATCACTCTTATGTATGTATGCTTGACTTACGTGGTAAGTATGTCGTATACTGTGTATCTGGCGAGATACGAGTGTCTGTGGATCCTGCGGACGCCCTGCGCCAGCAGGAGGAAGCGACGGTCAGCGGACACCGAGAAGGAAGCCGGTTCTAGAACCCTCTGTAACAAAAATAATACCAGTTTTAACAGCGTTCCATTACGTCACCATCAATACATATACTTCCCTTCACTGCTCTGCTCCTATTGGTTGTAGCGTGATCAAAAGTATTCTATAAACTGCCCAGGGGTATGATGCAAATAATCGTACCAAAGTTTCGTTAAAATCCGTCCAGTAGTTTTTGTTTCTATAACGAACATACAGACAGACAGACAAAAATTTTACTGATTGCATTTATGGCATCAGTATCGATCTCTAATCACCCCCTGATAGTTATTTTGAAAATATATTTTATTGTACTATGAATTGACTTCTCTACAGATTTATTATAAGTATACATATAGATAGATATAGGTAGATATAGATAGATAGATAGATAGATTTAATTATTGCACAATTAAAACAGTGTACAAAAGGCGCACAGGCATTCTCTACCAGTCAACCATTGGGCTAAGCAGAAATAAAAGTGTAGGTAGTGTGCTGCAAAGTTAATAACATTAAACATTTAAAATACGTACACATACACAAATATAATACGTACATTTACACATATAGTTAATACAATACAAAGCGTATTACTATATGTACTACTAGCTTTCCGCCCGCGACTTCGTCCGCGTAAAGTTTTTTTTTCCAAAATAAAATTGTGCCTATGTTACTCGTGGATAATGTAGCTTTCGAATGGTGAAAGAATTTTTAAAAACGGTCCAGTAGTTTTTGAGCCTATTCATTACAACCAAACAAAGTTTTCCTCTTTATAATATTAGTGTAGACATAGTACATTTGTAGGTATATCTATGGTCCCTGCGGTTATTACTGTTCCCGGAATAGCCCGATGCAGCCTGGAATGCCGATATCGCTCGCAGGGATAGCCATACATATTGACCATTTGGGAGGAAATAGATTTCTACGAGATAGTTATTATATTGGAAATACGTGATTTTATCATCATCTTCATCAGTCGGGATGTAAGAGCGGCCTATCATCTTTTCGCTCCAAGCCAACCTCACCTGCCCGTGGTGCATCCTGCCGAATAAAGAACGAGCCGCTGGCAACCGACTGGTGGCGGTATAACCATCACAATTAAAGGCGTAGCTAAATACCATAGAACGATGATGGGCAGCAGCGTTACCGAAGCGAAAGGCTACGCCCTGTGATCGCCAACCCGCATGCCCAGTGTGGCTATTATGGGTACATCCTCTAGATGTTTGCCCTATCCAGATGGGCGCACAACTGGTGAGGCCTATGTCAAGCAGTAGACTGCAATCAATAGACTGATGATGATGACATTTGTATATTTGACGACAATTAACAAAACGCCATAAATCTACTTTAAATTACCATATAATCATATCAAACATAATATTTTTAAATCAAAATAATGATTAATCATGAATAAGTCCGATTTAGTTCGAAAGTTCGTTTGCATTCTACTGACATTCGCTAGATCTGAAAATGTTCTGCATTAAAAAAAATGAACTGCACTATAAATTTTAAACTTCACTTTTAGTTTTTCTTTGTTTGCGAGTTCTAGATTTCAACTTCCTAATAAGCCTGGGACCATACATTCAAATCTTTTACTTTTTTATATGGATTTTTTAAAAACGTTTACTCATAATAATATGGTCTTGAATCAAGCGCTTATATATTATTATCAGTGCAAATGAAAATGATTCTGCGGGATCGGAAAGTTGATCGAGAAGAACCGGCAAGAAACTTGACAGTTAGATATATATTCTTTTACATCGCTAGGTTGTTGACATGCTCTAAATATCCATAACATTAGGTATTTAGGAACACCCTAAGTATTTCAATCTTTAAAGCATTCTATAGCATAGCAATTCCGATTCTAATAATTGAATTTCTATAATTAATACTGTTGCTAATCCATTGCCGTTTAATACGCGGGTCGCGTGACGACCGTCCGCCCCGGACACGCAATGCTCCACTGCCAGGAGATGCCCGAATGTTTGTTCATAAACTATTCTCAATTCTGTCGCAAGTAATAAGTTCGAATATTGGCTTAACTTGATTGTGGCTTGTCTCAATGATGGGCCGAAAGAAACGGGAATATTCATGAGCTGGCGTTAAGGAAGTTGAGTGTGTGGTCAGACTCCTCTTTCCGATCGAAGGCCCTTTTCCCCCACTCCCTCCATCAGATCAAATACAAAGTCCCTAATACCTGTCAGATGTTACAAAATACCCGACTGGGAATCGAACCCAGAACCATACTATTGGCGAGAACGCTTGTCCGTTGCAATCCAAGGTCATCGCAGTGGCTATTCACACGTGTGACCGACCTTTGCGATCTTGACCCCATAAAAAGGTTTCTGAAGGGCAAGAAGTCTTTGCCCTACATTACTGGTTAGCCACCTATTAAAATTGACTTAACCAACAATCTAATAATGAAAACGCGTATGACCAGCGTAGGGATGTAGGGTGTAGGGATGCCATCACCTACATTGCAAGCGCCGGATAACACGGCAAAAATCCGGACATTTGGGCGAAATACGGTTTTTTCCCGGACATTCATTTTTTATTATTTCGCCGTGCCTTATTGATTGTGGATTTACCGCTTATATATAAGAAATTGAGTTTCGATTTCATAAGTGTCCGGATTTTACCCGGACACTTTTAAAAGCCTCGGACGGACCCCGGTCGCCCTTCGAACTAGGACAAATCCGGGGAAACCCGGACGGATGGCAACCCTAGTGGTACATTTTGTAATGACCGCTGCCTTCTGAATGAAGGGATAGATAGATATTCTTTATTTGCACACCAAACAGATGCCTTAAAACTAGGTACAATGACAAATCGACGTACAAATAAGACAGCCTTATCGCTTTCAGCGATTCTTCCAGACAACCTTTGGGAATAGGATAGTTAAAAGAAGGGGGGTGTCGATGAGTGATGATCATTTGTGTTTGTTCTATGTCTGGGTGTATTCGTATGTTTTTGTAATAAGAAGAGCTTACAGGATGACCTCACTCCACCTGATGGTAAGCGGTCGTGAGGTCCAAAAGTTAGGTCAACAGACACAATAGAGAAAACTCTTTGTGCCTGTCGCCCTCACACTGAAGGCCCACTGAGATGCCGTTTCACGCCCCGCCTAAAGAACCCAGGATTGTTAAAAGAAGGGGGATGTCGATGAGTGATAATCATTTGTGTTTGTTCTATGTCTGGGTGTTTATATACATTTGTGGCATTTTTTGACCGAATAGACGCAATGGATGATACGCTCGACCTATTTTCCGTCAAATATCTTATAACCGATGTTAAGAAACGAACATATTTCATTTCATTCCTCTACCTAAGCCCGTTAAATTATGAAGTTTGTACCCTGAATGATTAATGAAGTGAGGAAA
This sequence comes from Conogethes punctiferalis, assembly GCA_031163375.1. Classification (NCBI taxonomy): domain Eukaryota; kingdom Metazoa; phylum Arthropoda; class Insecta; order Lepidoptera; family Crambidae; genus Conogethes; species Conogethes punctiferalis. Next base: position 7,869,159 of record CM062099.1, read on the forward strand.
TTTGTTTTCCCTAGCTACGGTACAATTTCAATCTTGTAAGCAATAGAGTCCATAATTTAGCCTTTATATTGATTGTTATTGAGTTCATAATGGACCGCTGTGAGTGAAAAAAATTCAGTAGCGTTTTATGAAGAATAATTAATGGGTGTAACGAGCAAGACGAATTAAGCTTCGTGTATTTGCTTACAAAAACGAAAGAGGTAAGTTTGGAGAAAGCTTGAGGGTACAATGATTAAAAGTAATGTAAAATTGATTAACTTTAATGGTTGAGACAGTTGAATAGTGGTTTGTATTAAGTTTTTAAGGACAAAACTCATTTTGCGTCCCTGCGCCATGTTAGTTAGTTTATTATGTTATCTTCGCTTTTAGAAGGTTTTGAGGATTTCAGACAATATAGAAAATATAGTGTGTTGCAGTCCAATTAGGCCCTACATTACTTGCTTAAAGGGTAAGAAAGGGTACACTATATTCTATAACTGTAGATGATTAAATACCTATCAAACTTATTGGAAAGAAGATCATGGAATGCTATAAATTTTAATAAAAATGAAAGAAAAATTAATGGTACATTTTACAAAGCTACATAATGAAGTGAATGATATTGCAAAACTACCAAAGGGTAGGAGGCGGCATGATCTTTCAGAATGTAAATCGCGATAAAATTGATGATACCTACTCTACATTAAAAATTGAATCTTACCAAGCGATTTCCCTAATCTATTCTTAACTAATGACCTCGTTTTGTAAAAAACTTGTATTAAAATCACCTAAAATGTAGAATAATTAACATTTCTACACTTAGGTGATTTTACATAAAAAATCAAGTAAGTAGGTAAGTAAGTATGGAATAAGATTAGTCTTTTTTGTGACTATTTTTTTTTACTTTTTTATAGTGACACAGAATACCTAGAAGCCTCTCGTAGAGGCCTTGTTTTTTTCGTTAAACGTAGTTTTAGTACTTTATTTGTAGGTTATTAAATACACGCAATTAAGGGGGTCAATGAAGGGTAGTCTTGAATCTCAACATATATCACCAGGGGGGTGGGGATAGCCAAAAAAAACATAACGTATTTGTAGCAGACCAATACCATCTAGAACCACACAATTTATTGTTGTACCTATTTATATGTTGTTACAAATTTGAGTGAATAAATTAATATGAATATGAATGGACAGTTTTACAGACAATCAAAAGCATTCAGGTAAGGTAGGGGTAACCAGAGACCACGTCCTTCCATTTGCTACGATCCTGGCACACAACTTTTGCTTCGTCCACATTCATCAATCTCTTCATACATGCTCGTAGGTTTAGGGTTTTAATATTTTACCTTTCCATTTGGTCATGGAATGTCCTTCTAAGTCTTCCCCTTCCAACAGATCCATTCACACTCTAGCTATATATGTTCTTGGTTAATCTACTTTCATCCATCTTGTCTACATGACCAAACCATCCAAGCATATCTTTCTCAATCCTAGTCATTTTATCTTTTTGCAAACTTCAAATTTAGGTGTGTGTATTGTATACCTCAAAAAAGTTCCACCTCAAAAGCTAGACGGAAAATCTAGACCTAGTAATCAGTGTAACGATCAGAGCAGAACCGCATCGCCTATTTACCCAAGCCAGTGGGCCGAGAGGGCTGGCCAAGGAAAAACGCTCTTACAGCCAATATTGTTACCGCCACGGACAGAATCGGGAAATAAATTGATGTCCAGCTACAAGTGGGCCAACATGCCGCTCGGTATCGGGTGATGTAGCAGTGATCTGGTATTAGTGACTTGTGGTTTGAGATTACGTTATTTTATAGTTCGTTGTTAGCGGTTACAAGTTTCCAACCCTCAGCCGGTTCGGCATCCTACCTTATACCGAATTAAATTCCTGTACTAGTTTAAATGTATGCTGTAAAGTATTTATCTATCTACTCAGTGCAAGCCGCTCAGTTACATTATCTTTTCATATATAGAAGAAACAAACGTTCATCCAAACGCCTACGTAGAAAACGAAGACGCCTTGTTTTTCTTTGTCAGACTTGTATGCGAGCCGTGGAGCTAATAATACAAAATAGACCACCATTTACCATGGTGTACCTATGCGATATTCATTGCACTGTTTAACTGGCTCAATCCCCTGACTAGGTACACATAACTATGAAATCTATCTGTAACTTGATCTCAAAAACATACGCATACCTTTTTTTAATAGTAGCTTAACATAATGATTTTCCTACGCCTGGTGGAAAGCGAAAGAGAAGCCCAAGTCGCTGTGACAACGGGCAAGTAATTGGTCAGTTACCTGTCAATTGCTACCGCCATGCCAGCTGAACTCTAACCCCCCACGAGCTCAGGAAACCCTACTCTCCGGCAGAAACACGAGAGGTCATTTGGCTGCGGTATTCTATAGGGTGGAGGTCCTTCGCCGGACGGGCGGCGCAATTCGAGCGAAGATTCGCTATGCCCTACCGTTCTTCCACCTGTTTATAAATTGACCACATAAACCTTGAACGCACTAGATTTACTTATTATCGTAACAATATCTAGTGACCCGGCCCGTCACAGCGATACCGAAATAGCCTGACCAAGTGACGCGCCCCCTCTCTCGCGCTCGCTTCATTGCCCGCGTTATTTATTGAATGACCAGCCATTTTTCTTCTTCATAAATATAGTCTGTATTTTCATGTAAATAACTTGTGCTGTTTCGGCGAAAGCGTTTTGTTGCCGACTGTATGAATTTTGCTTTTAAATAATGGGTAAATAAGTTAATTAAAAATTGTATAATAATTGATTTCATAATCATATAATAAAAACCCAAGACATGGCACGCTGGGCCACATATCTCCATCTAGCCCCAAACTAAGCCGAAGCTTGTACTATGTTGTAAATAAATACATATAGTAAACACCCAGACCAATACAAACAGACATGTTCATGAACACGAATGTTTGTACTGTGCGGGAATCGAACCCACGACCCTTGGCTCAGAGGGCAGAGGTCACTACCAAATGAGCCACCGAGCCTGTCGATGTCGATGTTGCCTACATGTTGTTCTTACTTAAATGATATCAAACGAAAAGTATAGCTCAACACGCCAAGAGTTCCAGCGATTAGCGTTTACAAACAGACAAAATAATACTTACAAATGTGGTATTTGGCATGAGGGTCTTAGAGGTCTGGTTGGCCGCGAACATGAGGCTGATTCCGCCCCACGTGTCGTGGTACACGTACTCATCACCTGGGGACAAAATAGTGGGTATAAATAAGGTATAAAAGACGGCTGGCAAGTGCTGGATGCACAAAAACGATTAAAGTGTATGTGTCGTGGCCAAATCGATGAATTGATCATTTCATGAAATGGTTCCCCATTTCGTGAAGCGTTCACGTTTCATGAAGTGTAAACTAATGAACGATAAACGTTTAGTGATTTGGTTACCCACGTTTGACCATATCATAAAAATAGGGTCCGTTCGCTCCAAAGGGTCACTCACAAGTCTAACCTTACTTAACCTAATGTGTCTACTGTGTGTACTATCTGTAATGAAGAGTGTTTTCTTGGTTGCCCTTGCCCCCCTGCATGAGTGGAATGATTTGAAACCTGCTTACGGGAAGAGCCTCGTTTAATGATTTGATTACCATTTTACTTAGCCACTTCATGAAACGTGAACGCTTCACGAAATGGTCAACCATTTCATGAAATTATCAATTCATCGATTTGGCCACGACCTAATGTACAGCAGTGGAATGATTTGAAACATGCTTACGGGAAGAGCCTCCAAGGAATCCACTATAGCAATACAACAACTAAACACAACACTAAACTTTGTATTCTAACTTTGTCAATTTTTAGGATTTTTTTTTTTGGGTTAAGAATAGGACCACCACATCCTGTGGGTGTCGTAATAGAGGACTAAGGGCATATCAGGAAACGGGCAGCAGCGTTAAAATAAAACCTACTGCGTCACCAACCCGCGTGCCAAGTATGGTAACTGGACTGGCGGAGAATGCTCCTAGCATTAAGTTCACCTTTTGTACCATTTGTGCAATAAAGTTTTATATAATTAAATAATGAATGGCAGAAATGGATTTCATAAAGAGCCCGGTTGCCATTAAAAAAAAACCAGGAGCATGATCACGCCGTTACATATGACTGGCTCGGTGGCTCAATTGGTAGTGATCCCTGCCTTCTGAACCAAGGGTCGTGGGTTCGATTCCCACCTGGGACAAAGATTCGAGTGATGAACACTTGTGTCAGTTCCGTGTCCGGGTGTTTATATTTGTATTTAAGTATTTATTTGTGGTACCTTCGTTGTTCTGATACACATAACACAAGTGCTTAAGCTACTTACTTTGGGATCGGAGCAATGTATACGTATGTCATGTTGTCCGATTTATTAATTTATTATCTAATTTGTATAAAAAAAAAACCAAATCAATTAATAACAGACAGTAGCAACCTAGCAACTACCAATTCCAATGACGTCATTACAGCTAATCGTATTCAAGATCCATTAAGGGTTAATTCGGTCCCGTTTCGGCCATCGATCCCGGAATAATGAAAGGACTCCGAAACTCCAAGTGGATCGCTTGATTAATCTGCCTTGGGACTGCGATCGCGTAATTAGCTCAATCCTGAATTAGTGTTTAGAGAAGTTTGGGGATGTTGAAACGGTTCGAGTGAAGCATATGTGAACTATCTAACCTTTTTTTACAGTAGCTCGACATAATAGCTTCCCTACGCCTGATGGAAAGCGAAAGAGAAGCCCAAGTAGCTGTGACAACGGGTCAGTTACCGGTCAGTTGCCACCGCCATGTCGGCCCAACCCTAACCCCCCCCCCCCCCCCCACGAGCTCCGGAAACCCTACTACCCCACCGGCTGAAACACGACCCGGAGGTCGTTTGGCTGCGTGCGTACTGCTTGGTGGAAGTCCTTCACACTGGACACTTATTTTGGTGTTTAAGTTTCGAAATTCATTATCGTATCAAATATTCTTTTATTTTATAACTGATGTTAAGCGGTCAGTTTATTCTTGCATTAATTTAGTTTTTATAAGTCTCTGTCCAGTCTTAGTAATAGTTTGTGCTTCAAAATGTTTTTCCTGATGGGCACCTATTACGGGAATATCTATACAAATTGGAAAAGTTTCAAAAACCCGAACAAAATCCTCTGTTAGGCGAGAGGAAGCCACTATGCCGTGCCAATATAAAAAAAAAGAAGGTAGCGTGACACTCGATAATTCCCACCAAATTCCATGAATTTTAGATTTCCTACATCTCAATTGTTTTGAATTTGCGTGCCCCTATTCAGTTCATTAAATTGCCTTCCCATATACCGTTACACAAAGAGACAGTTGATGCGACGGATGACTTGACAAATGTCCTTATAAGCGTCGCAATATGCAACGCGATAAGCCGCGTGACATGCGACGTCGTAGGCGACGCGACGTGACAGACAATGCGACACTGGGGCAGAGTGATGAAATTTTTCTCAGTATGTTATCGGGCGTATATCCATTGGATTAGGAAAAACGAGTGGTGGCGCTATTACAAATTCCATTAATTAAATTTCCCTCCTATATACCAAAAAAGTGAGCGTTACATCATCTTTTCGCTCCAGCCACCCTCACCTGCCCGTGGTGCATCCTGCCGAATAACAAACGACTGGTAGTAGTATAAGCATCACGACTTCGCTCTGAGAGGCCTATGTCCGCCATTGGACTGCGATAGGCTGGTAATGATGATTATTATATCGATAAACAAAGAGACAGTTGATGCGACGGATGACGTGACAAATGTCCTTATAAGCGTCGCAATATGCAACACGATAAGCCGCGTGACACGCGACGTCGCAGGCGACGCGACGTGACAGACAACGCGACACTGGCAGAGTGACGAATTTTTCTTAGTGTAATATGTTATCAGGGCGGATATTCATTGGATTAGGGAAAAAGAGTGGTGCCGCTATTACAAATGCCATTAATTAAATTTCCCTCCTATATACCAAAAAAGTGAGCGTTACATCATCTTTTCGCTCCAGCCACCCTCACCTGCCCGTGGTGCATCCTGCCGAATAACAAACGACTGGTAGTAGTATAAGCATCACGACTTCGCTCTGAGAGGCCTATGTCCGCCATTGGACTGCGATAGGCTGGTAATGATGATTATTACATCGATAAACAAAGAGACAGTTGATGCGACGGATGACGTGACAAATGTCCTTATAAGCGTCGCAATATGCAACACGATAAGCCGCGTGACACGCGACGTCGCAGGCGACGCGACGTGACAGACAACGCGACACTGGCAGAGTGACGAATTTTTCTTAGTGTAATATGTTATCAGGGCGGATATTCATTGGATTAGGGAAAAAGAGTGGTGCCGCTATTACAAATGCCATTAATTAAATTGCCTTCCCATATACCGACAAAGGGAGCGATATAATCATCTTTTCGCTCCCAACCTTCCTCACCTGCCCGTGGTGCATCCTGCCGAATAACAAACGAGGCTCTGGCAACCGATTAGTGGCGGTATACCTAACCATCACGCTGAAAGGGCGCTCCACTCGAGGCACGAAGGAGAGGCTCAGGCTGACTGTCCTGTCACACTCCCGGCGACACGAAAATCATACGTCAGTCGCTTTGATAACTTTACAAGGACCGCCTGTATCCGTCTCGCTACACTCGCGGTGTGTATTTGACCTTAATGACTCGTGTGAAGTCATCCACTCGAACTAATGCTATCAGCCGCTTTCAGCACGATTCACGGTTAATTTCCCTAACACAAATCGATTTGTTGACGAGAACAGCCGATAGAAATATCAACTCATCAATCTTATTCAATCGATTATTGAATTATGTAACTTCAATAAGCATTTTCTTGTAAATTGTGCTTGTAATAAGTAATATTCTCCTGAACGGATATCTCATTATAACTGGACACCGAAGATTTTGCCGGGAGAGACTGGACGAGGAAGACCCCAAGACCGCAAGGGATGGAGTGCACTTGAAGAGGCACAGACACTCAGCATTGGCTACAGGCTGAAGAAGAAGAAAAGAAGAAGAACGGATATCCCTTAATTTAGAAAAAGAGTGGAGGCTCTATCACAAATGCCATTTATTTCATTGTCTTCCCTTATACCGACAAAGGGAGCGATATAACATCTTTTCGCTCCAAGACACCCTCATCTGCCCGTGGTGCATCCTGCCGAATAACAAACGAGGCTCTGGCAACCGACTGGTTGTGGTATAACCATCACGATTGAAAGCGTAGCTAAATATCACAGGCCGATGACGGGCAGCTGCGTTCGTTGCGGAGCGAGGAATTACGTCCTACTTTCGCCGATTCGCCTTTCCAGCGTGGCGATTATGGGTTAAGTCTCCAGATATTTGCCCCAAACAGACGGAGCAGTGGATTTCAATAGGCTGATGCTAAAATAAAAAACAACATCGTCCACAACACCCACACTATAAATAAACATTGATATGGAACCACATGCGACATCTCATTAGCTCCGCCGACTTTTTCCCACAATTTTCCTCAAACTTTCCCTATACACTGCTCAGACGATTTTCTGGAATACTTTGAAGTTGCGCATTCCCGGCTCCTGATTGGTCGAACTCACTAGCTTTTTTCCAAATAAAGCAATCATATTCCATACGACTTTAGTTTGCTTTCAAAAGTTCGATAGGTAAATACGTAAGGGGAAGTGTATATCGATTCTGGGAAAACTGAGTAAGCAACATTGACTATGTATGACATGATTGGTGGATTCTATTAAGTAGGTTTTTAATTAAGGTTGTAGGTCGCCATCGACCTGTCATCATGGCTCTATGAAATATTTGATGATATCAATGGCTACCAGATCCATACTTGTGTCGGATAGATAGATATTCTTTAATGCGCACCATACATTTAACTTAAAACTAGATATTACAGACACTTGTTGCACAATTTAGGCGGCCTTATCGCTATAAGCGATCTCTTCCAGACAACCTTCGGATGTGAAAGATCTATTTCCCCCAATTGCAAAAGTGAAAACTATAGAGAATGCCTGCTCCCCCCAAAAAAAGAATTAAATTTAAATATGACCTTTGGGGTAAATCCAACTAGGTATATTAATTAAGTTAATAATAAACACTATTTTTCTTATAATTTTGTTCTGTTACTTTTAGTATTCATTTTCATCTGTTCTTTGTCTGGAATTAAGTGTTTATTATAACTTAATTAATACACAAGGTATTATAGTTTATCAAAGAGATACTTAATTTTGTCGCTTAAAACACGTTACCCAGATAGCACCACAACAGTCGGTAATTTCCATTAATCGTATGTTAATTAGCTACTAAACTGCGTCCTATTTTCACCATTAAACAACCCTTAATTGTGGCTTCGTATAATGTGGAGTGGTGGTGTCCTACTTGTGTAATTATACTGCATTTCGGATTGTCTGTCCGTCTCTCACACCGGTTCATCAACGCAGTAATTATTAATGATATGATAATCATTAATTATTGGTATTATAATGAGGTATTAACAATTCAGTACGGACAATTTATTTATCTTAGAATGAATGTTCTGGTAGACTCCCACATATACAAGTATTTAATACACTGGTGCCCAAATTTTAAGTTAGACCTCTAGCAATACATTGGTGAAAACTGCATTCAAATCCATGCAGTAGTTTTCGTGTGATGCGCGTTCAAAAATAAAGAAAAGAAAAATTCTCCCGTTTTCCCAACACTTCCCTTCAATGCTCTGCTCTTATTGGTTGTAGCGTAATCAAAAGTATACTATAACCTGCCCAGCAGTATGACGAATAATTTTACCAAGTTTCGTTAAAATCTGTTGAGTAGTTTTTGTTTCTTTATCGAACATACAGACAGACGGACAAAAATTTCACTAATTGCATTTTTGGCATCAGTATCGATCACTAATCATCCCCGGATAGTTATTTTGGTATTTAATGTACAGAATTGACCTCTCTATAGATTTATTATGAGTATAGACTTTTAATTTCTAGTTCTAACAAAGGCATTAAGTAATAACTAGTTTTAACTAGGGAAAACCAGTTTTAACGAATTGAAAAACCCTAAAATGGGTTTTTAACTGTAGCACATATATACCTGATTGGTATCGCACTTCGATAATACTTATTAGTTATCTGGTTAGCTTCGCGTTGGCCCGAAACTTCACTAGCGTACTTCGGAGTAGGCCTACTGACCCGACGAGCTCCCGTTACCTCGTCCGCTCGTGACTGATGGCTTCCGATTAGCTGTTCCGCCCCCTGATGGCTTCTAATATCGCATATTTCAGCCCTACATACGTAAGTATCGTTATGAGTGAACTTTGTTGTTTTATGATATCACTAGCTGTGCCAGCGGGGTCGCACGCGTGGATATCGGGCTTCAAAAATAAGGGACTTCCATAAAATGATGCCTAAATTTTAAGTTAGACCTCTAGCAATACATTGGTAAAAATTATTTTTTAAAAAAAATTAAACCGACTTCAAAAAAAACACAAACGACTAAAACTAAAAAGCGATAAATAACTTAAGTAATTCTATCCTTAATACATAATTATTTAAATATTACAATTATCACTTATTTTTGAAGTCGGTGCCAGCTCTTGGTACCTAACGTAGACTGTTGTTGTATGACGCGCGCGGCCGGCAAATCCACACGACAATATACATTTATTTGTTTGGCTGGCACCGACTTCAAAAATAAGTGATAATTGTAATATTTAAATAATTATGTATTAAGGATAGAATTACTTAAGTTATTTATCGCTTTTTAGTTTTAGTCGTTTGTGTTTTTTTTGAAGTCGGTTTAATTTTTTAAAAAAAATAATTTTATTTCACTATTTTTAGTTGCGTTGATGTACTGTGACCTTGAGTAAAGGCTAATTAATGAATAAGGGAATCCTTAAGAGTTTTACTTAGGAATGAAAAATTTTGCTTCAAGTCAAGTGAAGACTATGCGATCTAGAATCAAGCATATCACTTACCAAATCACCTGCCCTATTAGCCCTGCATAAGTACATACTACTACCTAGTTTAATATCGACCAATGTTAGTACTGTCCTCTAACTCCTAACCGTTAAGGAGTTCTGTGGCTTCATCATCAGCAACAGATGTTGACGCCCGGAAGCATATACCTGAGTAAAATATGATTACGTAACAAAAACACCATATGAGCATACAATTTTAAGAAATAAGAAACTTTTATCATCGACAAAACATAACATTTTCGGTTGTTGCCCTCCAGGATCCCATCATCAGATCCTGACTTGGTGATAATGGGACCACCTCGGAAGTGTCCTCTGTCGAACTGTCGAAAAATTTTTGAAATCCATCCATAATTGACGGAAATATCGGTGAAAATACATAAAAAAAAAAAAAAAAAAATATTATACATACAGACGAATTGAGAACCTCCTCCTTTTTTGAAGTCGGTTAAAAACCGCATTCAAATCCATGTAGTAGTTTTCGAGTGATGCGCGATCAAACATACAGATAAAAATTTCTCCCGTTTTCCCAACACTTCCCGTCACTGCTCTGCTCCTATTGATTGTAGCGTGATGAAAAGTATACTATAATCTGCCCAGGAGTATGAAGAATAATCGTATAGTTATTTTGAAAATAAATTTCATGTACAGAATTGACTTCTCTACAGATTTATTATAAGTCTATAAGAAGATGTAACGAAACAAGACAGCATAGGTAGTGACCTCTGTCTTCTGAGCCAAGGGCCGTGGGTTCGATTCCCGCACAGTACAAACGTCAGTTGTGTGCATGACCATATCTGTTAATATTGGTCTGGGTGTTTGCTATGTATAAGTATTATGTATTTATTTACAAAAAGTCTAGTACCCATAGTACAAGCTTCGGCTTAGTTTGGTGCTCGATAGCGATGAGTGGCCCAGCGTGGCATGTTTTAGGCTTGGGTTATTATTAATATTTCCTTTGTACTCTTCGCGGGATGATTATGCGAGTCCCACTTCCGTCATTTACCCAAATCGTCTTTGCAAATACTTACAATGTGTTCTTTTGTGATGCTTTTTTTTTATGTCATCTTCATTTATTATGTTCATCCTCATTATTACTCATCTTGCTAGCGGCTATTTAGAACATTCGGTTGGGCGATGAAAGTTCTTTTTAACCGACTTCAGAATAGGAGGAGACTCAATTCGACTATTTTTTTTTGTTGTAGGTATCGGTCATGTGTATTAGCACATATCTCAGAGAAATGTGAACCGATTTGAATTATCTTTTGTTTGAAAGGGTGTACTTCCTAGATGGTGGTAAGAAAAAGCTGTTATTTTAACAAACGAATAGACCATTTCTTAGATCTATTTCTGTGAAAGTCGAGTTCGTAGTGACATAGTTTTAACAATAGATGCGTAGAAAATGTTTCCTTTGTTGATTTCTTCAAGCCGACATTTCTTGGAAGCAGGTATCAAGTCGTCATAAGCACAAAGCAAGTTATTCACGCGACAAGTAATTCGAAACTTCAAGCACGCTCGAAGATGGAATCAATGATCCGTTAACTTATCACTTCAAATAGAGCACACTATATATACAACCATATTATATAGTGCGGATTGGTCGACCTATTCAACCTTATAATGTCTTTACAGGTCCTTAGAATTTGAGGATATTCTCAGGATGTTTTCCTTAACTGTAAGAGCATTGAATGAACATAGATCATCATTAGTCTATTGCAGCCCACTACTGGACATAGGCCTCTCCAGTCGTACGCCACTTACGGAAAACATCTGGAGGATATACCCATAATCGCCACGCTGGGCAGGTGGGTTTGCTATCGCAGGGCGTAGCTTCTTGCTCCGGTGACGCTGCTGCCCGTCATCGACCTGTGGTATTTAGCTACGCCTTATATCGTGATGGTTCTACCGCCACCAGTCGGTTTGCCAGAGCCTCGTTTGTTGTTCGGCAGGATGCACCACGGGCAGGTGAGGATGGCTTGGAGCGAAAAGGTGATAGGTCGCTCCCTTACATCCCTTTTATCCCTTACTTCTGCAGCTACGCCGCTAATTAAAAGTAGGTAACTCCACCACGCGACGGTGTGACACACGTCACATCAAGCAATCACGTAATTTATTTTACAGCAGTCGTAATTATTGGTATTGGTTTTCTGTTCACAGCGCGACGCGACATTCGTACGCAGTACGGCGGAGCGTTGTCCGGATATGACGCGGAATGGGATTCTTCACCGATGTGGGTCAACGAGGTTGCGCTTTAATTTGTGTTGACTGCGATGATCATCGATTATTATTATGTTCGAATATGATGAAGAGAGGTAGGGCATAGCGAATCTTCGCTCGAACTGGACTGGGCGGGGAAGGACCTCCACCCTATAGATTACCGCAGCCAAATGACCTCCGGGTCGTGTTCCTGCCAGTGAGTAGGGTTTCCACAACTCGTGGGGGGTTGGGTTGGGCGGCATGGCGGTGGCAACTGACAGGTGACTGACCAGTTACTTGCCCGTTGTCACAGCGACTTGGGCTTCTCTTTCGCTTTCCATCAGGCGAAAGGAAGCCATCATGCCGAGCTAGTACTATAAAAAAATGTCCTGTGCTTGCGTACGTTACGGCTAAGGATACGACCATATAGAAGAGAAAAAAAAACACATGCTGGACAGCGTTGCAACCCGCATACCATTCAGAAAATAGTGGCACGCATAAAGAGGTTTAGTTTCTCGTTCCTGCCTTGTGCCATTAAGTCATGGAATACCCTTATAGTTCCTCCTCTTACAATCCTGGGTTCTTTAGGCGGGGCGTGAAACAGCATCTCAGTGGGCCTTCACGGTGAGGGCGACATGCGCAATGACTTTGTTCTATTATGCCTGTCGACCTAACTTTTGGACCTCACGACCGCTTACCATCAGGTGGAGTGAGGTCATCTGTCATCAGCCAGTCAGAGCACTGCAGTCATACTATTGCCCATAATTTCTTTGATGGAATCAATCTAATGGATGATGATCACCCTCAGGATCTTCTTCCACCCACCTTGTCCACAACCATCATCATAACGAGGTTGTCTTTTTATATTAGCACGTCAAAGTTACTGCGTTCTGCCTGATGTTAAGCAGACGAAAAAAAAAAAATAACCCAAGACATGCCACGCTGGGCCACACAGCACCATCTAGCCCCAAACTAAGCCGTAGCTTGTACTATGGGTACTAGACAACTGATAAACTTACTTAAATACTTTTTTTTTGTAAATAAATACATATTGTACATAGAAAACACCCAGACCAATACAAACAGACATGTTCATGAACGCAAATGTTTGCACTGTGCGGGAATCGAACCCACGACCCTTGGCTCTGAAGGCAGAGGTCACTACCAAATGAGCCATCGAGTCAGTCTAATTAATAATGTAAGCAGTCCGAATCACGCCTGGTTAGTGCAACAAGGATCGATCATCACACTATGACGGTTTGCATAATTCCCGCTTCACGCTCCGTTCAAAACACCCAAGACTATGAGATGAAGAAAACGCACGTGCTGGAAGAGAGTTCCACAGCCTCATGGTTCGGCAGTTGTAAGTCTGGCGGCATCCGAGCAATATGATCGAAGTACTCGAGGATGGGGGAGGATGGATGTAAGGGAGCGGCCTATCATCTTTTCGCTTCAAGCCAACCTCACCTGCCCGTGGTGCATCCTGCCGAATAACAAACGAGGTGCTGGCAACCGACTGGTGGCGGTATAACCATCACAATTGAAGGCGTAGCTAAATAGTAAAGACCGGTGACGGGCAGCAGCGTCACCGGAGCAAGAAGCTACGCCCTGCGATCGCCAACCCGCCTGCCCAGCGTGGCGATTATGGGTATATCCTCCAGATGTTTGCTCTAAGTGGCGAACAACTGGAGAGGCCTATGTCCAGCAGTGGACTGTAATAGGCTGATGATGACTCGAGGATGCGCTGATAACACATATAGAGTCTGGTCCTAATTTTCCATTGTGTAGAGGTATAATTTGTGAAAACAATAGTCTCCAAGGACATCCTTAGGTCCGGAATGTCTTCTAATCCCATTTCAGATGGCTGTCGCACACATCTACAATATTACGAATATAGGACGATTGAATTAATAATTTACTACGTAGGTATTATTATCTTATTTAGACGTCGCCAGCTCCCAATCGATGTGGGTCAGTCAGACACACTGATATTTAATTTACGTTGTCTGCAACATTCGGCTCTTTAGATAATGTATAGATAAATAGATTGTTATTTGTAGACATTACTCGTCGATTGATAGATAGTTAAAAATTAAACCGACTTCAAAAAACACAAACGACATTATATGTATTAAGGAGATAGTTACTTACTTCGGGTGCCAAGCGTTGTGAATCGGGCAAATACTCCCAAACTTCTATTGGACGCCTATGTCCTCTGTGTCCTAACATCTTTTAAAAGGGGGTATGTAGATACATGCCTATTTCATAACGCCTAGGTTAGGTGTGTGCACAATGCCGTAAATGAAAGATCCTATCTACCTAAAATACTCGTACCTATATGTTGAATTTTGCATAACATTTATAATTTTGCCTACACGTTGAATTCAACATATTATTTATGATTTCGCACACGCAAAAACCAAATTGTCACTTCATCGACGCCTCTGCGGCCAACAAAACCCTAATCACGGCTTTGATATGTTAAAAATCACTGGTGCCTCGTTACTTGCGAATTGCTGCCTGCCAACCGTTGTTTTGAAACTGTTATTTTGGAAATATATTTAATGTACAGAATTGACCTCTCTACAGATTTATTATAAGTATACGAGTATGTAGATAGATAGAAGATTGAGCCAGTCAATATGATAACATACGATACACAAGTCGCGGTCATCTTGTGAAGTGCTCCTACTTCATTTTCCACTCTAGAACCTTTAGTGCCCATCGATCATCGGTTCTGCGAGCGATGCGACCTGTCCACTGCCACTTCAACTTGCTTATTCTTTGAGCTATCGGTTTTCATAAAAGCGGGGACATTATAAGTTTCGGTTTTCGGTTACAACCGAAGCGCAGACCAGGGCGGAACGTTGTTTTGGTTGTAGACGTTACGGTCGGAAGCCGAAAAGCTATTCCTAGCACTTAGCCTTCGATTGCTAACCCGCCTGACCAGAGTGGCGATTTTTTTTAACATTAAAGAGCGTTCAGGGTGACCTCACTCCACCTGATGGTAAGCGGTCGTGACATTCCAAATGTTAGGTGGACAGGCAAACCAGGGCAAACCCACCGCGCCTGTCGCCCTCACCCTGAAGGCCCACTGAGATGCCGTTTCACGCCCCGCCTAAAGAACCCAGGATTGTAAGAGGAAGGATAATGGTTAAAGTCTCCAGATGTTTGCTCAAAATGTCGAACATGTGGAAAGGTCTATCTCCAGCTGTGGACTGGGATAGGCTGATGATAATGTTATAATCGGACATTATTGTGGGTATTGCGGAAAAATACCGGTTCGGCCGAGCGAAGTAAACGCTGTAATTACGCATTTATGCTATTTCGTGATCAGAGGCGATTTGTCGCAGTGCAATCTAGCGGATTGCCAAATTTATGGCTTGACTGACAGTTGACTCCTCCCGAACTAACTCTGGGTTGAATTATGTATTATGAACACTGTCCATGCGGTGTAGGAAAATAATATAAATTACCGCCCGATTCTTTCCGTAAGAGACGATTAAAGTCTTAGCAAATTTATACCGCCCTGCTCCCACCCGGCAAAAGAATAAAATTCAAATATTGCTCTTTAGAAATTGTCGTCATAAATTAGCAGACAGCCCGCTGTTATCGACTCGTCATTCACAGCGGTAAAAAACGCCTAATTGTAATAAACAAAGTATAGGTACATCATCATCAGCCTATTACAGTCCACTGCTGGACATAGGCCTCTCCAGTTGTTCGCCACTTAGAGCAAACATCTGGAGGATATACCCATAATCGCCACGCTGGGCAGGTGAGTTGGCGATCGCAGGGCGTAGCTTCTCGCTCCGGTGACGCTGCTGACCGTCATCGGCCTGTAGTATTTAGCTACGCCTTCTATCGTGATGTTTATACTGCCACCAGTCGGTTTGCCAGAGCCTCGTTTGTTGTTCGGCAGGATGCACCACGGGCAGGTGAGGATGGCTTGGAGCGAAAAGGTGATAGGTTGCTCCCTTACATCCCTTTAGGAATTGTCGTCATAAATTAGCAGACAGCCCGCTGTTATCGACTCGTCATTCAGAGCGGTAAAAGACGCCTAATTGTAATAGACAAAGTACAGGTACAATTCTTGTATAATAATATGATAGATGGATATCTATCCTACCATAAAAATATCATAAATGAAATCAATTTATGAAATTGGACACAATACAAAGTGATTCATGTAGCTCCACATGCAAACTTATAATGAACAGAACTATACCAGACTTACTCCATAACAATTCGTCACGACATCAGATTTCGTCACGCTATGGTCTGACTGGAATATGAGTTAATCAAATTGAAATGAATATTTTAGGAAACGTAGGACTTTTTAATTTCAGGCTTTTTAATTTTGACTGGCTCGGTGGCTCAATTGGTAGTGACCCCTGCCTTCTGAACCAAGAGTCGTGGGTTCGATTCCCACTCGGGACAAACATTCGTGTCATGAACATTTGTATTTGTTCCGTGTCTGGGTGTATATATTTGTATTTAAGTATATATTTGTGGTACCTTCGTTGTTCTGATACCCATAACACTTGGGCTACTTACTTTGGGATCGGAACAATGTATGTGATGTTGTGTTGTGTAATATTTAAGACAACATCACATACATTGCTCTGATTACTGACTACCAATTGAGCCACCGAGCCAGTCGAAAATATTGTAAACACTTTGTTGAAACGAGGAACTACACGAGTTTCTTGCCGGTGTCTTCTCGGTAGAATGCTGCTTTCCGAACCGGTGGTAGCTTTGATTTGTAAGTGTTTTTTTTTAAATCCTGTACAGGTAAAGATTATTTTGACTTTGACTATCAAACATTGTATTGGATATCGCCTCGGTAAGTTTTTTATTTACGTATTTAGCATTGGAATGCTAAGAATCAACAAGGTCTTACTAAGCAGTGAATGTTATCGAAGCGTTTGGCTGTAAACAGAAATATTTATTGCAGGCCTTACTTAGTGCTGCCACACTTATTGTGATATTTATCGTGTCTCGTTTGACCTTGTTTGTTTGTCCTCTTTTTATTGGTTTCTGCTTTTTCAGCTGCTGTGTATTCGGTAATGAACAACGTGGGATTATCGTAAAAGTCTGATGTTATGTGTAGTGTCAGTAGGATAGTTGTGAAAGTGTTCATTTGTGACAATATTTTAAGACAGAGGGGCTGTTTGCCCCCTATATCTTAAAAAGCCTGAAGGTCAGCTGATGGTAAGTGATAACACAATGTATTGTCTATGGGCTGAACTCTGACGAATAAGTGTTACAACACTAATATTTTTTGCCATTATTAAAGTCAGAATCAAAAATATCTTTATTGAAAAGACCTTGGGATAAGCACTTTTAAATCGTGAAAACAGTTAATCAAAATGAATTACTCTGTCCGCAATCGAAATGTAGTTTACATCGAGAAGGAACGGTAAGAAATTATAGTTAGGTACTCTTTTTAACGACAATTTTTCGGGATTTTTTGCTGTATAATCCTACAGCTTGGTGGTGTCAATTGACAAGTGATTGATTTAGTTACTTTTCCATTTCCGTAGCGACTTGGGCCACTCTTTGGCTTTCCATCAGGGAACGCAAGGCCACTGCACCGTGCTAGAATAAAAAAATGACCGCTGGAAATAGAAAGAAGCCAACAATTCTATATCTCTCATTAAATCCTTTTAATGAAAAAGTCTTGCCCTACTTTTGGCGGTCGGCAACTGCCCAACTTACTGAAAGTTTTTAATAAGAATGCGCTAAAAATAGCTTTATAAATAAGTTAAATTTAATTACCGCGAATGAGCGAAGCAATAATTAATTTCACTCAGCAACACCCGGCTTAATTGGAGTGACGCGCTTGCCGACTTCTTTAGATAATTGGGCTCGCCCAAGGTGCGGTTCTGGGTCCTTTACTACTGTTTATTAGTGTTAACGAAAATACGATGGAAAGACTGAGTTACTTCAATTTAATTGGTAGCCGAAGATGAGTGATTGTTACTTAATTTAATCAATTGTGTGATCGATAACGAACTATTTGCCCTAATTTCCTTTTCGTTAATAACACTGTGCCACCTAGTCCCAAACTGAGTAGGTACTAGACAATTTATAAACTTATTTAAATACTTTTTAAAATAAATACATAGCAAACACCCAGACCAATACAAACACTCAAATGTTTGTAGGCACTATGCGGGCATCGAACCCGCAACCACTACGTCAGAAGCAGCTTTCATTACCACTGAACCAAACTGGTCGTCAATTTCATTTTGTTGTTGTCAAATTTAATTTGTATTTAAGTATTTATTTGTGGTACCTTCGTTGTTCTGATACCCATAACACAAGTGCTTAAGCTACTTACTTTGGGATTAGAGCAATGTATGTGATGTTGTCTAATATTTATTTATTATTATTTATTATTTATTTATTTAAATATTTGATTTCGCCTTATGGAAACATGGACCCATGTCCATGTCCTGTCCATACAGAGAGGCACTTTTCACGAAGTCACTTCTATATAGTATAGAATATAGATTTCCCCGCGCATTTTGCGCGCAGTCGTCGAGTTGCGGATAACGCCCGATCAAACTAACTATATCATACTCAATTTCAAGGCTACATAAACTTTGTACACAACACCACGGGCTTGTGAAAGCCAAATTATAAGAAGTTATCAGGGCGTATGTCGTATAGAAGTTAATTGCTATCAAACAACGCCTCGCCTGCCTTTCACGGTAATTAAGCCCCGTTTGTATGGCGTTTGATACCGCCAGGCCGCTTTCAATGGGAAATCTTTGTGAGCACAAAAGCTCCTGTGTGTGTGTGCCATAAATATTGATAGGTGCGTAAGATACGTTTCATATAAGTTGTATGGGTATTTGTGGTTCCTTTTGCTAAAGTGATGCAAAATAATCAAAATTCGACAGAGTTTTAAGTGTTATTCAGTCAATCATCATCATCATCATCACCAGCCTATTGCAGTCCACTGCTGGACATAGGCCTCGGCAGTTGTTCGCCACTTAGGGCCAACATCTGGAGGATATACCCATAATCGCCACGCTGGGCAGGCGGGTTGGCGATCGCAGGGCGTAGCTTCTCGCTCCGGTCACGCATACCCATAATCGCCGCACTGGGCAGGCGGTAGTCAATATTATTTGAACGCTTTTTACGCTCCAAAGTCAGGTCATTGGCGAAAAAACTGTCAAGTGTAACCAGAGTTATCTTTGACAGACATCATCATCCTAGCCTTTTCCCGATTGTCTCAGGGTCGGCTTCCCAAACTGAGAGATTTGGCAAGGGTTAAGCTTTTACACAGAGTGACTGCCATTAGATGTGTTGCCTCCGCAACACTTAGGGTAAGCTATACCCATTCCCAGTTTAGGCGTCAGAGTTATCATCATCTCTGATATGATGTAACGACTGCTATCTGAGTTGGTAAAGATAGCACCCGGGACCAACAGCTTAACGTGCCTTCCGAAGCACGGAGGAAATCGGTGTCAAATTTTGGTCACCCATCATCGGATTGACCGAGCCAATGGTTGCACATGCGATCAATGTTAAGCGAACAAGACGGCGGCGCCACCGAGCTATCTTTGACAGACGTTGAAAAATATTTTATATGAATTCATTTCATTTCAGGTCAATTATGAGCCTCCATTACCTATATTTGATCAAACTTCGTCATTAATACATACCTACTTTAATGACAAAGTCTGTTAACTATTCATTAAAAAAGAAAGCATTTCGTCAACTTATCCGTTACCAAGAATCCTCAATAGAGGATACAAAAACCTTTTATCGTGACCTTATTGTCGGCACTGAACCAAAAAACTTTTCATTCAATCTCGCGGCGAGTCAGTCCAACCCTGTTTAGCGGAATCTCCTTACAAATAAATAAAGTAGGCGTTGATATCTTATCTTGTTTGTTGGCGGTCGAGATTTATACTCGTCGCACGTCGACCTGACGGAACCTTTTGTGTACTCCCTATCCTTAACACTTTGTTATTCCAGAATGTTCCTCATCATCGCTACTTTTGATATGAAGCATGCAAATAAATAATCCAAGACATGCCACGCTGGGCCACACAGTGCCATCTAGCCCCAAACTAAGCTTAATAATACCTCTTCTCATAATATGTTTGTACGTATACAATATATGTATACTGTTTCTTCAAGTATTTTAATATGTACCTATATTTTCATACCAATAGTAGTTGGTAAATGTGTGTTCCGATATGTGTACGTAAATTAAGACCATTTGTACCACATTTAGCAAATAATTGATTCTTGATTCTTATGACTATACTAGCTGTGCTCGCGACTTCGTCCGCGTGTAATAGTTATTTTTCCCCCGTTTTTTTTTTACATTTTCCATTATTTCTTCGTTCCTAATGGTTGCAGCGTCATGTTATATAGCCTAAAGCCTTCCTCGATAAATGGTCTATTCAACACAAAAATAAATTTTCAATTCGGACCAGTAGTTCCTGAGATTAGCGCGTTCAAACAAACAAACTCTTCAGCTTTATAATATTAGTTAAGATACATTGCGATTGTGAACCTTGAGCCTCCCGTGAATGTCCTAGAAGACGACTAAGGAAAATCGTCCGAAAGGCATCCCACACTCCGTTTACTTTCAAGACGTATCTAATCTATCTCCTTTGTACTTTATGGTCCAAAATAACGTCTGAATACATGAAGAATTGGAGATGTTTCATTAGTCTATAATAAAACAGGTACTTACAAGACACAAAACATTCACAGTAGGTACTCTTAATATTTAAATTTGAAACTTCACTCTAAATTAAGCTCCGTATCAAATGTTCCACTCTGTTATTCTTTCAATTATATTCAAAAGACCACATTTATACCACTCAGATGTGAATTCAGAGTAATTCCGAAGTTGTGAATTAATTAACGTTTGTACATAAAGTTGTACTGATACCTAAAGAGGAAAGTTGTTTGTTTGTTTGCAATTAACTGCGTGGTCATTATATGCGGCGCCGGTTTAATCTAATCTACATATTAAGGGGTTTATAGCAATAGAATATTTACAAATAGTAAGAAAAATTGGCGATTGTAAAGATTTCCTATCGCAGTTCACTGCTGGACTTAGGCTTTTCCAGTTGTTCGCCACTTTTGGGCAACATCTGAAGGTTTTACTTTTAATCGCCACGCTGTGGTATTTAGCTACGCCTTTCATCGTGTTGGTTATACCGCCACCAGCTGGTTGCCAGAATTAAGAAAGAATCTACTTTAATTTGTGTTAAACATTGGCTAGAAATACCTACCTATATAGATACACCAATACCAACACCTACAAACCCGAATGGTGAAAGCAGCCGATCACTGTGAAAACACATAACGAGAATGAGCTTTATAATTAGCCGCAACCAAAGATAGATAGGTATTCTTTATTGTGAAGGAACCTCATTACTAGCAAACCATTTTAGAAACATAATATTATTGTTGACGTTTTGGACTTGTGACATAAGCGTGAAAAATATCGTGAAAATATTGAATCTGCAAATCTGTAAATTATTTATTACATTGACTTAAGAGTGTGGAATCTTTTATTGACCAACACCCATCCACCTCAATGCACATCATAGAGTTGACGTCAAAACTAGGTACAATAAACATTTGTAGCACAATGTTTCATGCGTAAGCGATCACTTCCAGACAACCATTCGGTAGAGGAAAGTAATAATACTGCCTTCTTTACTTACTTACTGTTTCCATTTTCAAATAACCCAAGAAGGTTACACATTTCAAGGTTCCACAGCTAACTGTCTGAAATAATCCTCAGAGCTCAGAGGTTTAGTTGCTGTTTAAAAAATAAATACCCGTTATTCATAACAGTTTTGAGTTCAGGTTTGAGCCCCGACCCGCCAAAGGAAGCTGCTCAATTATTAACGCGATATACTTTATTGTTACAGTGGTAAGGTTGAAAGTCAAAAGGTTAATTGTATGATGGAAAGCTTTAGCTATGGTAGGAAAGTTTTGACTACCAAAATATACCTGTACGTTGCTACATATAGAGGGAAAATATACTCGTTGTTTAGTGTATTTACCTATTTTACTCGTATGCAAATTTTTCATAATGTCTAATTTATTGAAATCCTTTAGCGTGTAATGCCAATTCATGTAATGTGCGTTGCGCCAAACAAACTTGTTTTCTTTCTTTCTTTCGGGAATGGTCTCACTGTTTTCTACCCTCCCCGCCCTGCCTCTCACATAGCTCATGCAGCGACTATCACTTCATACTACAAGGGAAATAATTTTGGCTTACATTCTCCCCACTAATCGCCTTAACTAATTTCCCCCCCATTCCTACACTTACTGAATATGAAATTATATCCACCGCATTTCAAAAAGCATCTTCAAAAGGCAACCCGCAAAGGCATGTATGTTTTATTTACCAGGCCGGTTTAACGGCGCGGCTAAACTTGCCTTCTGACTGATCTTAATTATTCAGCCGGCCCGGTTAAACGGCTTAAACATGCCGCTATTTTTACCTACCGTAACGTACTATGTGGACTCAGGGCTGTGCGAAGAAAGTTTTCAGTCGTGAGTCATATGTGACTCAAAAAGATTATACCTATGTAAGTAGGTTCTCTGTTGTCGATAGTTATCGCTTTATTTCAGGCTCGGTGGCTCAATTGGTAGTGACCTCTGCCTTCTGAGCCAAGGGTCGTGGGTTCGATCCCCGCACATTACAAACATTTGTGTGCATGAACATGTCTGTTTGTATTGGTCTGGGTGTTTTCTATGTATAATATGTATTTATTTACAAAAAAAAATGTATCTAAGTAAGTTTATCAGTTGTCTAGTACCCATAGTACAAGCTTCGGCTTAGTTTGGGGCTAGGTGGCGCTGTGTGGCCCAGCGTGGCATGTCATGTCATGGGTTATAGGGACCGTGCACAAACTGTAGGTGGCAGCGCTACGTAGTGTAAACTAGGGTAAAACATCCAAATTTATTTCCAGTTGGCAGCACCATCGATGTGCACATTCCTCATAAGAACCTCTTATAAAAATAGGTTATGTTTATTGCACCGTGTGTTATAAGGCGACTCATATCATATAATAACTAAATAATAACATTAGTTTCTGCATGAAATTGAATGCAACAACTTATGGAAATAAAACTAGGTATATGAATTTATCTTCTAAATATATAAAACTTTATGGTGACTGACTGACTGACTGACATAGTGATCTATCAACGCACAGCCCAAACCAGTGGACGGATCGGGCTGAAATTTGGCATGCAGGTAGATGTTATGACGTAGGCATCCTAGCGGATGCCTTCTTAGATGGATGGATTCTTAGCAGAAAGGATTTTGAACAATTCTACCCCCAAGGAGATAAAATAGGGGATGAAACTCTATTCCACGCGGATGAAGTCGCGGGCACAGCTAGTTTGTTTATATCTATCGTTATAATATAACGTGAAACGATACATTTTAATCATTTTAATCGTATTGCAACATGCCTTTTAAAATCAGTTCTTTGTAGTAACATATAAAGATTTAGATACCTATCATTATCAAAGTAATTTTTTGGGTCATCCTAAAAACTACTTGAATAATTTTATAAGAACTAGGGAACTCAAATAATAAGGTATTTTTTTATTTCAATTTTAAAAACGCGATGTAGCAAGTAACCATATTCTGCAAACATAGTGAGAAAAGGTTATTAGAACATATTTCATACACATTATGTAATGCAAAGCCTATTGTGATTTTATAGCTGGATCCAGAACCAAGGAGAACCGGTAAGAATAAAAAAAAAATAATAATCTAAAACGCGCCAGCCCTGAAAAAGATACATAAAGCGCAGACCATTTTAAACCTTAACGAATGGGCTTAAAGAAAAGTCGTACACTGCCCTCTTATGTAGCAGACTCTTTGGGAGGCAAAGGACTCTCTACAAGCGGTGGTACTTGAAGTGTATAGGAGAGCGATCTGTATGGAATAATTGATTGAAACGGGATTATGAGAAGCGAGTCAGGAATAATTAATTAGAGGCCCTTACTGGTTTCAGATCGAATGATTTTTGAATGAATTTTGTTATAATAACTTTTAAGCTTTCGCGTTGCATAATATAATAACATATAACTAGCGGGATTTAACGCGTTTAAAAAAGGTATGCGCGTTAAATCCCGCTAGTTATATATTATGGAATTTTGTTATACTTACGGGGCTGGTAAAAATTAAGTTGGGTCGTTTTAAATCCCGTATGATATAGAAGAAAGGTTAAAAGATTACGACATGAAGTATATGGAATCATCTAGTGCTTTAAGGATGCATTTTCACAGAAGGCGGGATGCGCAAAGCTATCAATAATAGGTATGTACCGGAGCGACCTATCATCTTTTCAATCGAAGCCAACTACACCTGCCCGTGGTGAATCCTGGCAAATAACAAACGAGGCCCTGGCATCTGACGGGTGGCGGCATAACCATCACAAGTGAAGGCATAGCTAAGTACCACAGACCAATGACGGGCAGCAGAGTCACCGAAGCGAAAAGCTATATATATATATATATATACCCTGCAATCGCCAACCAATTCTCCAGATGTTTGCCCTGTGGCGAAAACCTATTTTCTTGTGGTTCTATTATTCTATGGTACAACATTTATCCCTTTTGTCTGTTGCTTTTGAAATTGGGCTTTAGTTAAAATACTTTCTCATAAAGTATAGGCTGCATGGATCATACTCCAAAGCCGTTATGCTTACACACTAGAGAAAAATTGGGCGTTTGCTCTCGTGACCTTGCTTGCATCGTGTGTGTTCTGGTTTTTTTATTTTTTTATTATATTTTTAGACCCTTCCAACTTTATTCTTTCTCCTTCGCATTCTCTACAACTATTAAATATTGTCGCAATAACTTTGTCGTATTTCCAGCATCCGTCATACATATTTATGGGCGCAATATTAAGCGCTTCCCGCCACTATCCCCAGTCTATTAGTGGCTAAAGTCGGCGCAGATGTGTCCAATGGACGTCGATTTGAGCTCGGCTAGTTTTGCTTGAGTTATTGCTTTAATATCAATAACGTGGGACCCTGGCCTCTGTACTATGTTTTGATAAGATGGCATTATATATTCCTTATTGAATTTCAGCCAATTGTCAGTGTAGTTTCCAGATTTAGAATTATACCACCTCATCTCATACCGTAGGTGTCCTAGAAGACGACTAAGGGAATTTCAGAAAACGGGCAGCAGCGTTTACCTGGTTACAAAGAAAAACAGCGGTCACCACCGACGAGCTGTGCGGATTATCGGTGATCCTGATCTCACTAACAACTTGGAGACGTTGGCCCTGCGTAGAGACTTTGGCTCCCTTTGCGTCTTCTACAGACTCTTTCACGGAGAGTGCTCCAAAGAGCTATTTCAAATTATGCCAGTGTCGCCATTTTACCACCGCACTACTTTACGCCGCGGTAGGGTCCTTCCATACCATTTGGAAACTTTTCCATCCAGAACTGTTCGTTTCCAACGTTCGTTCTTTCCGCGTACGTGTAAGCTCTGGAATGAGCTCCCAGCCGCGGTGTTTCCTGATCGCTACGACTTGTCCTTCTTCAAACGTGGTCTAAAGAGAACTTTTGCCTCACGGTAGGCATCGTCGTCTGCCACACATAGCAATAAAAAAAAAAGATTGTCTTATGATGAATTGTCATTGGGGGCCAATGCCCAACAATGGACATTCGCAGGCTGATGATAAATTATGTAAGCTATATTACCTATATGTATAAGCTACATGTAAGTTATCTCACTGCTTTAGTATTTGCAAGATCATGCCTGAATTGTTATGTGAAACTACCTTTATTCTCATGTCTAGTACGAAATGTGGCTATCAGACCTAGTTCCAAACGGTTTAAAAAGCTTTCAACTTGCTTTCATAGTTTGCTTCCGTCACAGTAAAATAGATATCAGTAGGCTAGGGCTAAAAGCTTACGGTTTTTATACCACTAACGAAACGAAATGTTTGGAAATGGACGCCTTCATTACCAGGGGATAGCAGACTATTTACAAACGCAGCGTTTTCGGGAAGAAATTTAGTGTTTTAACCGTATTATTTGCTCATAACATGTGCATAATTTGTTTAACAGTATTGAAATTAAGTGAAATATGTGTGAAGGTGAAACGAAAAAATAAGAGGGCTTTCTAGAATAGAAATTACAATAACTAAAATTTTAAATAGAAAAAATCCCCGATCCAATCTTCGTGTATATCAATATCAATTTGAATAAATTGATTTTGATCAAACATTAAAGCATACTCAAATACAAAACCATTCAAAGCACAAACCCCCATTGAAATCGCTTCATCTATACGGAAGATACGATGCTACAGACACAGACACACACAGATAGTGTCTGTCAAACTATGAATTCTTTGTCAAAATTGTTTTTATGCGTTGGGGTAATCCCCATTCCCATTTTCTAATGAAAAGAAATTTCGATTTGCAATAACGGTTTAAGTTTTATACTATCGTTTGCATTCTATCTTCCCTATACTGTGGCATAATGCAGTCTGGTACGCGGCTTGTAGTGTGGACGCAGTACGTCTCGCTACGACGTGCTACGCCTCGTAGCACCTGCTACGAGCTCTCGTGGTCAAACTTCGTAGCGAAGTTACTAGTACTAATGTTCCGTAGCATTTTGGATGATCACAAACTTGTTATCTGTCGTTAAGCGATGGTTTTGAGACTGGTCGATCATCTACTATATTAAAATAAGTCGGGTTTTCCTTTCTGATGCTATAACTCCACAACGCACGAACCGATTTTCACGGTTTTGCATTCGTTGAAAAGGTCTCGGGCTCCGTGAGGTTTATAGCAAAGAAAATTCAGGAAAAAAGAAGTCTGGTGGCGAAACGGAGTTCGCCGGGTTTGCTAGTTGCTAATAATAAAAAACGAATTTAACTTAAATTTATTGTTTTTATGTATTCGCTATTGTTAGGACAAATAATTTTAAAATTACAAAAAAATTGTATTTAAAATAACATGAAGACTGTCCTATCTTTCACAGTTTCTGTGGTTCTGTACAATGTCTGGAACATTATTTATTCAAGTTACCGTCGTTCATAAAGCATATTAAACTTAATCAACGAAATTATACGCTGTCCAAACAAACGGCCCAAGCGTATTTGTTATTTGTTCAAATCGCACGGACGTTGTTTTGAATATTTGGCGTCCATTAGCGTATATTTGGGTCGGAACTGAGAGCAACTGAAACTCAATTTGAACTGTTACCCATTAGAAACATTAGAAAAGCTTTGAACTCTTAATGAACATGCGTGTGGGGAAATGCTTTTGTCTAGTCTCGTTAGTTCTTGGTCTTAATCATCATCATATCGGGGTCTACTGATGGACTTATAGCGGGATGTAAGGGAGCGGCCTATCATCTTTTCGCTCCAAGCCAACCTCACCTGCCCGTGGTGCATCCTGCCGAATAGCAAACGAGGCGCTGGCAACCGACTGGTGGCGGTATAACCATCACAATTAGTTAAAGGCTTAGCTAAATACCACAGACCGATGACGGGCAGCAGCGTCATCGGTGCGAGAAGCTACGCCCTGCGATCGCCAACCCGCCTGCCCAGCGTGGCGATTATGGGTATATCCTCCAGATGTTTTCCCTAAGTGGCGAACAACTGGAGAGGCCTATGTCCAGCAGTGGACTGCAATAGGCTGATGATGATGATGATGGACTTAGGCCTCTCCAGTTGTTCGCCACTTTCGGGCAAATATCGGGAGGATATACCTAAAAGGAGCGACCTATAATCTTTTTGCTCCAAGCCACCATCACCTGCCCGTGGTGCGTCCTTCCGAATATCAGATGAGGCTCTGGCAACCGACTGGTGGCCGTATAATCATCACGATTGAAGGCGTAGCTAAATACCACAGGCCGATGACGGGCAGCAGCGTCACCGGAGCGTGGTGCTACGCCCTGAAATTGCCAATCCGCCTACCCTGCGTGGCTATAATAGGTAAAGCATCCAAGTGTTTCAAGGCGAACAACTGGAAAGGCCTAGTTCAATACAATGTATTTCTTTTCAATGTAATCAATCATCAATCTATCGCAGTCCAATGCTAGTAGAGATGATTGATTGAAATACTACAGGCCGATGACGGGCATCAGTGTCATCGGAGCGTGGAGCTACGCCCTGCGATCGCCAACCCGCCTGCCCAGCGTGGCGATTATGCCACTACTAGTATTAGAATACCCTTAAATCGCATTCGACAGGTAACCATGTAAAAATCCCTTTGATAGCCGAGTCGTTTGCGTGTTAAATTTGCCGGCAAACTGTCGGCTCTTTGTGTCCGATCCGGATGCATCTCGTTTGCGCGGGCAGTCTACTGTGCGATATGGCTTGAGTGCCAAGTTCCAGGTGCAACAGGTTTCCGAAGATAATATATCATTATGTAACCATTTATCAGTCGGCTAGAATATTGCTACGGGCCAGCATGGCGCATCTTTAATTAAAGCAGCATCTGGATGTGTACATTGAAGTCAATTGATATACTTTTAAGTAGCTGCTATGTATAAAATCTATATAATTAATTTATAACTAAATTCAATAAAATCTAGCAACAATAGTACAAGCTTTGAGGAGCTCGGTGGCGCCGCGGTCTTGTTCGCTTAACAATGATCGCAACGTTGTGCAACCATTGGCGCGGTCAATCCGATGATGGGTGACCAAAATTTGACACCGATTTCCTCCGTGCTTCGGAAGGCACGTCAAGCTGTTGGTCCGGGTGCTATCTTTACCAACTCAGATAGCAGTCGTCACATCATATCAGAGATTATGATAACTCTGACGCCTAAACTGGGAATGGGTATAGCTTACCCTAAGTGTTGCGGAGGTCTGATGGCTGTCGCTCTGTGTAAAAGCTTAGCCCTCGCCAAATCTCTCAGTTTAGGAAGACGACCCTGAGACAATCGGGGAAAAAGGCTAGGATGATGATGATGAATAGTACAAGCTTGGGCTTAGTTTCGAGCTAGCTTGGCTATTTATTTATTATTTGGTCATTTATCCGTTGCCATAGCGACTCTTTTGCAATCCATCAAGCGACGGCAGGCCACGAGGCTCTGTTATTATGAAGAAATCCGACTAAGATAATATAGATAGCAATATTAGTTATTATCTACATAGAGCGCCAGTCGCCAGAGTAATTACCAAGAGCGACTAATACCACGGTGTTTAATTAACGAGAGATTAAACTAATTAATCATTTCACAAGCGCAAGATGGGACCAGCTATAAACACTTTATGTGCCGGCAGAATGTGCGTATAATACGTGAATAGCCGGTGGTATGTTTTGTGAAATGATTTGATAACCTGGAGGTGCATTGTGTAAGGAGGTCTATTATTTCTATATATAAATAACCCAAGACATGCCACACTGGGCTACACAGCGCCACCTAGCCCCAAACTAAGCCGAAGCTTGTACTATGGGTACTAGACAACTGATAAACTTACTTAGATACATTTTTTTTTAAATAAATACATATCATACATAGAAAACACCCAGACCAATACAAACAGACATGTTCATGAACACATATGTTTGAACCCACGACCCTTGGTTCAGAGGGCAGAGGTCACTACCAAATGAGCCACCGAGCCTGTCAATATCATCATTATCCTCAACCTGAGACGTCCACTGCTGGACAAAAGCTTCCCTTAATGACAAGGATATGTTCAGATGACAAGCGTTCAACGCGCTATACCCATAATCGCCACGCTGGACAGGTGGGTGGGCGATCGCAGGGCTTAGCTCCTCGCTCCGTAGACGCTACTGCCTGTCTTCGGCCTGTGGTAATTAGGTAAACCTTCTATTGTGATTGTTACACCGTTACCAGTTAGAGCCTCGTTTGTTTTTCAGCAGGATGCACCACTGGCAGGTGAGGGTGGCTTGAAGCGAAAAGATGATAGGTTGCTTCTGTTGCATATCTATATCTTTTTATGTATTTTTTTTATGATAGAGGGGGCAAACGGGCCTGAAAACCACCTGCTGGTAAGTGATTCAGTCCATAGGTAAGTCACACCAAGAGAGCGTTGCCGGCCCTTGAGAAATCTATAGGCTCGCTTTTTGAAGGTCCCTAAATCATATCCACTCGGGAAAATTGCAGCTGGAAGCTGATTCCAAAGACCAGTTGCACGAGGCAGAAAATGTGCGCAAAACGCACCGTGGTAATTTTATTACATAGATATTACATAAAAAACGTAACTTATAGCTATTAAATGTACAGTTCACGTCTAAAATCCACTACGATTTTGCCTCAAGTAGAAAAGCGCCCGTAGACGTACTTAGTTACAAGAGTTTTTATCTGCTACCCACTATACTGAATGAGTGTACTTAACAGAAGTGACTTCGCTTTTCCAGATTCGTTTGAGAGCCCTAGTTGCTATAGCAACGAACTAAAGTTCTCAGTTCGTATCGCCAAAACGATCCCTTGAAACATTTATTTACGCTCCGATTGAACGAGTTTCTTGTTTATTAGGAGACATACCTGTTTATTCTTACTATCTTTACTCGACTTCCAAAGAAAGAAGGGTAGTGTCTTAAGTTTCGAATGTACGCGTATGTATGTTTATTTCTTGGGCAAATTGGCTGGACCGATTTTGACATGCAAAGTGTCATTTGATTCATTGTGATTGTAGTTATATTGTGATTGTATAGCACGTATATTAAAAATTTCAAAATAATCAAAATGGCAGACTTTTGCCGCCGAAATGAATACCTTTAAAGTTTTTCTTTTGCACGCTCTACATACTAAATAGCTTGACGGATTTCAACTTTCGAGGTGTCATATGGTTTGTGTACTGTTTATGTTTTTTGTTTTGGTTATTTGCTTACATACTTCAATCAATCAATCAACAGCCTTGGTCCGTCCACTGCTGAACGTAGGCCTCCTTTAATTCGCGCCAGCCACATTTCTCTATCCCGGGCTTCCCCCATCCAGCAACTGCCAGCAGTTCTTCTAAGATCATCCGCCCAGCGGGTTGCGGGGCGTCCTACACTACGTCTGCCTAAACGCGGTGTCCACTCCAAGATTCGTCTGCTCCACCTATTGTCGGCTCTGCGGCAGACATGACCAGCCCACTGCCACTTCAGCGTACTAATCCTTCGGGCTATGTCAGTAACTTCCGTCCTTTGACGAAACATACATACTTAGCATTTACTTATTAAGAAAAATATCTAAATAAGTTTATCAGTACCCACTGTACAAGTTTCGGTTTAGTTTGCGACTAGATGACGCCTTGTAGTCCATTGTGGCGTAAGGGTTATTTATTTTCATTTCCATGTTTTTGGTTTCGCTAAATTATTCTGTCTGTTAAGAATACGGGTAAAAGTACATTACTACTCTTCTGACCGAATTTCGGCCGTCAATAAATTAGCGAACGTTTCCTCGAACACAAAAGGGCAATTCGATTAATAAATGCAAGATCAATAGCACGTATACGACGCAGTATAAAACGTTATGATCCCTTAGACCGCTCGGATTTAGCTCTGCAAGAAACGCGAACGAAAAAACATACTTATCGAAATAATATCTAATTTTCTACACCCCAATATTTGCATCATGTATGGAGATGTTGCGAGATCGGATCCGAAATGAGGTGATCCGGCAGACAACCAAAGTTACCGACATAGCTCACCGGATCAGTAAGCTGAAGTGGCAGTGGACTGGCCACATTAGCCGCAGAACCGATAACCGTTGGGGTAAACGAGTTCTGGAGTGGAGACTGCGTCTCGGCAACGTAGTGTAGGATGCCCTCAGTTCAGGTGGAGTGACGATTTGCGCAGGACGGCTGGCAAGTGCTGGATGCGAGAAGCGCGGGATCGAACAAGGTGGCGAACATTGGGAGAGGCCTATGTCCAGCAGTGGACTGATACAGGCTGATGAATGACAGAGATTTTTTTTCTGACTGAGCGGGCCTAAAGATCACCTGATGGTAAGTGCTGACTTCAGCTCATAGACGCCGCAACAATAGAGGAGTCTTGCTTCTTGAAGGTCCCTAAGTTATGTTCACTAACATCCTCAAATTCTTAACGAAGAAATCTAAAATCTCTCTTTAGCATATTCCTTTCCTTCCTACGACGTACTATTTTACATACAAAGAATTCTGAAAATCCGCCGTCGCGGCTACATCTTGTGGGCAGTCTCAAATATTCTCCGCTGGCGTAGGACTGAATCTCGGCTAACGGAGCTCATAACCTTTTATATGTCGGTTTACTGTCCCCGACTGCTTTGGTGAATGCCAAATAGAAATATTCTTTATGCTTCATTTTCGAAAATATTTCTAACTACTTAGTCTCTTATTTCATTACAGAAATGAAACACATTGTAATGAAATATCACCTCATTGCGCCTTGATTAGCTAATTTGGTAATAAGGTAACTCTTCCTTTTTATTTGATAACTAGCTGTGCCGGCGGTGTCGCACGCGTGGATATCGGGTTTCAAGAATAGTGGACTTTCATATAAAATGGTATTGCTAGAAGTCTAACTTAAAATTCAGGTACCATTTTATGGAAGTACGTTATTTTTGAAACCCGAGATCCACGCGTGCGACGCCGCCGGCACAGCTAGTTTAGAATAAAAAAAAGTCCTGCAGTGGACATTTGCAGGACGACGATAAATATTTACCGTCTTCCTCATGATTCAGATGCTTGTCCTGATTGGTGAGCTACTGGAGAGGCCTATGTCCAGCAGTGGACTGTAATAGGCTGATGATGATGAGTTCTGGAGTGGAGACCGCGTCTTGGCAAACGTAGTATAGGACGCCCTCAGACCAGGTGGAGTGACGATTTGCGCAGGACGGCTGGCAAGAGCTGGATGCGAGAGGTCCGGGATCGATCGAAGTGGCGAGTATTGGGAGAGGCCTATGTCCAGCAGTGGACTGATGTGGGCTGACGATGATGATGAGTTCCACCGCTTCCAGCCTATCTAAGTCTTTGCAACAATCGTAACGATTGTAGCACAAGATGTAAAACTTTATGAGTGAGTGCGCTGCGACGGGCACGCCACACGCGGAGGTACGGGGCCGTTAAACGACCATAAACGTGATTGGAACTTGTGTTCTGCCTCCTTATGGCTGATAGTTCCATTATAGTTCATTCGCGTTAAGAAAATAGTGACTGACAGGTCACTGACAGGCCACTAGCCAATTAAAACGCTAGAAATAACTATAGTTTAATAAACTTGGAGAATATTAAGGTTATGTACTCGTATATAATACACAGCATATGCATTTTCTATCAGTAAAATATTTATTTATATATTCTTTATTGCACACCATTTAATTAGGCTTAAAAATAGGTATAATAGACATTTGTTGTACAATATAGGCGGCCTTATCGCTATAAGCGATCTCTTCCAATAAATAATTTTAATATATACTTAAGTAATAGCTTAAAATGTGCAACTACTGGTTACTTTCCTAGTTGTAAGTCCATTTTCATGGTGTACAATAAAGTGTATCTATCTATCTATGTGTATCTATCAATCACGAACCACCACATCAGACAACAGACAATATCAGACGACATTCCATACATTGCTCCGACCCCAAAGTTGCAGCCTAAGCACTTGTGTTATGGGTATCCGAACAATGAAGACCACAAATAGACAGATATTCTTTATTGCACACTAAACAATTGACTTAAAACTATGTATAGTAGACATTTGTTGTACAATAAAAAAAATATACCTATTTATTGCAAGTAAAAATCATTACAACATAGTTGCGGGGCTTCCCAAAAAGTAGTCAAAGACACTTGTGTAGGGAAGAATATAGGCGGCCTTATCGCTATAAGCGATATATACGTACTTAAATACAAATAAACACCCAAACACAAAATAAACACATCATAAATCCGAAGGTATGTCCGGGTGAGGATCGAACTTACGACCTGTGGTTCAGAAGGCAGGAGTCACTACTGGTAGGGGAGCCCGGGATGCTAAATCGGGATTTACTCGAGCATCATAGAGACCTATTCGATTGCGATGCTTAGATAATTAGAAGAAAAAAATTTTATATAATATATACACTTTCATTGGTGGGGGGAGCGGCTATAAATTTTCAAAAATGTAAAAAAAACCGATGCATGGACATACTGGAGCGCGTCAGATATTGATAGCATAAATGTTTTACGTATTTTGGAAGATGTACGTATGTTAATCTGATTGTTTCCATGATGGGGGTAGTCATACGTAAGGGTTGAAATCGATAAAAAAAAAAACTTAATCGAGCGCGTCAGATTTTCTAAGGGGGTGTCAAGTGAACCTAAAAAAAAGCTCTTATATAATAATCTGACGATTTGGATGTGACCCAAACTCGCGGCCATTTTTAAACTGTGTAAAAAAAAATCGCCATTTTGAAATACTCGAGCGCGTCAGATTAAGATATATATGGTTCATCTATATACCCTAGACGTGCTGTCTCATAATCTGACGATTATCTAGAGGGATTCGCCTAATCTGACAATTGAAAAAAATTTTTTTTTATTTTTTCAAATCTTTGGCGTCATGGCGTCATGGCAACAGAAACCAGAGTGGGGACGGAGTGAGAGAGTCATAGATAGAGAAAAAGTGAGAGAGGAATAGAAACGCGGAGTGGGGAAAACAGGGATTACGTAGCTGCACGCATTAAACTTTATTAATTAGTTTTCCTTACTTCGGCTTATGGAAATCGTCAGATTATATATTTTTTGTGAACGTTGAATTATTTCCTTCAAAATAAAAAAAAATTTAGCCACGCTCGAGAAAGTCGAGATGACGTTTTTTTTTTACAAGTTTGTAACCCACCTACTTCTTAACGACAATCGGAAATTGTCAGATTAGTGGAATATATACTTTTTAGCATGTAACTAACTCACCCTACCTTAATCTGACGCGCTCAAGAATTTCTGATGATCAACTTTTTTTTACTAATCTGATCCTTTATCCTTGACGGGCGGCCGCATTTACGGGACTCATGTTTGGTGGAAGTATTTAATCGGGTACAAGGTATCTCCCTATATGTTAATCTGCCGCGCTTTAGTAACTCCCGAAATCCCCCCTTGGGCTCCCCTACTATACCAATTGAGCCACCGAGCCAGTCTATCACTGTGCTTTAAGTTTAAAGATTCTTTGCGACACCGAAAACATCAAGTTTTAGGTTTTTTTAAACTCGAAACTCCTAAATAGGAAGCTATCTGCGGAAAACGTTAATTTCCGTATACACACAGAAGTTT
Organism: Conogethes punctiferalis; assembly: GCA_031163375.1. Lineage (NCBI taxonomy): Eukaryota > Metazoa > Arthropoda > Insecta > Lepidoptera > Crambidae > Conogethes > Conogethes punctiferalis. The sequence goes on from CM062099.1 coordinate 7,904,584, forward strand.
TGAAAACTTGTCCGTTCGTATGTATTTTTTAAAACTACCGCTTTATAGTGCACTCACAGCGCTCACTGGGGCAAACGTGTTGAAATAAAATTGGGAAAATTTTGTAGCCTCTGCCGGATTAGGGTTGTCAAGGAGAATATCTTCTTCTTTCTTATCTTATCTTATAAATATATAAAACTCAAAGGTGACTGACTGACTGACATAGTGATCTATCACCGCACAGCCCAAAGTACTGAACCGATCGGGCTGAAATTTGGCATGCAGGTAGATGTTATGACGTAGGTATTCGCTAAGAAAGGATTTTGATCAATTCTACCCCCAAGGGGATAAAATAGGGGATGAAATTCTATTCCACGTGGACAAAGTCGCGGGCACAGCTAGTTTAATATGAAATGAAAAGTTTTAATAGAGATTCCTATGTCCAGCAGTGGACTGCGAAAGGCGTAGAATGATGATGAAAGGCTTATAAATATATTTTAAAACGAATAGAGAAATCATACTATGTTCTGTATCTATTAATTACTCAATAGTAAGTAAGTAGTCACACTTAGGTACTCCTGCTTATAATTGACTGAATTGTCATTCAGTTCAGTGACAATTCATTCAGTAAGAAACAGAAGGGTATAACTACACATACCTTTATAACATTTCGTAGTGTAGGTAATTTTTGTTTTTACAAAATAAAATAAGAAAGAAAGAAAAAAGGTTTATTTAGTGTTTGTGCATAATACAGTAACAATATACCTAATATGTCAATTTTAATAAATACACGATGTTACATTTTCGGTACTAGCACTATCTAAAAGGCTCATGTTACTCATTGTCTGCATAACATGCTGTCATTGCCTATACTTAAAAAGTAAACTTTATTTCCCAAATACTGTGTTATAATCAAATGTATTATTACTGTACTTTATGTTGGTAATCCTATAAATAAATAAGCACGTACATTTTAGTTACTAGCAACCCTATAGCTGTCCGAAATACGTTTCGCCAATGTTTCCGCTGGGAGTAACCAAAAAAAACAGACCACCCGGAGTATCTGGGCTGCGTTCTCGCATCTTCCGCATTAAAACCCGCAAGCCGGCAGGCGGTTAATGTTTATTAATTACGGCTAGTGAGATTTCGCGGGCTAAGAGCGCAGTGATTTTTCATGAGAGCCGTTTTCGAGAAAGTTTAATGTAATCTATGGTTATTGAGTACAGCGTTTTCCTTTTTTAATTCCCTACGCTGAATATAAAATTTCTTTCCGTACGGTAATGGAAAAGTATACTAATCATTGCCCATTTCTTGTCGTATAAGTCGACTAAGACACTTTTTTTCAACAATCTTTTTGGAAACTGGCTGTTTTAAACTATTTTTATTTCTTTATAGAAATTTCCGACTGTCATGTCTTTATATTCGTTGTCACAAAATTGTCTGTTTATGGCCTGTCCTTGATTGTTGATAAATAATTATTACCTATTAGTGCATTTCATTTCGGTAGTTTACTCATATTTAGTCGTTTTCAAGACTTCTTGGATTTCAGATTTTCAGTCTGTGGTAAGGTTTACCCTCACGACCGGCGACCGCAGTTTACACTGCAAAACACATATTATGTAAAACTCCTCATCGAATAATTCAATTGAAAACCCATTTTTATCAATCCCAAATTCTCACGGTAACTTAAAATTCTCCAGATAACTGTCACGCATAAAAACAATTTATCATACCTCATAACAAGGTGTTTTAATAACACCGGGTCGAGGATAAAGCCCGCAACTCAAGGGAAGAATTTTAATAAATAACAAGATGGCGGCTGTCAGCGTGTTTCGCTAATTTTGCCACTCCGTGGGGACATCAAATTTCTTTTTGATGCTACGTGAAAAGTCTGTTGGGAACAGTCGCCGACGCAGAATACTTAGACTGAATACGTATTAGACTTTGTCGATTTAGCCGACTGAGAGAACGAAGTTCTGGGATCGCGGAAAGTGCAGTGATCGCGAAAGTGATGTTTCCAAAGGTTATGCGATTCTGGTACTTTATACGTTTGTAAAAAATACGAATAACCACACGGGCATCATTGTACGACTTTTACGCCACTAAACGACCATATAAGTGACAGAATTAGACTAACTAGAAGAAAAAAAATTTGCTTTGACGGTTATTCTCAAGATGATTTTAATACTATGATCTCTTAAGTTAAATATACTGTTGTGTGTATAAGTCCTTCTCTAGCAAAAATGTGAGCCAAGACCAGAATGGATAGGTCAAACTCTTTGTCAAAGATTTTTGAATACGACTAAGCTTGTAAGTAACTTAGTATTTCACTAACTGGTTATTTTCTTTTATTAACCATCTGAAAGTCTCTAATATTATTTTATAAGAAATCCTTTGTGTTTTATCTAGGTGCGTTATCTTGCAGACAACATTTGTATAGAAGATAATTATTAATTACACAGATGCTTTTAGAAAGTGACATATCTGATTGGATTTTCTAGTAAAAAGAAAAAAATATATAAAATTAATATACTTCAGTATTGCACACTTTAAAATGTCTTTAAAAAGTTCGCAATGGTTTATGCCTAGGTAAGTATCTCTTAGGTATAACAATATCCGACAATCATAGATTTATTTATTATTATAGCAGTGGCGAACTTTGGGAGAGGCCTATGTCCAGCCATGGACTGATGTGGGGTGATGATGATGATAATAGTTGAAGCAAAATTCACGAAATCAACAGCCACCTCCGAGTTAATTTATTTGTTTAGAAATTAAATTGGCTGAGGTATTAAGGCTGCGAAGACGATACGAAAAAGTGACTTTTCTTTTGAATAATGAAATTTGGTCCGGCGTCGTTTCCGTTCCGCCATTAGAACGAAGATTGTCCCGAAGTAATGTATTTTTCTTTGTTATAAAGCTGTGAAACGAATCGCTTCTGATGATTGTCTCGGCATAATTATTCAATTAACAATGTTGCTATATTTTTGATGAATTCTTCGAAAGAAATTAAACACTGCGTATTTTGAATTTGATAGAATGAAACTTTGTTTTATTGGAGTGCTAGCGACCCGCCTTCGCTTCGCTTCGTGTAGGTAACTCACGACATCACATGAAAAACTTTTTAAATTATAGGCACCGGTTACTGCCACTGAAAAAATGGTCGTCAAATTACTGGTTGAAGTGGCAGTGGGCCGGTCATGTCTGCCGCAAAGCCGACAATAGGTGGAGCAGATGAATCTTTGAGTGGACACCGCGTTTAGGCAAACGTAGTGTAGGACGCCCCGCAACCCGCTGGGCGGATGACCTTAGAAGAACTGCTGGCAGTTGTTGGATGGGGGAAGCCCGGGATAGAGAAATGTGGCGTAAGGCCAACGTTTAGCAGAGGACGGACTAAGGCTGTTAATTGATTGAAATTATTGATGTATCATCATCATCAGCTGCGGTACAGTCCACTGCTGCACACAGGCTTCTCCAGAAGTTCGCCTCTTCCTTCAAAAATCGAAGGCGAAACATCTGGAGACAAGAAACATCTGGGCAAACGAGTGGTGATTGTACTGCTTAAATATAATAGCATTTATTGAAGCATTCTAGCTCCAAAGTCCTGTATTCATTAAGTGACAAATTATAGAAGTCAAGCAAGAAGACTCGACTTCACTCGCAGTATTCAGGCACGTGTGTCACAAAGTATTCAGTCTCGCCGTATACCTAGTACCTACACGATGACACTGTAATCGTCGTAATTTGCAAAGCGTTCGCGTTGCTAGCAACTTAAGGCAACGCCATTTGACATCAGCCAAATTATTAGCAATGAACAACATATGTCACGAGACATCAAAGAAAACACTTTTAACTTTCATCATTTATCAACAGCATACATATATGTACATATATATAAGCAACACACATATATAAATGTATATGAGCCACCCACCGCAGCCCAATGAGGTGCTCGAGCCTACCCTAAACTAGGGCTTAGGCCCGAGGCCTAAGCATGAGGCCTAAGGACTCAGCCACGCTGGCCGAGCGCGGGTTGGTAGGTGGTAGACCGTATGAGCGTCTAATAAATGTACATTATGAATTTCAAATTTGAGCTTTTAACTTTAGCTAAGGCTTCATTCAAACATACTGCTTCCACCCGCGAAACCGACGTCAATCCGCTACCCCTGTTCATACAATCCACGCGGCGGGGCGCGGCGGCAGTTTGCGGTCGATCGCAAGCCGTTTTGCGGCCGCTGCCAGGCGGATTACCCGTCAGTCTGAACGCAAAAAGCCGCTTGTCTGAACGGGCGCTGAAGTAAATGAGTTCTAAAGTGGATACCGCTTCCCGGCAACCGTAGTGTTGGACGCCCTCAGGCCAATTGAAATGACAATTTGCGTAAAACAGCTGCAAATACCTGGATGCCTAAGGCTGAATAAAGTGGCGAACAGTTGGAAAGGCACGTGTGCAGCAGCATGTTGGGATGTAAGGGAGCGACCTATCACCTTTTCGCTCCAAGCCATCCTCACCTGCCTGTGGTGCATCCTGCCGAACAACAAACGAGGCTCTGGCAACCGACTGGTGGCGGTAAAACCATCACGATAGAAGGCGTAGCTAAATACCACAGGCCGATGACGGGCAGCAGCGTCACCGGAGCAAGAAGCTACGCCCTGCGATCGCCAACCCGCCTGCCCAGCGTGGCGATTATGGGTATATCCCCCAGAAGTTTGCCCTAGGTGGCGAACAACTGGAGAGGCCTATGTCCAGCAGTGGACTGCAATAGGCTGATGATGATGATGATGATGATGATGATGTGTGCAGCAGTGAACTGCAAGAGACTAAATTAGTTAATTATGAAAGTAAAGTAACCATTACTGTCCGCAGAAGCGAAGCGAGGTTGCGGAGCGGTAAAATCGACCAATAGAATTGCACGAGCTAAAACCGACCAATAGAATTGCACGAAATCTCCGCTCCTATTCGCACTTCACATTTCTATTGGTGGATACTTACGTCGCCTACCGCTCCTCTACCTCACTCCGCTTCAATGTTCAGGCAGCCTCAGGCTTCTAGGGCAATTACTGTACTTTAGTTAATGCGAGATGTAAGCTGCTTACATGAATTATAAAATCCTTATCCTATCATGCTTTCGCTAGACAGCACTAATTAATTAAAAGCCTGGTTTAGGTTTGTTCAGTAATTAACGGTAGCATGTAGGTATGTAATTTAAATTATATGAAATGGTAACCCGAGTAGGATTTAACTGGAGATTGCTTTATATTTTTCATAAAAAAAATATAATCTGTGTTTTACATCCTGAGTGGTAATTTCTCAATCACAAAATGAGTAATTATTATGATCATCGTCACTTCTGGCTATAAACCTCTCCTGTTTGTCACTTGCCCAGATTCTAGGCCCAGATAGATAGATAGATAGATAGATACTCTTTATTGCACCAAAATAAAACATGTACAGGAAAAAGATGTTATACAGATATAGTAGTACAATGTAGGCGGTCTTATCGCCGAAAGCGATCTCTTCCAGACAACCTTCAGGTAGAGGATATATGCTGAAGAGAGGGGTAAAGTAGTGCAGAACTGATTACAATTAAGATAAATAATATTTTAAATAAATAAATGATGGAAGTAAATATAATATATTAATACATATTTAATATAAACATAATAACTAAATATTACATATAATACTATGGACTCAGTAAAACTAAACAGCTTGAAGGAAATCGGAAAGGAAAAAGAAGACACTAGATAGAATAGTAAAGGACAGAGATGTTACAGGGATAGGAAATAGCTTCTGCAGCTTCTGCCAGCCGGAAGATAGGCCGCCAAAAGTTGAATGTTTCACAAATCCTTTCTTATAAGAGATATTCTTTATTGCACAAACATAAACATCCACAGGAAAGAGTATACAAACATATAGTAGGTACAATGTAGGCGGTCTTATCTTAAAATTATCCCGATAAGTGCATTATCAGGTCTCTAAAACCCATTATTTTTTATACACAGGATCAACGTATGACTGACCATTACAGAAACCATTATTTCTGACGGGAATGCTATTATCATTGAAACATTTGTCTTTGTTACTTCCAAGAATTGAAGGTTTTTGACAGTGAATTATAAATCTTGGACCATTACTTACCAAAAATGTGATCTTAAAATATTAGTAGTCATTAATATAAATTACCCAAGACATACCACGCTGGGCCACACAACGCCATCTAGTCTCAAACTAAGCCTAAGTTTGTATTATGGGTATTAGACAACCGATAAGGTTATTTAATACTTTTTATTTTAAATCTCAGTGGGTCTTCAGGGTGAGGGCGACAAGCGCAATGAGTTTGTTCTATTGTGCCTGTCGACCTAACTTTTGGACCTAACGACCGCTTACCATCAGGTGGAGTGAGGTCATCCTGAAAGCATTACTTATTAAAAAAAAAATGAATACATATTACACATAGCAACTGGGTGTTTGCTTTGCCGATACAAACAGAAATGTGCATGCATACATGTGTTCAGGGTTCGAATCCAGGACCACTGTGTGTGGAGCAGCGTTCAGTACTACTGAACTCAACTGCACATCAACAAACAAACATAAACAAGCCTGTTCTATCCTTGATACATATCAGTGAGAATAGTGTAGGTAACTACACGCCATGTCTCACAAACTTGGTTTAGTTTCCAATCGAGTTACCTGAGTGGCAGTGCATTTGGTGCGAACGTGACAACTCTCAAAGGCTTATGCAGTCCTGGTACCTTTGTGCAGCAGTCAAGTTAATTCGCGCTATTGGTTCTTTGAGCCTGTGTTTGAGCGAGAAGTACTAGGATTGCATGTGTTCTAAAGAGGTGGATCGGTACTCAATAGATTGACGACGTATCCACCTAAATTTATGCAAATAAATATTTGAGTTTGAGTTTTAATGAAAACAGTTTGTGCGACGTTGCCCGAGATAATTACTTAAGATATTATATTTATTGATTATACGTAGATACAAACACACACACAAACATCTTTCCTCTTTACATTAGGAGTGTAGATGTCCAAAAAATATGTATACTTAAGTCGCGTAATATACAACAAATAAGCTCGATACATAATATTGCTATGACTTCAGTAATCAAATACATACAAGTGTATTCAAATTGAAGTGTGCCCAATTGGACTGTGGGCACTGAATCAGGTTAACAGCAGTACACCTAGATTAAACAATAACCAGTCTAGCGACGTAGGTGGCGAGCAGTGTCAAACGTAGGGATGTGCCTAGCTGTTTCGGCTTAAAATCAATTGGACCGAAAGTTGGCCGAAACGGAATTGTGTATCTTAATTGGATTTGCCAGGTATTTCTTGAGTTTAGAAAACGAAGGTTGTCTGGAAGAGATCGCTTAAAACGATAAGACCACCTGTTGAAGAAGAATTATTGTACTTTAATGATTGACCTGTTACTTGCCCGTTGTCACAGCGACTTGGGCTTCTCTTTCTTTTTCCATTAGGCGTAGAGAAGCCATTATGTCGAGCCACTATAAAAAAATTAAAAAATTCATCTTTATATCTCGTTTTAAATCAACTGTTTGGTGTCCAATTAAAAATATGTCTATCCATTGGGGAAATACAAAAGCAGCGGTGAAAGGCATTGCTACTCGAATGCACGAGAGAGGTAAGAGAAGAATGGCAGCGCGTATTGGAGCTTGTCACCAACGTCTGAACTGACCACGACCATTCTGTCAATAATGACATTGATGAAGAAGATCTACCCATCTACGTAAGTGACTAGATATATAGGTGCCTACCATCGCCTGATGAACAGCGAAAGAGAGGACCTAGTCACTGAAGACTGTTCGGTTTCGGCCCAAACCAGTGCCGAATGCCGAACCAAGTCACACACGTCCTCACAACGTCGGTACCTTCGTAAACAGCGAGCAGGCATTGCGGAATTAATACGGAATTGGAATTGCGTACTATCGAACAGACGGTATTTGCCTGCATGCATTCGACGTAACCATAGTTGCGAATAAGAAATATAATATTTTAAAGAGGTAAGATTTGTTTTGTGCACATAAATATGTATGTTTGTAATGAGTAAACTCAAAACTACATCGCTGATTTCAAAAATTATCTAACCATTGGATAGATATTCGCCCTGAGTAACCTGTAACATAAGCTTAATTAATTGCTAGAAAAGAAAGATTATCCAATGAAATGTTCCAGATTCCAAAGGACCATTGCACGAGACCATACCATGGAAGTTTTCCCATTATCCAGACGATTAAGATGAAATCTTGAATTGGTAAAAGACGATCGTCGTAGCCATTTAGAAAAAAAATGCGAACTCTCAAGTCTGACAGGACGTATACTATACTTTACTTTATTTCGTTATCATTATCATTATCAGCCTATTACAGTCCACTACTGCACATAAGCATGGAGGATATACCCATAATCGCCACGCTGGGCAGGCGGGTTGGCGATCGCAGGGCATAGCTTCTCGCTGCCGGTGACGCTACTGCCCGTCATCGGTCTATGGTATTTTGCTACGCCTTTTATTGTGATGGTTATACTGCCACCAGTCGGTTGCCAGTGCCTCGTTTGCTATTCGGCAGGATGCAACACGAGCAGGTGAGGTTGGCTTGGGGCGAAATGTTGACAGGCCGCTCCCTTACATCCCCTTATTTAGTCACTTTATTTTGTCATCTTTATATAATAAGTCAATCTATTACGCGAAGAGGCGTTTGTCAATAAAAACAACATTTACGCAGCTTACGACCACAATTTTATCGCCAGAATCGCTTTAAAAATCAATACTACGAGTTCCACCATTACTCGTCCACACAATTCACTAAAAGGCCCTTTTAAAAGTTCCGTTTCCTATTAACAAGCAGTAATGGTTCCATTCGGGTTTGTTTGCGCAAGAGTTTTAGGCAAATTGAGCCTTTTTGAATGTAACTGGACGTAACTAAATCGAATCACGGAGTGAGCCGCGTTTTGTTTTTATTTTTGACTAGCGACCTGGCCGCAACTACGTAATTTAGATTTCTTTAGTATAATATGCATGAGGATGTAAGGGAGCGGCCTATCATCTTTTCGCTCCAAGCCAACCTCACCTGCCCGTGGTGCATCCTGCCGAATAACAAACAAGGCGCTGGCAACCGACTGGTGGCGGTATAACCATCACAATAGGGAATATGCATGAAAAATAGTTTCAGGTTGTAACGAACCCCCCCTCTAAGAATGAAAAATATTAAATGGAATGAAAAAGGAACACCCCATCATCCCTTATTTTAATATTTCGTTACTTCTCTACATAAGTAAATTCAATACAAGTATAGCTATTTAGCTATAATGAAATAAGTAGAGAAACAATTTATTTTGGCCAGATAGAAATATCTTTGTGATCGTCTAGTATGATAGTAGGACTCTATTACGTTGTGTTTTATTATGTAGTAATTCAAATTCTTTATGAAGGTAGCTGAGTTCAGATTAAACGTATGTCGAAAGCCTTGTGAAGTTAGTACCTAAGTAATCTAGGTCTAAAGTAGAATACGAAAAGTTTATAATTGAATAGGAATAATTTAAGAAGTGAGTGTTATTTGTATATAAAAAATATATTTAATACTTGTTGCTTACAGAATCCTAAATATAATTTCACCGGAAACAACAGTAAATCAAAGTCTTATTAAAAGTTTATATAAACTACACCTTAACAATAAGATTCTAATAATTAGAGATATTATTAGATTCTAATAATTAGATACGCCATACGGCTTTAAGTCCGCCTATTGTTCCCTCTTGAGCAGTAACGTTTAAATAAATAAGATTTTTATATAGACGAAATCGTTCCTACCTTTAGGATAAGGTTTAAAGTATAATAGTGTAGGTATTAGGGATGCTTTAAGGCCCCAAGCACGCCTAAAAGCGGTGAAACACAACCATATTTAACGTTTCTTCCCGAATAGGAAAAGGATTGTGATTGAGCCTCAACGGCTAATGTAGGTAGGATATATTGGGATGGAGTTTACCCAGCACCAAATCCAAATAAGTTGTATAAGTTAGATAGAATAACATCCAATCTAACAACATGCTGTATGAAGTATATCACGGTCTTGCAGACACGGAATACCTTTGTTGTGTTGTGGTACCAGGGTAGCGGTAAAGAGCTGACACATGGTAAAATTTAGCGAATAAGGTTCATACATAAGTTAGTAACCGATGCAATGAAACAGGCAGGGTCAACACTGGTCCTCCCAACGACATACGTTAGTGTATGAAGGTGTTCAACGGAGCAGCTCAGCACTGAGACACTACACCAAGAATACTAGTATGATAATTGGTCCCTAATGGCATAATGGTGGTTGCATAAGCAGGGGCACCGCCATAATTTGTAATGATAGGTAGGCCGTATATACGCCACCATGACATAATTCACAAAACATGAACTGTCAAATTGGATGTAGCTTGCAGTATTGGATAATAGCTGCAATAGTTTGTAAGATTTGTTTAATACCAAAGCAATTAAGCTAGGTAAACTCAGGAGGTAGGTAGGTTGTAGGTAGGAAAGACTTTCGTCTAGTCCCTAAAAAAGTTTATTTATAGACCAGTCCAAGATAGGAACAGGTAAGCTTGTAGTAAAAGATGTTACCATTGCTGTCAAGCAAGGCAACTAAAGTGTAGTTAAAATTATGTTTAGGAGAAAACTCACGTCTTGTCTTTAGTTAAAAATCATAATATAATTAATTTCATAATAGAATCGTTTAGAGTTATTATAAATAAGTTTAGGAGAAGACTTATGTCTTGTCCTTAATTAAAGATCATAATATAGATTATTTCATAATAGAATCATTTAGAGTTAAGTAACTTTGTATTTGTTTACGGTGCAATCAATTTAGGCAACTACGTGTAAAAATAATTTAAGATTTTTGTGTAGTGTGAAATGAAACAACACCTTTTAAATGTTTATTTATACCTTAAAACCTTGTATTCTAGACTTTAATTAGGTTAAAAGTTAATTTAAATAAATCAATCCAGCGAGGATCATAATAATTTAATAAACACAAGAGGACAATTTCACCAATACCATGTATTATGTTTGTGCCCAAAATACATGATATGAGTTAGGACCACTCGTAAGATTGCTCTAACCAAGTCCCGAAGGAGAGGTCGGAGCCTGTTTTACCATTTAGTCGGCAATACAAAGTTAAATAATAAAATCTCTGAGATAATAATATTCAACCGTACTACACACTAGAATGGCTGACCAAAAGTGTTTAAGCAGGTATTTATAAGAAATTCCCCCTAAACGGCATCTACCTCTTTTTACGGAGATAGTGAGCCAGGCAGTTCCACACGAGTTTTCCAAGATGGGAGCCCTATAATAAAACGCAGCAAGTTTAATCACCTATCTGGACTGAAATGACTCCATATGGTCATTATGAATAATTACTAGCAAAATATTAAAATCTAGAGTAATTACCTTTTATGTAAAGTGTACCTAATAAATCCCTAACTTAACATGAAATGTGGTGTGTAGTGTGTGTAAATATATATAATAAAATATATATAATGAATTACTACAAAATATCAAATAACTTCTAAGCCCTATTTCCTAGCAATCCTAATCACAAACTAAATAAATAGTCTGTGGCCCTAATTGGCTTACTTGGGACCTGAAACGGTAGTTTCAGGCCTAATTCCTTGATCGCACTTCACTGACTCTACAATTAAGTAAAAATTCCAAAACAAAGTATTTATTAATTTAGAAACTTTTCTCAAAACTGAATCTAGCACTAAGTTAATTCGCACCCCGCTCCCTCCCTTATTAATAAAAATCGCGCCTCGCTCTCTTCCTGAATATTCCTGAACTTTGCCTTATTTAATCTTCCCTATATCCCCACTCTTACATTCGATGTTCCCACACGTGGGCGTAACCAAAATTACGTATTATAAACAGTCTTCAGTTGTATTAATTATTCTATCACAGAGCGCCATCTTACTCATTTCTGATTCACTATTAGTTAAAGGAATCGCAAGTGACTGCTTCTAGCACCAACTTTAGTAATTTATATTGATTTAATTTTTCTACGTCTCGATTCATACATTGATTCCTGAATAAATCATTTATTAAATTTTAAATGGATATTATAGTATATTTAAATTAATATTCACAAAATATAAGAAAGGTTCAATTTTCTAATCACGCCAACTGTCGTCTAGCACGTGAACTAGCGTTACGTAAGTCGAGGGCTTAAGTAGTCAAGTTGGGCCGATAAAAATCCCCTAAGGTTACTCGTTCCTGGTGTTTCACATAGATGGCGGTGCGACAATATTTCCTTTAGTATACAGTAGTGAGACAGTACTTCCAAAAATGGAATTTTATTGATATCAAAAAATAAATTCGTGATAGGGTGGGGTTGGTTCCGTTACAGTCGCCCCCTAAATTATTGCGAAGGTTACCGTAGTAATAATTTACAAATAAAAGGAACCATCGGTATGTAATCTTCAATATTAAATGATTTTTTTTTTATGATTTATTTTACTACATACATTTTACTTTTTGAAACGTTTTTTATCACTAATTAGTTTCTAAGTATTGGATTTGCCTGACAGACTTGACAATACCGGGAACCGAACTCGACCTGACAAATCATTTATGTCCCATCATGCAACACTCATAAATCAATAACCCAGATCAACGAATTAGAAAATTTTCAGCTTAAGGAGCTGCGCAGACGACAGACCCCCTGCGCGACAGAGTCCGCGTCCGAGACATTCAGAAAGAGCATCTAGGTCCCTAACTCCCTACAGCTCCGCCGACAAAATGATCGAAGATGTACGCTGAGTCCCCGAAACATGCCAAACGCGCGCCGCGCGCGTCACCGCATATAATTGCATCACAGACCAAAAAGCGCGTCACGGACAGTCCGTCGTCCGCGCCGCCCCCTATAGTCTTAGAATAAGTTCATAGTATAAAACAAGTTATTTATATTAGAATGCAAAATTCAATAAATTTATTAATTTTTAGAGTTGATGATACGTAATTTCGTGATTTTTCATGTTTAATTTGGTATTAAGATTATTAATGAAAATTGTAACATTTAATTGAATATTAATTATAACAGTAAATCCAACGTACGTGTAAGTTGTTGGCTTATTTTTTTCTTTATTTGACTTGTTATTAAACCGAATCAAGCCTATCATACTTTATGTAGGTACAGAATACGGACTATCGCCCCCACTAAATTCCAGACTACAATAACTACGTAAATTGTAACATTATAAATAATATATAAATAAAATAATAAAATAATATTAACCTTATGCATAACATGCGCCCAGCTATACCCCAAACAACCACTTACAACCCCACATCAACTACAAGTTTTATAATGCCAATTAATTAGTAAAATAAATTATCGTTGTTTCGCGCGAGCAATCCATCTATCTATGTATATCTATCCATATAAGGGTATAAGGTTTTAAAAATAAAAGAAAATCAAAATATTCCCCCGGGCGAAGCTGAGTGGGTTGCTAGTAAATATTCAATAGCTTTGCAAAGTACAATTAACTTAAAAAAGAAAATTTTTAAGTTATTTTTATCACCTCTTAATCAATTTTAGTACCTACCTAATCTTAAATTTAACTAATCTTATCACAAATTTGTGGTCTAAATTGTGTAAAACTAAGATGGCATTTTATTTTAATTAAGCTAATAATCGTATTAATTACGTGTGCAAGTGATGTCTCAAACACATATAACTTACGTTGTTTAATAAGTATTTATCTGTAATTTTATTTGAAAAAAATATTCGGCATACTCGTAGGTATTTCTAGCATTTATTATTAACAATGTTATAAAAGTAAGTAGTTTGTTCAATAAAATAACGAATTATTTTGTCCTATGGATAAATTATTTAAAATTTCTTAGGAGAGGCCTATGTCCAGCAGTGGACAGTTTACTGATTTGTTATTATGATGTTTGTTATTGTAGCTATATTGGTAAAAGGGACCCGCTCTAAATTACCGTAAGTTAGACGCAGCAAAATACTTTTAACCATAACATTCCCATAGCTTATGTCATTAAACGCGACACTCAAAAGTTAAACCCTCACGTTGCGTTTTAACAAAAGTCATCATTGAGTTGCTCACAATTCATAACAAAGGAACTCTTGACGTTACAGTTTTAACAATAACAATCATTATGAAATTGAACCTCTTAAACTAATCTATGAAATCGTACCCTACACCCGAGATCCGTTCTCAGGCCATAAATTTAAGAAACGTTGACCAAGTGTTATTTCGATTGTTATTCTTAGGAGTCAAATATTTAAACAATCTCTGATAAAGAGTTTTGTTTACGGCCCGCTATTTAGAATATGGTTTCCATGACACAAAAAATAAAACACCTTATAAATACCTTATAAAGTATTACCGCAAAGACCGCGTAAAGATTAAACCCAATCCTACCTATTGTATTTCTATACACGCTTACCTAGGTTAAAATTTTATTCTAGACTTACTAGATGGAACCTAGGTAACCTAACTTCTGTCTACGCTAACTTATAAACTATGATTACAAAAAAAAATACCAGTACCTACCTACAATAATCTAAATAAACCTAGCTAATCCTATCTTCCTATCGCCCTAGCCCTAGCCATACCTACTCTGAAATATATACATAAATAGATAAAGAGGGATATCTGATACCATGAGACCTAAGATATCAGAAGGAATTTGGGAAAGGAAGGTAAGGATAGTGCACGTGGTGCAATGTGCACTGGATTTGGGATTTTCTCACTGCCGATCACACAGGCTCATGTGACCGTGGTTAGGCGAAAGGTGTCTTGGCCGCAGTGAGAGGAATACTGAAATGGCACACAGAAAAAAAATACAACACACAATAAAATAAAAAACAGTAAAACAAAACACAAAACCGAACATCTAAGTTGAAGCTAAATGTTTAATTATGAGTCAAAATTAATTACGATAAAACTTTAAATAAGATATGAATTAAATGTTTAATTTAATTATGCAACATGTAAATTAATAAAATAACTAAGAAACAACTTCTCGCCCCCCATTGCTTTCCAATCTTTGTTAATTCTACCCATATAAAACTTAAAAAAAATTGTATTAAAATTTAATGACACCAGACAATCAAAGCAAATAAAATATTTATGTAATAGATATAATAATTTCTACGGCAAAAGAATAAAGAATTACTTAATACCAGAGATCTTAAATAAAATTCCTCAGCAATATATAAAATCTTTGCGTAATAAAAACATAAAACACTTAAAATCGTTTATCAAAAAATATTTTTATAAGGAAGATCAAATTAATCGTAATTAAAATATACATAATATTAGGTTTTTATTTTTTTCAATTCTCTGAACATGCTGTATTATATTGTTAAGTGAGACGGGGCGATTGTGGCGATTGGTGTGTCGCCGGTGCGCGAGCGAGAGCAGCGCGGCGCCGCGGCGGCGCATGCGTCCTACCTGCATGTTTTCGTTTATGTTAAATGTATTATTATTGCGATTTGTTTTTGGCAGTGAAGGACTGTTTTAATGAATAGTGTGAATGTATGACGTCTAGTCAAACCATTGCCTGGTTTTAGACGTCTTAATTATAAGTCTGTTGTATTTCTTTTTGTGTAATAAATAAATAAATAAATAAATAAATAATGACATTAAAACTGGAAATCAAACATTTCTATAAACTAACTTCACGCCCCCAGATCGCTTAACCATCACTCAGTCTTTGTAAAACCTCATAATCCTGGTCACGGCACCATTTGTAACGAACCCCCCCTCTAAGAATGAAAAATATTAAATGGAATGAAAAAGGAACACCCCATCATCCCTTATTTTAATATTTCGTTACTTCTCTACATAAGTAAATTCAATACAAGTATAGCTATTTAGCTATAATGAAATAAGTAGAGAAACAATTTATTTTGGCCAGATAGAAATATCTTTGTGATCGTCTAGTATGATAGTAGGACTCTATTACGTTGTGTTTTATTATGTAGTAATTCAAATTCTTTATGAAGGTAGCTGAGTTCAGATTAAACGTATGTCGAAAGCCTTGTGAAGTTAGTACCTAAGTAATCTAGGTCTAAAGTAGAATACGAAAAGTTTATAATTGAATAGGAATAATTTAAGAAGTGAGTGTTATTTGTATATAAAAAATATATTTAATACTTGTTGCTTACAGAATCCTAAATATAATTTCACCGGAAACAACAGTAAATCAAAGTCTTATTAAAAGTTTATATAAACTACACCTTAACAATAAGATTCTAATAATTAGAGATATTATTAGATTCTAATAATTAGATACGCCATACGGCTTTAAGTCCGCCTATTGTTCCCTCTTGAGCAGTAACGTTTAAATAAATAAGATTTTTATATAGACGAAATCGTTCCTACCTTTAGGATAAGGTTTAAAGTATAATAGAGTAGGTATTAGGGATGCTTTAAGGCCCCAAGCACGCCTAAAAGCGGTGAAACACAACCATATTTAACGTTTCTTCCCGAATAGGAAAAGGATTGTGATTGAGCCTCAACGGCTAATGTAGGTAGGATATATTGGGATGGAGTTTACCCAGCACCAAATCCAAATAAGTTGTATAAGTTAGATAGAATAACATCCAATCTAACAACATGCTGTATGAAGTATATCACGGTCTTGCAGACACGGAATACCTTTGTTGTGTTGTGGTACCAGGGTAGCGGTAAAGAGCTGACACATGGTAAAATTTAGCGAATAAGGTTCATACATAAGTTAGTAACCGATGCAATGAAACAGGCAGGGTCAACACTGGTCCTCCCAACGACATACGTTAGTGTATGAAGGTGTTCAACGGAGCAGCTCAGCACTGAGACACTACACCAAGAATACTAGTATGATAATTGGTCCCTAATGGCATAATGGTGGTTGCATAAGCAGGGGCACCGCCATAATTTGTAATGATAGGTAGGCCGTATATACGCCACCATGACATAATTCACAAAACATGAACTGTCAAATTGGATGTAGCTTGCAGTATTGGATAATAGCTGCAATAGTTTGTAAGATTTGTTTAATACCAAAGCAATTAAGCTAGGTAAACTCAGGAGGTAGGTAGGTTGTAGGTAGGAAAGACTTTCGTCTAGTCCCTAAAAAAGTTTATTTATAGACCAGTCCAAGATAGGAACAGGTAAGCTTGTAGTAAAAGATGTTACCATTGCTGTCAAGCAAGGCAACTAAAGTGTAGTTAAAATTATGTTTAGGAGAAAACTCACGTCTTGTCTTTAGTTAAAAATCATAATATAATTCATTTCATAATAGAATCGTTTAGAGTTATTATAAATAAGTTTAGGAGAAGACTTATGTCTTGTCCTTAATTAAAGATCATAATATAGATTATTTCATAATAGAATCATTTAGAGTTAAGTAACTTTGTATTTGTTTACGGTGCAATCAATTTAGGCAACTACGTGTAAAAATAATTTAAGATTTTTGTGTAGTGTGAAATGAAACAACACCTTTTAAATGTTTATTTATACCTTAAAACCTTGTATTCTAGACTTTAATTAGGTTAAAAGTTAATTTAAATAAATCAATCCAGCGAGGATCATAATAATTTAATAAACACAAGAGGACAATTTCACCAATACCATGTATTATGTTTGTGCCCAAAATACATGATATGAGTTAGGACCACTCGTAAGATTGCTCTAACCAAGTCCCGAAGGAGAGGTCGGAGCCTGTTTTACCATTTAGTCGGCAATACAAAGTTAAATAATAAAATCTCTGAGATAATAATATTCAACCGTACTACACACTAGAATGGCTGACCAAAAGTGTTTAAGCAGGTATTTATAAGAAATTCCCCCTAAACGGCATCTACCTCTTTTTACGGAGATAGTGAGCCAGGCAGTTCCACACGAGTTTTCCAAGATGGGAGCCCTATAATAAAACGCAGCAAGTTTAATCACCTATCTGGACTGAAATGACTCCATATGGTCATTATGAATAATTACTAGCAAAATATTAAAATCTAGAGTAATTACCTTTTATGTAAAGTGTACCTAATAAATCCCTAACTTAACATGAAATGTGGTGTGTAGTGTGTGTAAATATATATAATAAAATATATATAATGAATTACTACAAAATATCAAATAACTTCTAAGCCCTATTTCCTAGCAATCCTAATCACAAACTAAATAAATAGTCTGTGGCCCTAATTGGCTTACTTGGGACCTGAAACGGTAGTTTCAGGCCTAATTCCTTGATCGCACTTCACTGACTCTACAATTAAGTAAAAATTCCAAAACAAAGTATTTATTAATTTAGAAACTTTTCTCAAAACTGAATCTAGCACTAAGTTAATTCGCACCCCGCTCCCTCCCTTATTAATAAAAATCGCGCCTCGCTCTCTTCCTGAATATTCCTGAACTTTGCCTTATATAGTCTTCCCTATATCCCCACTCTTACATTCGATGTTCCCACACGTGGGCGTAACCAAAATTACGTATTATAAACAGTCTTCAGTTGTATTAATTATTCTATCACAGAGCGCCATCTTACTCATTTCTGATTCACTATTAGTTAAAGGAATCGCAAGTGACTGCTTCTAGCACCAACTTTAGTAATTTATATTGATTTAATTTTTCTACGTCTCGATTCATACATTGATTCCTGAATAAATCATTTATTAAATTTTAAATGGATATTATAGTATATTTAAATTAATATTCACAAAATATAAGAAAGGTTCAATTTTCTAATCACGCCAACTGTCGTCTAGCACGTGAACTAGCGTTACGTAAGTCGAGGGCTTAAGTAGTCAAGTTGGGCCGATAAAAATCCCCTAAGGTTACTCGTTCCTGGTGTTTCACATAGATGGCGGTGCGACAATATTTCCTTTAGTATACAGTAGTGAGACAGTACTTCCAAAAATGGAATTTTATTGATATCAAAAAATAAATTCGTGATAGGGTGGGGTTGGTTCCGTTACAAGGTATTTACTAATTTATCGTAAAATAGATCAAAATCTACTACGAACAGTGAAAACAAAATCAAAATTGGTTGAAAAATGGGCGAGATACAGTCATTGAAAGTGAATATATCCGTCTCTCTCTCGCGAAACAGATTTTTCTATGGAGTTAGTACGGCGCTTACGGTACGTGACGTCAACTACCGCATCGGATCTCTCTGTCTAATCAATAACTTTAACGCTTTATAACTCGCTTAATAGAAAAGATAGTTTAAAAATTCTTCGATATTTATGTATCTGGAAGACAAAAGATCTCAATAAATCCATAAAAAAAAGTCATGCATATTCCCTATTGAAGGCGTAGCTAAATACTAAAGACCGGTGACGGGCAGCAGCGCGTCACCGAAGCAAGAAGCTACGCGTCAAAAGTAGGTATGTTCAGCCCAGCGTGGCGATTATGGGTATATCCTCCAGATGTTTGTCCTGTGGCGAACAACTGGAGAGGCCTATGTCTAGTAGTGGACTGTGATAGGCTGTTGATGATTGATTGATGATGTTCAGTCCTGACCATAATATGTTTTTGGCAAGATACATTTGTATTAATAACACCATACAAACAGAACATGCTACGGACACAATTGGTCGGATTAACGGACCCTATTGATCGACGGGATGGGGTTTGGTAATCAACATGACGCAAATACAAATATGTTACGTTTGTAGGTTGATCGTGGCATTGATACTGTATACAAGGTTAGCGATGAATGGAAAAAAAAACAAAAATATTTATTTAATAAGTAGGCTTACATACTTTGGTTCACATAGTGTTGTATTACTAGGACCTACATTGTTTGATAACTATAAATCGACTGGCTCGGTGGCTCAATTGGTAGTGACCCCTGCCTTCTGAACCAAGGGTCGTGGGTTCGATTCCCACCGAGACGAACATTCGTGTGATGAACACTTGTGTTTGTTCCGTGTCTGGGTGTTTATATTTGTATTTAAGTATGTATTTGTGGTACCTTAGTTGTTCTGATACCCTTAACACAAGTGCTTAAGCTACTTACTTTGGGATCGGAGCAATGTATGTGATGTTGTCTGATATTTAAGAGAGGTAGGGCATAGCGAATCTTCGCTCGAATTGAGCCGCCCGTCCGGGGAAGGACCTCCACCCTATAGAATACCGCAGTCAAATGACCTCTGGGTCGTGTTTCTGCCGGTGAGTAGGGTTTCCGGAGCTCGTGGGGGGTTAGGGTTTGGCCGGCATGGCGGTGGCAACTGACAGGTAACTGACCAGTTACTTGCCCGTTGTCACAGCGACTTGGGCTTCTCTTTCGCTTTCCATCAGGTGTAGGGAAGCAATTATGTCGAGCCACTATAAAAAAAAAAATATATTTATTTGTAGATATTTTGTCTGTTCATCGGTACAGATCTATTTGAGTAGCTCACGTGCTCATGCTTATCTGATGCCGACTGTACATGAATATTTCGCTGGTGCGATGCCGATAAATCGGAGTTATTGGCGGCGTACGATGTGAGAGAAATCACAAGTAACTGTGTTCACTGTTCTTACTTGCAATGGAGTATTTATTATTAAGAGCGATGCCGAGATTGGAATGGTAATCCTTTTCTAAATAATGGATAAAAAAAACATTCATACTAACATGATTTATAAAAAAAAATGAAAAATCAGCACACGCAGTCTTCGTCGGCTAAGTTGACTTGTCTTGCCAAGTATACCTACGCATAAATTATACTAAAACTAAGCTTTTGAGGGAGCAAATCTTTATAATAATCCACTTTCTTTACACATAGAAGATTTAAAAGTATATTTGTTTCGTATCGTTAAAATTTTGGATGATTTTTGAAAAGTTCGGTTCAACTCTCCCACCTGATAAAATCTCTCCTACTTACTAGCAGGCAAATAGCAAACCCATTTCGAAAAAATCATCAATCAAGAATTGAGAACCTCCTCCTCTTTTTTAGGTCGGTAAATAAGAAAAAATATTTTATATGATGTGGCCAATTAGTGTAGGTACCTTCTACGGCATAAGCAATAAATATATGTATTCTTATGTATATGTTTATGTCGATACAATAAAATAGTACTTGGAATATTTATGAAATTGTCTTACCTATTTATAATGTACTTAATAGTAACTGTAGATAGTTTCGCACCGAGATACCCAACTCTTTAGTGGAACTGGTTTCCTCTACCTGAAGGTTGTCTGAAAGAGATCGCTATATTTTTTTTATGACAGAGGGGGCAAACGGGCCTGGAGGTCACCTGGTGGTAAGTGATCACTTCAGCCCATAGGCACCGCAACACCAGGGGAGTCATAGGTGCGTTGCCGGCCCTTGAGAAATCTGTAGGCTCGTTTCTTGAAGGTCCCTAGGTCGTATCCATTCGGAAAAATTGCAGCCGGAAGCTGATTCCAAAGAGCAGCTGCACGAGTCAGTTGTATGTTCACCGATTATTTCGTCAATTATGGATGGATTTCAAAATTTTTTTTTTTTGTTCGACAGAGGACACTTCCGAGGTGGTCCCATTATCACCAAGTCAGGATCTGATGATGGGATCCTGGAAAAATTGAGGGCAACAACCGAAAATTGTATGCTCATATGGTGTTTTTGTTACGTTATCATATTTTACTCATGTATATGCTTCCGGGCGCCAACATCTGCTGCTGATGATGAAGCCACAGAACTCCTTAACGGTTAGGAGTTAGGGAACAGTACTGACATTGGTCGATAGGAACTAGGTAGTAGTATGTACTTATGCAGGGCTAATAGAGAAGGTGATTTGGCAAGTGATTTGCTTGATTCTAGATCACAAAGTCATTCCTAAGTAAAACTATTAAGGACATTAATTAGCCCTTATTCAAGGTCACAGCACATTAACGCAACTAAAAATAGAGAAATAAAATTATTTTTAAAAAAAAATTAAACCGACTTCAAAAAAAAACACAAACGACCAAAACTAAAAAGCGATAAATAACGTAAGTAATTCTATCCTTAATACATAATTATTTAAACATTACAATTATCACTTAGTTTTGAAGTCGGTGCCAGCCAAACAAATAAATGTATCTATATTGTTGTGGGGATTTGCCGGCCGCGCGCGTCATACAACAACAGTCTACGCTAGGTACCTAGAGACTGGCACCGACTTCAAAAATAAGTGATAATTGTAATGTTTAAATAATTATGTATTAAGGATAGAATTACTTACGTTATTTATCGCTTTTTAGTTTTGGTCGTTTGTGTTTTTTTTTGAAGTCGGTTTATACTTTAAAATCTTAATGCGGTTAACAGAATACATCTACGTACCAAATTTTAATAATGTAGCTCTTATAGTTTCGGAATAAACTGGCTGTGACATACGGACGGACAGACAGACAGGCAGACATGACGAATCTATAAGGGTCCCGTTTTTGCCATTTTGGCTACGGAACCCTAAAAATGGCAGCTGGTACCAGGTTTTGTATTACGTTTTTCTATAATACACAGATATTTTGTGCATTAAAGAGTATCTATCTATGTTGCCGGTATCAGAAGGGTGAATGTCAAAAGGTGCTAGTCGCTAGGAGGCGCTCGCACACGGCTCCGAACACTCGGCTACACCCGCGTTCAGCTACACTGCAGTCCACTTTAGAATTCCGCGACTTTAGTGATGGGACTTGGTGATTTCGGGAGAATACCGGTTGCGATCGGTAAAAACTTTAAGTAAGAACATAAATAATAATAAGTTCGCTTAACAATGATCGCAACGTTGTGCAACCATTGGCGCGGTCAATCCAATGATGGGTGACCAAAATTTGACACCGATTTCCTCCGTGCTTCGGAAGGCACGTTAAGCTGTTGGTCCCGGGTGCTATCTTTACCAACTCAGATAGCAGTCGTTACATCATATCAGAGATGATGATAACTCTGACGCCTAAACTAGGAATGGGTATAGCTTACCCTAAGTGTTGCGGAGGTCTGATGGCAGTCGCTCTGTGTAAAAGCTTAGCCCTCGCCAAATCTCTCAGTTTAGGAAGCCGACCCTGGGACAATCGGGAAAAAGGCTAGGATGATGATGATAAATAATAATAAATGTTAGAAAACATCACACAGGTCTTGACATCAACATTGGTCCGTTTCAGAGTAAGTAGCTTGAGTACTAGTGTAATTGGTATAAAACAATGAAGTTAAGTTATATTTATAAAAACAACAATTCATAAAATTGTATTTGATGTAAGCTTGTTTGTGTTTCCACACATAATCCACAAATAATTGCAATGTGCGGGCATCGAACCCGTGACAACTTATAAGAGGCAGCGTTAACTTAGTACCACTCAACCAAGCTAGTCGTGAACAATGGGCTGAAGTAATCACTTACCATCAGGTGACCTTCAGGCCCGTTTGTTGTTGGCATAAAAAAAGTCGTCGAATTTACTCAATAATGCGGACAAAATCAAACGATTCGATATCGGTTTGAACGAACCATTTATCGCTAAATACGTCTTCCAGCGAATCGAAAAAAATATTACCGTTTCTCAGAACTCATTTACTGTATTCACAATATCCGCGCCGTTCCTTCTAACTTTTATTCGCCTAATTACCCAATTAGATTCTACCAATAATTTCTAAGTTGCTAGTAAGTAAGTAGTAGTCTTTCTTTATGATTATAGCATTTCTATCATATTCTATCATATCTTAGACCTCGCTTAGTAACCATTTAAAAAAAATACTAAGACCTATAAAAAATATCTATTATATGTTTTATAGGTCTTAATCTTTCTCTTAATTATTAATAATATTATAAAAAGTATATTAACATATTATCTACCCAAGTATAAGCTGCTGCCCGTTTCCTATATACCCTCGTTATCTACGATACCCTCGGGATGAGTCGTGGTCTTATTCTCTTAGGCACAGGTGCGACCTCACATGGAATATTGTTCTCATCTGTAGGCCAGGGCATCTCAGTATCAACTCCTTCCTTTTGACCGTATCCAGGGAAGAGCTCGGGTCATTGACGACAGAGAACTTTTAAAGAAACAAGACCCTTTATCTCTCTAAAATTGGTTAGCAACAATATTCGATTTCATCCTTATCATCTTTGAGGTCTTCCACGGTGCGTTTTGCGCGCAAATTTCTGCCTCGTGCAACTGGTCTTTGGAATCAGCTTCCGGCTGCAGTTTTTCCGAGTGGATATGACTTAGGGACCTTCAAAGCCCCTTCTATCATAAAAAAAAGAATTCTAAATTCGGTAACCACGCGGACAAGCTATACCAATTAATTTGTATAAAATGTGCAAAAAATAAAATATTTTTCTAATGCTAATAAAACACGCCGTACTTATAGCTGAAAAACCGGTTGCACACCGCGCTCTTCACTTCAACCCAGGTGTAAGTAAAACTAGTCGCTTCTAGGAGCACTAGAACATAAATGGCGTTTCTGTGTCGAGGTCCAGTCGCGCTTTTGTTCTGAAACTTTGATGAATTATTCAACCGTGCAAGGGTCGCTTCCAAACTGAACGATAGGGTTTGTTGACAACCCCCGGGGAGGCCGTGCTATCTATAAATATACTGGTCGCAAACTTTGAATTGTTTTAGCAATAATGGGACACGTACCGCGCCGGAATTTGACTGCCTAGGAGAATGTTTGAGGGTTAAATGGTGAGGGTCTTTATATTGAGCGAGACAACTAACACCTTGTCTTTTTGATTATTTTCGTTTTGACAGCTCACATAGGCTTCTCCAGTTACTGCAACTACTGACTGCAATAGGCTGATGATGATGATGATGATAAAATAGTACATTCAAAGTGGTGTCTTTCAAGAATCTTAAGGTCATTACTGAACCTGTCTTCGCCCTACTCGTCCTGTCAAAACTCATTATGACAGGCTCGGTGGCTCAATTGGTAGTGACCCCTGCCTTCTGAACCAAGAGTCGTGGGTTCGATTCCCACCCGGGACAAACTTTCGTGTGATGAACACTTGTATTTGTTCCGTGTCTGGGTGTTAATATTTGTATTTAAGTATTTATTTGTGGTACCTTCGTTGTTCTGATACCCATAACACAAGTGCTTAAGCTACTTACTTTGGGATCGGAGCAATGTATGTGATGTTGTCTGATATTTATTTATTTATTAAAAATGTACAAGGTCAGAACAATAGCACTTCCCTGAGGATTCAACGCTTTCATCTATAATATAAAAATGAATCGCAAAATGTATTGGTAAGCGCATAACTCACTACTACTAACAACAACGCCTGGACCAATTTGGCCAATTCTTTTTTTAAAATGTTCGTTGAAGTCCAAGGATGGTTCTTACGGCGAGAAAAAATCGAATATTTGCAACGAGAAACCGCGGGTAACACCGCGGGGCGCAGCTAGTTACCAATATTAATGTCACTGAATATTCTCCCATCAAATGAGATCATTAGTATCCTTTGCCCTGCCTATAAGGTATATAAAATATACCTTATATTACGACAATGAATCTAAGTCCAAGCGTTATTAATTATTCTGCGACCGGTCACTTTGACCCCGGGGACTTTGTCGGCAAGAAACCACGCTTTGTGGTCGGACCAGGGGATTCCACTGTTCTCCGAATATTCCCAGCCCGTGTGGTCAGTGCCTAAGTTAATAGTACAATGTGACATTTCGTAATTTGTTGGCTTAGGACTTTTAATCAATTATGAAAGTCGTTATCATACAAACGGATAATCCGATGTGGCGTAATTTTGAGAGTCTTGTTACAATGATGGTACGTCACACAGTCGCGGTGCCCGGTCTCATCATTTTGTCATCATCATCATCAGCCCTAACGCCACGTGGGAAAAAAATGAACTAAATTACCTGACTGCTTTTACGTCCGCTCTGTTCAAAGAGCTATGTTTCAATCCGCTACCTAGTTGGACGTTAACTGACGCGTGTTTAGTCAACGTTCGGTCTAGTTATTCAATTAAATGCCAACATTCAATGAACGCGCTAGACATTCAATTGAATAGGAGATTCAACCAGATGACTGCGACATATCGACACTCACCAGATATCCAGGTCCCGTTCCACCTGACCGGCACCAGCTCATCAGTCAACAGATCCTGTATCCGCAGCCTCCTGCCCTTCACGCGGGGCCCTTCGTCAGGGGGCGTGAGCAGCACCACCGAGGTCACTATCAGCGCCAGAACAGCCACGATCACCAGCAGCGCGATGAGGATCCCACGCCAGTTGCGCTGGTTCGGACCTCCCACTACCAGCTTCTGAAACGAAGGGCTACGGTCAGACTCTTTGAATAAAGAAATAACCCAAGACATGCCACGCTGGGCCACACAGCGCCACCTAGCTCCAAACTAAGCCGAAGATTGTACTATGGGTACTAGACAACTGATAGAGTTACTTAGATACAATTTGTTTTTTTTTTGTAAATAAATATATATTATACATAGAAAACACCCAGACCAATACAAACAGACATGTTCATGAACACAAATGTTTGTACTTGAATATTTGACTTGGGTGGAACACGTGTAGGGAATAAAACCAACTCGATCACTGGCATTTGATTATGGAAGAGTGGTAGGGCATAGCGAATATTCGCTCGAATTGAGCCGCCCGTCCGGGGAAGGACCTCCACCCTATAGAATAACCCAAGATATGCCACCCAAGACATGCCACGCTGGGCCACACAGCGCCACCTAGCTCCAAACTAAGCCGAAGATTATACTATGGGTACTAGACAACTGATAGAATTACTTAGATACAATTTGTTTTTTTTTGTACATAAATATATATTATACATAGAAAAAACCCAGAACAATACCAACAGACATGTTCATGAACACAAATGTTTGTACTTGAATATTTGACTTGGGTGGGACACGTGTAGGGAATAAAACCAACTCGATCACTCGCATTTGATTATGGAAGAGTGGTAGGGCATAGCGAATATTCGCTCGAATTGAGCCGCCCGTCCGGGGAAGGACCTCCACCCTATAGAACACCGCAGCCAAATGACCTCGGGGTCGTGTTTCTGCCGGTGAATAGGGTTTCCGGAACTCATTGGGGGGTTAGGGTTGGGCCGGGCATGGCGGTGGCAACTGACAGGTAACGGAACAGTTACCTGTCCGTTGTCACAGCGACTTGGGCTTCTCTTTCGCTTTCCATCAGGCGTAGGGAAGCCATTAAGTCGAGCTATAAAAAAAACTGTGAGGTCAGGACAATAAAGTGTATGATGCCTTATTCCACTGACTTTCATATTGTTTAACACACGGGCTTATGATTCTCAGGAACCGTTATACGGTGCAAGTTCCAAAGACTCGCATAGCGCGTTTCGCCTCCACTTTCATAGTATGAACGGCCAAACTATGTCACTCATTGCCGTTTTTTGTTCCCCGAGAGATATAATCTTCCGATGCTCAAGGCGAGAGTGAATCGGTTTTTGCTGAGTTAGCACGCTCCATCATAGCTGTAACGTCTTTTAACATCTAGCGCAATCGCTTCTCATTCAGATATACAAATTGGACTAGCAAAAAGTTACACAGCTTAGCAGTTCGTTAAATGAAAAATGAAAAAATATTTATTCACAAAAAGCATTGGGTTGTCTTAGTTTATTAAAGGTAGATTTCTCCTTTTAAGTGAGATATCACTTGAAAGGAGAAATCTTATCTATCTTATCTTATCTATATGAATACAAATAAATAGTTAAACACAATATTGGTAAATAAACGTTTGCCTCCATTATAAATTCCGAGTTGATATTAAATTGTAACCGTTAACAGTCCAAACCACACGGGTGATTTTTATCTGTGAAAAGAAACTGCAGCCTCAAAAGAATGACGAAAAGGAGCCTAAACGCGACAAAATATTTCTTATAGCTAAAAAGGGCCAGTGTGCCGGGTTATTGCTTATAACAATACATCTACTCGTTATTTTAGTGATGACGTTGTAGAGATACCGTTTATTGACCAATATTGCGTTAATAGGCTGTTACTTTAGATTTTTATCATCAAATTATGGCAGTACATTCACGAAATGACCGCGGATTTATCGCGGTGTGGTTTAATAATATATGGCCTGTGGGAACCAGCCGTTATTACACGTTATTTTAACACTAGTTGCAAAAATAATGGTTATTGATTTTATCTTTAGGCTAAAAAAAAAGTTACATTAGTGTCCCGTACAATTATAATAATTTTTTTTTTGTAGGAAGAAGCCATTATGTCGAGCCATAATGGCTTCCTACTACAAAAAAACCCTACGCCTGATGGAAAGCGAAAGAGAAGCCCTAGTCGCTGTGACAACGGGCCAGTAACTGGTCAGTTACCTGTCAGTTGCCGCCGCCATACCGGCCCAACCCGAACCCCCCACAAGCTCCGGAAACCCTACTCAACGGCAGAAACACGATCCAGAGGTCATTTGACTGCGGTATTCTATAGGGTGGAGATCCTTCCCAGGACGGGCGACTCAATTCGAGCGAGTATTCGCTATGCCCTACCTCTTTTATAAATAAGTGTGAAAGTAAGTACACATACAGAGAAAACAGTAAGTTTTGTACTGCACTTCTATTAAAGAAGTACAAACAGGTTACCTATCTCTGTTGAATCTGGTTTCCTCTACCTGAAGGTTGTCTGGAAGAGAGCGCTACAAGCGATAAGACCGCCTAAATTGTACTTTGTTTTTGTTAGTAATGTGTTTTCCTTAATGTCTGGGTTTATGTGCAATAAAGAGTTTCCTTCTATCTATCAAAATAGTACAGAACTTACTACAAAAACACATTTTTTCAAATCTTTTCTGTTCGTTCACTGTCAATGTTATGTTTATATAAGCTCTGATGTGTTACAACAATAGACTTATTTATTTGTTTACACAACGGTACTCGAAAATTACTGTTTATTATTTCTCCATAAAAAAACCAATCCTTCCCCGCCCATTCAATATTCAAACGAAGCCAAGTCAACACAGCGCCTGTAAAAGGCCTTTTATTTATCGATTTAACTCGTTTTTCGTTTTACCGGAGACCATTGTTAGTCGCGTGATAAATCGTCTGCCTCCCGCATCCATCGCGTGAACCGGCGTGATACTTAAGTGAAAAGCAGTGTAGATCTAGCTGGCGATTTGTATGGTGTGAAGTATACTATCGCGTTGGGATGATGCGGCAGGAAGTTTGCGGTGATGCAACCGCGTGGATCGAAAAATACCTTATGGGTTATAAGGTATTTTTCGACACAACTTTTCGACAAAACTTGACCTATGTCCAGAGTGAGAGAGGCCTGGTAATGTAACGTTCAACGTCTTGACTGAACGTCATTTTAGCATAGTCCTTGAATGGGTAAAAGCCGATTGTGTAATGTTTAGTTTTTAATTTTTCTTTAAAAGTGTCCAGCAGCGGCGAATTAATAGGTAAATTCTTACGAATAAGTCAGTTTAAAGTAAATCTAAATCATATCTATACCTCTTCAGTTGTTCGCCAATTAGAGCAAACATCTGGAGGTACACCCTTAATCACAACGCTCTGGGTTGGCGATCGCAGGGCGTAGCTTCTCACTCCAGTGACGTTGCTGTACGTCATCGGCCTGTGGTCTTAAGATACGCCTTCAATTGTGATGGTTATACTGCGACCCGTCGGATGCCAGCGCATAGTTTGTTATTCGGCAGGATGCACCACGAGCATATAAGGTTGGCTTGGAGCGAAAAGATAATAGGTCGCTCCCTTACATCCGCCCCGATAGCCGTAGCTTAATTTCATTTACTTTTAGATCGGTATTAAAATAAATTTGATTCCCCTAGCCCCAATTAACCACGACAAGTCGAGGTACGGCAAAAGGCATTGTTTTATGGTGCAAGTCTAATGGTCTCTTAACAGGTTCCCTTTCCTGAGTAGGTATCACATATGATACATAACAATTGAAATTCTATTATGTCTGGACCGTGGATAGGGAAAGGGTTAAACTGCCAAACTATAAAATTCTTTATTCCCAGACAAACAATCTTCATGTGTTGAAGGCGATAACGAATAATTATTTTATGGTATATCCATCGTAGACTTCAATAGCACTTAACATCAATACCCATAATAAACATAAAAAAATAATAAAAAGAAAGAAAATACTCAACTTAATCGACCACGTCACTATACGACCTCAGAGGGAACAATTTCATTTCCTTATTCGATTACTACTCCTCCCCGATTCCTCGCAGATTGAAATACGAGCTCAGTAACATCCGTTCCCTCCAACAACGAAGTTAGCAAAAGATTCCTGACCGCGAAACTTCGGCCGAGTTATCGCAACTTAGGTATTTAAGTAGGGAACGTGTAGGGGAGTAGATGTGTAGTATAAGACCTCTTGATAATCTTCTTTACAAAATACCCTTCTTTTTGAACCGGGGAAAATGCTTTTGCGCATCCCGGCCATTCGGGGGAACGGCGGGGTATGTGGGACTCACGCCGCCCTCGGACTGCTGGAGGGCGGCACCCTGACTTAGGATGGTGAGGAGGCAGGGAATACCCACTAAAATCCCGGCCCCTTCGTCAAGCACCTTAGGGACAGTGCCATGGGAAATACAATAACCCTAGCAAGACAAGATATGCCACGCTGGCCACACAACGCCATCTAGGCCCAAAGTAAGTCGAAGCTTGTACTATGGGTAATAGACAACTAAATTACTTAGATACTTTTTTGTATATAAAGACATATTGTACATATAAAATAAATAAATATCAGACAACATCACATACATTGCTCTGATCCCAAAGTTAGTAGCTTAAGCACTTGTGTTATGGGTATCAGAACAACGAAGGTACCACAAATAAATACTTAAATACAAATATAAACACCCAGACACGGAACAAACACAAGTGTTCATCACACGAATGTTTGTCCCGGGTGGGAATCGAACCCACGACCCTTGGTTCACAGGCAGGGGTCACTACCAATTGAGTCATCGAGCCAGTCAGATTTACCACAGCCGAAACTTAAATACTTCCTATTCTACTTAAATGCTTTTTAAACAGAACTTGGATCGAAAATACTTTGCTATTCTTTAATCCGTGTCGTCGCGGTAAGTCTTTTATAATTAATTTTAGCATTACGGCTTGGGTAAGTCTAATCCGGTTTAGCCTCAAAATCTGTCTTCGGGCGGAATATTCGTAAGACACATTCGTATAACGCCACTGTAATACTAATATACATATATGCACTGATATAAGCTTTAAAGCCAGCCTTGTGATCCATATAAAATGGGCTTCTTGATTTTACTTTACTCATCATCATCATGAGCCTAATGCAGTCCACTGCTGGACATAGGCCTCTCCAGTTGTTCACCACTTAGGGCAAACATCTGGAGGATATACCCATAATCGCCACGCTGGGCAGGCGGGTTGGCGATCGCAGGGCGTAGCTTCTCGCTCCGGGGACGCTGCTGCCCGTCATCGGCCTGCGGTATTTAGCTACGCCTTCAATCGTGTTGGTTATACCGCCACCAGTCTGTTGCCAGCGCCTCGTTTGTTATTCGGCAGGATGCACCACGGGCAGGTGAGGTTGGCTTGGAGCGAAATGATGATAGGCCGCTCCCTTACATGCCATAAGTGTAGAAAATAAGTGATACATATAAAATCTAAAGCAGTTATATGTTTGTTACGTGGCAAAAAGTAACTAACATCGAATTCAAAAACTTAAAGACCTAATCCAGCGTTCCCAAGCCACCATTTCATCAAACCGATACCCGACTTTAACGAGAAAGGTCGAACCTAAATACCGTCACACAATGCCTAAAGTTAGGGACCCTTATTATGATCCGCAGTTAAGCGACCGCAGCTAACGTAATATACTGACAGGGCCAATATGACCTCGACCAACGTAATCTGTGATACTAAATCTACTCAAAGAGGTCTGCGTAAGTAGTTAGGTCTAAAACTAAGGGCTTCGTCACATAGGATCTATCGTAGACGATTCATCAAAAAAGAGATCGCTATGGAATTCTCTTAGTTACCTTTTATGACCCACGGGATGAGATGGGGTGGTCCTAT
This sequence comes from Conogethes punctiferalis, assembly GCA_031163375.1. Lineage (NCBI taxonomy): Eukaryota > Metazoa > Arthropoda > Insecta > Lepidoptera > Crambidae > Conogethes > Conogethes punctiferalis. Next base: position 7,936,555 of record CM062099.1, read on the forward strand.
TCTGAATCCAGTAACCACACATATAAACTCTCATATATATATATCATAATCAGCCTATTGCAGTTGTCTCCAGCTGCTCCAGTTGTTCGCCAATTGGGCAAACATCCCAGGCTTTACTCATAATCGCCACGGTAGGTAGGCGGGTTGGCGATCGCAGGGCGTCCTCGTTCCGGTGACGCTGCTGACCGTCATTGGCCTGTGGTATTTAGCTATATATTTTTTTTATAGTGGCTCGACATAATGGCTTCCCTACGCCTGATGGAAAGCGAAAGAGAGGCCCAAGTCGCTGTGACAACTGGCAAGTAACTGGTCAGTTACCTGTCAGTTGCCACTGACATGCCGGTCCAACCCTAACCCCCCACGATATATGCCTTTAACCGTGATGTTTATACCCCCACCAGTCGGTTGCCAGAGTCTCGTGTCTTATTCAGCAGGATGCACCACCGGCAAGTGAGGTTGACTTGCAGCGAAAAGATCGCTCCCATACTTCCCTAAATTACATATGCAATACTCTTTTATTAGTTACAGTTTATTTTGTACTTTAAAAAGTAAAAAAAGTACAATTTAAAAGATATTCGCCAATACGAATCGGCCTCATATATGAAGAGTACGCCGCGGGTCCCTTGGGGGCGCTCGGGCTAATCCGTCAGTTAAGCGGATTGGCGCCGGCCGGTGGAACAACTGCGACCGATCGGCAGAAGACGTGTCGAGGTGGTAAACATCGGATAATGGGGGGTTTAACTGTGTTCAGTTGGATTTATGTGGGAAGGATGCATTCCGTTTGATACTTCTAACTTTTTTTAATAAGTAAAAGGCAAAAACACACATACATGTAAATAATAAATAAATAAATAACCCAAGACATGCCACGCTGGGCCACACAGCGCCATCTAGCCCCAAACTAAGCCGAAGCTTGGACTATGGGTACTAGACAACTGATAAGCTTACTTATATACATTTTTTTTTGTAAATAAATACATATTATACATAGAAAACACCCAGACAGACAAACAGACATGTTCATGCACACAAATGTTTGTAATGTGTGGGGATCGAACCCACGACCCTTGGCTCAGAAGGCAGAGGTCACTACCAATTGAGCCACCGAGCCAGTCATGTGATGATGATGATGTCCTCCTCGACGTATCCGTCGACGGCGACACTCTGGCGATGTCAATGCTGTCTTGCATGTGCCCGGATGTGACTGGCGAAGCCAAACTTAGTCTTGAATACACGATCACAGTCCGCGCAATAGAGCTGCCCCATGGAATTATAGGTGTAGACATAAGTTGGCTTCGGGCGGGACTTCTTCAGCTGTCGTTTCAAATCCATTTCGCACAGACGAGACTCCTCAAAGCATTTCACGCCCTCATGAACAGTCTTACGCCACTCGGGCCGTCTTGATGCGAGTTGTTCCCAGTCTCTCGAAGAAATGTTACAAGCTGTCAAGTTTCTTTTAAGGACATCTTTATAGCGAAGGTACTGGCCGCCTGCCCTACGCTTGCCAGTCTGTAACTCGGCATAGAACACGGTCTTAGGCAAGCGGAAGTCGTCCATGCGCACAAGGTGCCCACACCATCGGAGTTGTCCAGTCAAGAGAATAGCTTCAATACCGTTCATTCCAGTCCTGCGTAAAATTTCAGTGTTTGGTACGCGATCCTGCCACTTCACATGCAATATCGAACGAAGGCATCTGATATGAAACGTATCCAAGCGTTTAATGTCAGTCCTATAGGTAACCCACGACTCAGAGGCGTACAAAAGTACAGGCAAGATCACTGCTCGATATACGCTTATTTTGGTCTTTAATCTGAGGTCATGGGAATTCCATACTCTCTCATTTAGCTTTCCGAATGCAGCGGCAGCTCTAGCTATTCTGGTGGAAATTTCGGTTTCAAGCCTGTTATCACTACGCAGCATACTGCCGAGATACCGGAAAACCTTTACTTCTTCGAGATTCTTACTGGAAAGAATTAGGGGCATGTCGCTCGCAGATGACCCCCTAACAGGTTGCTTTAAGATCTGGGTCTTCGACACACTAATCACTAATCCGAATCTCCGACATGAGGTGTCCAGTTCATCTAGGAAGTGCTGCAGGCTCGACATATTATCCGCCATAAGGCAAACGTCATCAGCGTAGAGAATGTCCAGTACCGTAACTTGGTGTAAGTTTCGCTTGGCTCGGAAACGAGAGAGATCAAACACACCCTTGTCTGTTCTCACATTCAAAGAAATCCGGTCGTGGCAACGTCGAAGAGCATCGCCCATCACGGCAGAAAAATATATAGCAAACAGGGTGGGGGCCATCACGCATCCCTGCTTTACACCACTCGTTACTGGAAATGACCCAGTAGACGAGCCATCGTGTAGCACTCTTGCAGACATATTAACATGGAACTGCTTAATGAGCTCGACAAGTTTGGCCGGACATCCAACCTTATCAAGCACGATCCAGAGCGCGTCCCTAGGAACCCGGTCGAAAGCCTTTTCTAAATCAACAAAGCACATATAAAGGTCACGATGCTGTTCCAGACTTTTTTCTTGAAGTTGTTTAACAACGAAAATAGCATCAACGGTGCCTCTATTGGGTCGAAAACCGCATTGAGTCTCAGGTAAAATTTTCTCCGCCAAACGACCAAGACGTTTATTTATAATATGTGCCAGGATTTTTCCAGCCGAACTCAAAAGTGATATGCCCCTATATGAACTGCAGTCAGATCGATCTCCCTTGCCTTTATATAGTTTGCACAACGATGCATCTTTCCAGTCCTGCGGTATAGTATTTGACTCCCAGGCACGAATAATAAGGTCAAACAGTCTGCTTTTGACATTTGGGCCGCTATACTTATAGACTTCTGACGGCAGATTGTCAGCACCAGGCGCTTTCCCCGTTTTTCAAAGTCAGCAGGACACGACAGAATTCATTAAATGTGGGGGATTTATCTAGGTCAGGTAATGTGACGCTGCTATCGAGCAGGTTTATGTAAGCGAGGTCAGCTCCCTGAGTAGGCGGATTCAAAACGTCAACAAAATGCTCGGCCCATCTCTCCATAACTTCGATGGGGTCTGTCAGCTGGCGCGTTCCGTCGCGCGAACACAGAGGAGCGGTGACCCTGCGAGTTGGCCCGAAAATGGTACGAAGGCTCTCATAGAAGGCGCCAATTTGGTGTGTATCTGCAAATAGCTGCAATTCTTTAGCTTTCGCGTTCCACCAACGATCTTTGTCATGTATTGTGTGTTTAGTTTAATATAGGAGTTGTTTGTAATGACTTCGTATAGCCGCTCTGACAACGGGCGGGAAACCTCAGTTTCCTTCCAGTAAGTTACAAGGATCCTACTCTATAAGAAGTTATATCTCTCGAGTTATTTCATTGGTTTGATACTCTATATCAAAACCGCAGCAGTAAAATCGTCCGTTGTCTGTTTAAAGGTAAATATCAAGTGAAAATGAAAATAAAAACACCTATATTGGCTCGTTCCTTGATACGAAACACCTACATTATTACAAATTTCATTTCTTCCTACGCCCATGGTTTACATTTATCCAGATAGTGTCATAGCAGATTTAGACGATACAATATGCCAGGGCTTGGTAAAGTTACCAATTTAACATTAAAATACCGGTAAGTCGGTAGCGATACTAAATTTTAACGGTAAATTATAACGGTAATTTTTACCGGAACGCAAACTTAACGTTAAGTTTCAGGTATCGATACTGCAATATAACGTTAAAAGTATCGATACCTGCTTTAGTTACCGGTAAAAATAACGATACTTATTACGCTACTTGGCTGCGTTGCCGCTCCGCACGGTTACCTATAGCAGAGCGGCAACTTCGCGACGCGAGACGCATGAGACCATGTTGGGTGGAAGCGATAGAGACACAGAATGAATTTAATCCAAAATTAAGTAAGTAACGTTTGAACGTTTACCGATACTTTTACCGATACCATCATGAAGGTAGCGGTAATTTATAACGTTAAAAATTACCGCTACTTTAGGTATCGCTACTTAAAAAAGTATCGATACCTCGGCGAGGCAAAAGTAACGTTACCATATTTTTACCGGTATTCCAAGCCCTGCAATATGCACCATATCTCGTAGATATTTTGTTGACTCCTATTATAAAAAAAACCCTCATACGTCCGAAGTAGTTTTATTTCTAGTAAATTCTTCAATTTTGTTAGACTTTCAGCAAGCCTATATGACCTAACCACAACGTAATCTGATATACCAAATCTGCTCAAAGCACTATTATACTTGTACCTCTAGAGTGAGTGAGGGTTAACACTCGCGCTCCGCGACTGGTCCCAAAGGCCCGCTTAGGGTAATTCATCAGTTAAGCGAGTTGGCGAGACCTGTATATAGTGAGAACTTATTGGATCAAAACAGAGTGATTTTTCGGGTTTTGACACTGACATGTAAGTCAGGGCTACGGGTTACGGTGCCCTAAATAATTGGGTGTCATATATTAGCTATAATGCCAAATTATAGGTAATTTAATACTAGAATGCGTAAGTAAATTTAGTGCAAATACATTATGAAAATGTACGTATGTCATGACCAAACTTCTTATGCAATATAAATAGAGAACCATAGGTTACAGTGTGACATGTTTGGAACATTTACAGTCCAAACTTTTCACAGTGTCTATTTTATTTGGATTAATTTAGCGTATCTAATGACAGCGTATAATCAAATAATCTTATTCCAAATCCATGTGATGGTATAGGCTTTGCGCCAAATAAACTACAATCTTCAACATTTTTCATTTATTTCAAGACAAAAGTCTGTTTGCGCTCATTAATAATGAATAACAAGGCCCGACAAGTCAACATTTCATCAGTAGAAAATATGAAAGTCTTTTAAAGGAAAGAGAAAACGCCACGTAAAGATTTTCTCTTTCCAAAAAGCACGTCCTCACTAAAATAACGGTCCACAAAGGTGCAAAATTGGCCTGATTATCGCGGGGTACAAAAAGGCCTTGCCCAAAAATGTGACGACGGGTTAAGCAACGTCACGTTTTTCTAATAACGGTTCTGGTGTCAAAGCGAGTGATCAATTGCCTCGTAGGGTCGCATCGGTCGCGGCGATAATTTTGTACACGGCCGTTTAGGGTTAGATGTAATTGTACATTATTACCTTCGTGATGTAGAGTTATTGCGTTGACATTGCGTTTTTGTGACGTAGCTGTTAATGTATGAGAATGGAAGCTTTAGTTGCTACATTGGGTAAGAAGACCACATACCATCCAGACGATGGTGGCGCGCACTAAGAGGTTTAGTTGGTTGTTCCTGTCCCGTGCCATTAAGTCATGGAATGCCCTTCTACCTTATGTGTTTCCTTCCTCTAACAATCTTGGGTTCTTTAGGCGGGGCGTGTAATGGCATCTCAGTGGGCCTTCAGGGTGAGGGCGACAGGCGCGGTGGGTATGCCCTATTGTGCCTGTCGACCTAACATTTGGACCTCACGACCGCTTACCATCAGGTGGAGTGAGACCATGCTGAACGCTCGTTTTATAAAAAATAAAAAAAAAACGCTGACCAGCACGTGTTGTTCGGAAGTGAAAAGGAGAGGATTGGATGAGTTGGAATAACTCTTCGGAGAATTCCCCATTGTAAAGACGATAGAGAACACTAAGACTGGCAATGTCTCTACGTAGCTGATGAGGTCATAAAAATAAAAAAAAAACAATACGTTATATAAACGAACAGAAATAGAGTAATACTGTATTAGGCTAGACAACTATCCCCAGCTAAAGACCTCGTTTAGTTCACACACGATGCGTCCTGACGACTTCCCTCCGCCCTACGGCGTATCTCGGGACCACTCGTCGGGATGGCCATTAACGCAAGAGGCTATCCAGTCGATGGTCCTCTGTTATTTCGGCAGGACAGACCGCGTTAAGTGACGTAACTTATAGTAATATGAAATTCGCGTAGGCGGTTAGCTAAGTATGAAATATTAGTGATGTAAGTTATAAGATGCGTGAGCACCTTTTTTTATAGTAGCTCGACATAATGGCTTCCCTCTCTCTCCCACTCTCTCAAAACTCTCATTGTGTAGTGTGCAATAAAGAATATCTATAATATAATATGTCAGTAAGAATTTCTCGACAGCGGCGACGGATAAATAATGCAAAACACAGCCCACAACTCGTCCCGTGAGTGTTGTAAGAGTCCAATTTCTTATTTTTTTTTTTATAGTGGCTCAACATAATTGCTTCCCTACGCCTGATGGAAAGCGAGAGAGAAGCCCAAGTCGCTGTGACAACGGGCAAGTAACTGGTCAGTTACCTGTCAGTTGCCACCGCCATGCCGGCCCAACCCTAAGCCCCCACGAGCTCCGGAGACCCTACTCACCTGCAGAAACACGACCCAGAGGTCATTTGACTGCGGTATTCTATAGGGTGGAGGTCCTTCCCCGGACGGGCGGCTCATTTCGAGCGAAGAGTCGCTATGCCCTACCTCCCTTAAAATGTTAGCTTTTGAACCGGTGTTACAGTGATTTGCTTATCCGGAGACCACTTTACACCCAGCGAAATACCCTGAATCAATAGGAGCTAAGCAGTGATGGGAAGTGTTGGGAAAACGGGAGAAATTTTTATCTGTATGTTTGATCGCGCATCACGCGAAAACTACTGCATGGAATTTGATGCGGTTTTCACCAAAGTATTGTTAGAAATCTAACTTAAAATGTAAGAACCGTTTTATGGAAGTCCGTTATTTTTGAAATCCGATATCCACGCGTGCGACGCCGCCGGCACAGCTAGTGTTTAATATTTTTTTAGTGAAGAGGCTTTACGCTTCATCCGTCCTATAGTTCGCATTATACCATACGTGATGCGCCGGCCAGGCGCCTTCACACTCGGCCTACGAACCGCGGGCCCATTAACCGCAAGAGGCCATCAAGTCGATGGGCCCCTATTATATAGCGCAAACACCCGCCCGTTACACCCTGTTATACGTATCCTATTATATTAGCGCTTATGTCGCCCTTTGTGGAAGTTACGGCCGATTAATATCAAACTGATGAATGCAAACTGCTGATACTATTGAAATGGTCCGTGAAATTTGATCTGTGACGCCATTTATCCGAATAATGCTCTAAATGTAATGATATACGCATACATTTCAGATAACATAAATAAATTACTATGCATATACGAAAACCATAATACGATCATCAAATCCTATTTAGGATTCGTACCTACATGATTGGTGATACAAGCCAACCTTTTTTTTTGGTGGTTTAGCGTGGTTTGGTGGTGGCATTGCATCAGGAACTCACACCTCCCAAAATGGGAGGGCATACCCACTAAACCCCCCTGTGTCGCCATTGCGCAGCAAGTAGCAGGGACACGGGTAGCGCCATGTGGCATGTGGACAAGCCAAACAAGCCTGCCAAGCGAGCTTCTGAAGAAGAAGAAGCTAAGAACCGGTATCCACTTCAGAACATTTACCCCAAAACGGTTGTCGGGTCTGTATTTCATTCATCTATACAATCTATCCAAACAAAATTTCGTGTTTATAATATTAGTGGGATGGGGAATGCAACCTACTTGGAGACTGGTCTACTCCTGATTGCCCTATATAGAGTATGTTAAGGTTATTTTTTTTTTTTTAATCTAATTTATAATTAATTTTGTAAGGCCCCAGACTGTATGACGTGGTCGTAGTTAAAAGTATAAATGTGATAATAATATTGTAAACACCATTTTGAAAAGAGCAACTACACGAGTTTCTTGCCGGTATCTTCTCGGTAGAATGCTGCTTTCCGAACCGGTGGTAGCTTCGACGATTTGTAAGTGTTTTTCATAAAAACCTATACAAATAAAGATTATTTTGACTTTGACTTTGACTTGAACCATTACAACAATACACCTACAACTAAGCTCAAAACATAATTGAAGTGCAGATCCCTTGTTAAAATCAATGTCCATAATTGGCAGCCAAATAATGTTCGAATCAAGTCGTTATTAAAACAAGCTAGTTCATTAATATTCATCCAGGGGCTGTCGAGATAACGGGAGGGACAGCGAGTGGCCATCATGTCCTCTTTCAACCCTATTGGGGCTGTCGAAACCTCTTGAAGAGGGTCGTAAGCTGAACTTGGTGATCTAAAAGGATAGCTATCAAAATTATGAATCTTTTAGCAGTAAGCGTCATGTCAATACAATTTAACCTACTTATCTTTTCTACAGTAATAATAATATTATAAAGGGGAACGGTTTGTATGTTTGTGTGTATGTAATTTTTTTTTATAGTAGCTAGACATAATGGCTTCCCTACGCCTGATGGAAAGCGAAAGAGAAGCCCCAGTCGCTGTGACAACGAGCAAGTAACTGGTCAGTTGCCACCGCCATGCCGGCCCAACCCTAAACCCCCACGAGCTTTGGAAACCCTATTCACCGGCAGAAACACGACACGAGTAGGTCATTTGGCTGCGGTATTCTATAGGGTGGAGGGGCGGCTCAATGCGAGCGAACATTCGGTATGCCCTACCTCTCTTAAATACCTAAGTGCGTTTTTAAAGTCTATATGAATAAAGATATATTTACTATTCTATTCATTGAGGTCAGTCGACAAAGATGGGGATTTCCAAACGGTTTTTGTGAGCTCTACATCCCCTTGTGGTCCTCCTGATCAGAATAAAGCAAGGGTCCTAAGCAGTCGTTTGATGTCGCTTAAATGTCGCATTTATGCCCGGAAGTAAGGTGGGATGTTTTATGTGTCACGTTTAGAAATAAACGTATTTTGGTGTATTTCGATTTGTAACTGATTTGTCGTTGGGGTTTTCAAAGAAATATTTTAAGCTCCCACAGTCACCACCATATTGTCCTGTCGCTTTAGCCATAGGATAGGCATTAACAAAATTTGAAATTACAGTGATTAGAAAAGGTCTAAATATTATCTTTTGACAAAAATAAATAATTGATTGACCTGATTTTAAATAAATTTTGTAATATTTGTAGAATTTAGGATGTAAGGGAGTGACCTATCACCTTTTCACTCCAAGCCATCCTCACCTGCCCGTGGTGCATCCTGCCGAACAACAAACGAGGCTCTGGCAAACCGACTGGTGGCGGTATAACCATAACGATAGAAGGCGTAGCTAAATAACACAGGCCGATGACGGGCAGCAGCGTCACCGGTGCAAGAAGCTACGCCCTGCGATCGCCAACCCGCCTGCCCAGCGTATCGTCCAGATGTTTGCCCTAGGTGGCGAACAACTGGAGAGGCCTCTATGTCCAGCAGTGGACTGTAATAGGCTGATGATGATGATGTAGAATTTAGAATAGGACCACCGCATCTATTCGCGGGTTTGTCGTAAAAGACGCCTAAGAGAATATCAGGAGGAAACGGATAGCAGCGTTTGCTTGGGTAAACGTCGCTGGGGGAGGTCTATATACAGCAGTGGATGTTTGCCGGCTGATGATGATGATGATGATTCTTCGGACCTTTCTGGCAAATCCATAACTTTTAAGCTTTATAACTCGGATCATAGAAAAAAATATTTTTTTAGACATGCCACTCAGGGCCACACATCGCCATTTAGCCCCAAACTAAGCCGAAGCTTGTACTATAGGTAGACAACTGATAAACTTACTTAGATACAATTTTTTTTTGTAAATAAATACTTCCTACTTCTGAAAACACCAATTTTTAGAACTGATCGTTCTAAAATCTGGTGTTTTGTGTAACTGTGCAATGAAAAATGTCCACAAAAATCGACAAAAGTCATGCAAAGTGCATTATTCCAAGCAGTTTTACGAGCAAAATGACAGAAGAACGTAAACAGGGCCACAAGCCAGCAATTACAAATCAGACGTACACATTATTGCCTTCATTATCATTACTGAAATAATGAACTTTATCGCGTTGATGTTGAGTTCATATTTGCAGGCTGGTTTTGTAGTGACGTTACTGAAGCACGCGGGAGGTGGGACTTCCCGGAACTCCGAAAGATAACTCAGTACAATTCACTGCACTCAAAGTTTTGTGATTGATATTAGCGGATAATATTGTACATATTTATAAAATAGTTCTACCTTCGTTGATCCAATAATACAAGTAGGTATGTAGGTAAGTTATTTGCTTTGGGGCGATATGTATGTGGCCTCCGTTCCTTCGCGTACAAAAAAGTTCGGCAACTTTATAGGTCACCATGGCGGTGGCAACTCATCGGTTTTCTGTCTGGATAATTCACTAAATGGAATGCAGGCTCTTCTATTATGTCATGGACGTATTTACCGACATACGTCGTTGCTTCGGGATGTAATTTTTATGTTTTCATCATCAAAATTTGCCTTAGTCACCACGCAGACAGGTTGATGACCGCACTAGATTTTTGTGGACCCAAGTAAGATTTTTGTGCTGCCCGTTTTATGATATTCCCTTAGTCGGCTTTTACGACATTCAAGTTAGAATGTATTGTCCCAGTACAAATTTCATGGCACTTGGTGAACTCTGCCTTCTGAACCAAGAACCGTGAATTCGATCCCTGTACAGTACAAGCATTTGTGTGCATGAACATGTCTGTTTGTTTGCTATATGTATACAATATGTGCTTATTTACTGAAAACAAAGTATATTAGCCGCTTTATCAGTTGCCTAGTACCCATAGTACAAGCTTCGGCTTAGATTGGGACTAGACGACGCTGTGTGGCACAGCGTAGCATGTCTTGGGTTACTTTTACATACATAATATATTTTTTTTGCTGTCCCGATTTCATCGGCAGAGGGCACATCACTAGCCCAGTATTGACGCTAGATTGGCAGCTGTGAACTGTGAGATTGCATTTCGATGTATTCATACGTGAACCCTCGCAGCACTTATTGTACGACTAGTTTATGCCCGCGGCCCCGACTGCAATGCTATGCACGGTTGTATGCGGAAAATTAAAGGGAGTTTGTATGTTCGGTATATATGGTTAAGACCAGTCGACCGTAGAAGTACTGTGGTATCCGAGAATCAAGTTACGAATATATTTTTTTATGAATTACTCTCTAGCTGTGCCCGCGATTTCTTCGCGTGGACGACAACGCTTGTTTTTGCATTAAAAAATAACCTATGTTCTTTCTAAGACTCTCGACCTTTTTTTAGTCACCTGGAATGATAGGTGGATTGGTGACCGCAGTAGGTTTCATTAGACGGGGTGGTCATATTCTAAATTCTACGATAATTAAAAACTTAATTTTAATCAGGTGCCTAATTTAAGTGCTACATTTATTATTCCTTTTTGTCAAAAGATAATACCTATTTAAACTATTTCTCATCTTTGTGATTTCAAATTTCGTGAATACCCAATCTATGGTAAAAGCTAGATAACTTTTCTGAACCTAAGTGTGAAGATAACTAAAGGTACCTACTATGAGTAGCTAAATTTGCCTAGGCAAGGGAAGAAATATTGTAAGTGCACGAGCCTAGCTACGGCGTACCGGCTTGTTGACTAAACACGCGCCTAAGGAAAACATCCTGAGACATAGAACTAAGAAAAACTAGAAGTGACCAATTATATGATTAATTTTGTGCCTCCAATACATGATGTACTAAGCAATACCTTATATTAACCCAAGACATGCCACGCTGGGCCACACAGCGCCACCTAGCCCCAAACTAAGCCGAAGCTTGTACTATGGGTACTAGACAACTGATAAACTTACTTAGATACATTTTGTTTTGTAAATAAATACATATTATACACAGAAAACACCCAGACCAATACAAACAGATATGTTCATGAACACAAATGTTTGTAGGTACTGTGTGTGTATGTCGCAGTCATCTGGTTGATTCTCCTATTCAATTGAATCGCTAGCGCGTTCATTGAATGACGACATTCAATTGAATGACTAGACGGAACATTGACTAAACACGCGTCACTTAACGTCCAACTAGGTAGCGAATTGAAACATAGCCCTTTGAAAAGAGCGGACGTAAAAGCAGTCAAGTGATTGTAATTTAGTTCATTTTTTGCCCGCGCGGCGTTAGTAGTCACTAAAACAAATATGGCGTCGAACATGATCACCTGAGTGTTGATATTTTTTTGATTAGATTTACTTTAAACTGACTTATACGTAATAAAATAGTGTGACAGCATGGATTTACCTATTAATACGCCGCCTCCGGATACTTTTAAAGAAAAATTAAACATTAAACAGTCTGCTTTTACCCATTCAACGACTATGCTAAAATGACGTTCAGTCAAGACGTTGAACGTTTCATTCAATAACTTGACGAGTTGTCCTTTAGGCATTCAATTAAATGTCGTCATTCAATGAACGCGCTAGTCATTCAATTGAATAGCAGATTCAACCAGATGACTGCGACATGTATATTAGCCCAGGGACTACCCTGACATTATTGGTAAACTAATAATTACCTTACTTTTGACCAGGGACGTAATGAATACGATATTTCGGATACGATTACGGATATGAAGTTATTTCGAATTACCCGTTAGTAAAATGGAGAGGTGATTTGCATTTATTTAATCTTTATTGTACAATAAAAATTAGCGTACAAAAGGCGAACCTAAAAAAAAAAAAACCTAATGCCGCGTAGGCATTCTCTACCAGTCAACCCGAAACAACTAAGTGAGAAGTGTGCTGCATTTAGCCGTCATCGCACGGACGAAAATGTCATCTAATGTCAGAATTACATGGGAAAAATAAGTACTATGTACAACGTAGTACTAATAACTTCCATGCAGAATTATCTTAACTACTTAATATTATAAAGCTGAAGAGTTTGTTTGTTTGTTTGAACGCGCTAATCTCAGGAACTACTGGTCCGAATTGAAAAATTCTTTTTGTGTTGAATAGACCATTTATCGAGGAAGGCTTTAGGCTATTTATTATTATATTTATTATATTTATTAAGATCACGCTGCAACTATTAGGAGCGAAGAAATAATGGAAAATGTAAAAAAAAACGGGGAAAAAATAACTATTCCACGCGGACGAAGTCGCGAGCACAGCTAGTTATTTATAATAATGCATAGGAACGCAAAGTAAGATTAATAAGTAAGCCATTTACATGAATATGTTTGCTGACATAAATATAATACGAAACCGCAGTCTGAATGTAAATCATACTCGGTCTAGCGTGCTGTATGGCATTTTTGTATAAAATATCTTGCTTTCGTGTACAACATAGACAATGTTTGGACGGTTTCATTTCGTTGAGAAGATGAGAGAGATTGTATTACCTGATTTGTTTAGTCTGGTTTATTTATAACTAGTTGCTGCCCGCGGCTTTGTCCACGTGAATATCGCTACGTAGTGTAAAACAAAGTATCGCTTTTCGTATCTGTCCCTATGTATGCATAGATGTTAAGACGTATCAACGGATTTTATGGAAGGTTCCTAGCTGTACAATTGTACTACAAGATTTATTTGTAAAGGAATACGAATGTTTAAAGAAGAAAAAGAAAATGTTTTTATGTTAAGAATTATTCCGTTTTTACTTCGAATGCAAAAATGTGAAAGTTCCCGATCAATATTGAAAGTTCTTTGACTTTTATATCTAACTCTATGGCAAACTACAGTTCAAAACAATCTCACCGCGATAATTTGTACCTGTTTTCCGATTACTTTCTCAGTACCTATTTCAGACAAACGTTTCGATATTTTCTGCCAATTGAGTGTAAATTATCTAGCTACGGTGTTAAAGTGTTAAAAACAAGAAGTAAAGTCTAAAAAATGACATAACAATAGAACCATAAGAATTTTTTCAAATACTAAAACCCTTAAATTAGGTTCTAAACTCTACAGATCCTATAAATCTGATTAGGGATAAAAGGCAGTAAGCATTAATAAAATGTGGAGAATCATTCTAGTAGCAACTTTAGCTATCTCTTCATATCGTGTAGCAGGCAAACTTGGGACTGATGAAGATGTAGACGAATCAGGTAATTTTGGTAACAAATTTTTATAGAAACCACGTCATGACCACAAAAAAGCGTATTATACGAATATTATTGTAATATACACTTTTATAAAGAAGGAAGACTTATATATTTTTTTGCACACATTTTTGCGTTGTGTTTGTAATGAATAACCTCAAAAAGTACTCTACCGATTTCAAAAACTCTTTCACCAGACACGGAACAAATACATATCAAATCAAATCAAATCCTTATTGTAATCTGTGCTCACAAATAATGAATTTGATTTTATTTGATTTGGAACAAATACATAGGTAATAATATGTTCATCACACGAACGTTTGTCCCGCCTGGGGATCGGACCAAGGGTCATCTCTTAATTCAGAAGACAGGGGTCATTACCAATTGAGTCACCGGCCAGAGATGAACTCCAAATGATTTTTTACAGACAACATCGATTTGGACGACAGCAGCGAAAGAGTAGGGGCCTCCGTGACGCAGATCGTGCAGCATCCCTATGCGGCTTCAGTGCTCAAGAACGAGAGCTACCTCTGCAGCGCCATCGTGCTCAACACCTACTGGCTGGTCACGTCTTCTAAGTGCTTCGATTCGTGAGTACATCATCATCACCATCATCAGCCTCTTGCAGTAGACTGCTAAACGTAGGCAGGAGCAAAAATAAAACAACTTGGGTACGGTGACAATGGAACCAACTAGGAAGTACACCATTTCGAACAAAAACAGAATCGGAGATATGTGGTTACAAACACACAACAAAAAATATATATTCAGTCAAATAGAGAAGCTGTATGCTGCTGTTTAAGAGAGGTAGGGCATAGCGAATCTTCGCTCGAATTGAGCCGCCCGTCCGGGAAAGGACCTCCACCCTATAGAATACCGCAGTCAAATGACCTCTGGGTCGTGTTTCTGCCGGTGAGTAGGGTTTCCGGAGCTCGTGGGGGGTTAGGGTTGGGCCGGCATGGCGGTAGCAGCTGACAAGTAACTGACCAGTTACTTGCCCGTTGTCACAGAGACTTGGGCTTCTCTTTCGCTTTCCATCAGGCGTAGGGAAGCCATTATGTCGAGCCACTATCAAAATTCAATAAAAAATAAAAAAAAGAAGCTCCTCCTTTTTTTTAAGTCGGTTAAAAAACAAAACCACCAGATAACACCACATGGCAGCCGGTGCAACCGCGTAATTGGTTAATTTTGACATGACACTGACATTTACACAGCAACTAACCAATCATATGAGTCTGTAATATCTATCAATCTATCTTTTTTGCTACCTAAACAATAGTGTATTGTCAGTCAAATATTACCCCGCAAATTCTCTTCGTTGTTCAAACATTTGTATATTTGCCGCGATTCGGCTAAATCCCCAGAATCACCAATATGAATCTTAAGTACTTAGTTAAACGGTATAATTGCCTTCGGTATTTGGTCTGACGATTACTACTAATGTGACCATTTGCAATTTTGTAAAACGGGAAAATAAATAAATATTGTAATACTAAAACATTATGTAACAATTGGCGATTTAAAAAGAGTAACTACCGAGTTTCTTGCCGTTTCTTCTCGGTAGAAATCTACTTTCCGAACACGGCGGTAGCTTCTTTTACATTGCTTTTTTTCATATTTTTACATTGCTTGTTGCTAACTTGACTATTCATAAGTGCTTATTTTAAGTCCATGTGAATAAAGGTATTTTCATTCAATTTTATTTCAATAGGAAAAACCTTGAAGAATAAATAGACGGACTGTGGTATTGAAAGAAAGAATTACTTAAAACAAGTTTATTTGGCATTCTACTGCTTCTTGAAGTAGGGGCCTAAGTTTTGACACAACGGCACAAAATAGAGATCTGGGATCTCATGGCATTACGAGGGAGGGATTTGGCATTCGGCCCCACTAATACTCATGTTTGTGAATTATCTTAATTGTTAACCTAAATTCGCGGCTAGTTCGGTTTCTCTTTCGGCGGAAAAACCAATATTTTGGTCCAACATTAATACAAAGTTACAGAAAGCGCCTCCTCCTACTTCAAAATTGACTAAGTGAAGAATAACCGAACAATTATTGAATTTCGTTAGATCCCGACGTTAAATTGAAAACGGCCCATTTCCCGCAGCTTACCTCGGCACCGGAATAAATTGCCGAAAAAAGGGACTGTCCCAATAAAAACCGAACGCATGGTGACTTTAATTAAGAGCCGAATTAATGAGCTACCTAGTCAGAAACGACTTGAAAAAGACAAAGTTGGAGAGTTTTGATAGAACGTTATAAGACATTCGAAGTTTTGAGTTTTAAACTCAGGAGTCTTTTGTATAAATGGACACCGGTTCGAAAGTTTTTGGCAGCAATTTACCTGCTTCGTGAGGAGGGTACAGACCATTCAGAGGGTACAGATACAATAACCCTTTCATTGTATTAATGCTTCTAATCTTTGGCACGTTCTGAATATCTTATTCCTACAGGATCTTACTTTTTAACTGCTGTTGGTGGTAGACGAGCAACCGGCCTGTCTGATGTTAAACAGGAAACGCTGCCCATGGACATCAGCAATGCTGAGGACACAGCCATACCGCTGCCTACAGCGAGGAAAGAGCTCTCTTTAAACCACGCTTAAAGGAGGACATGTCGTAGCGATCAGGAGACAGCGCGGCAGGAAGATTGTTCCAAAGCTTCATCATCAGGTCATTGCAATTCACTGCTGGTTATAGGCATCTCCAGTTGTTCGCCACTTTCGGCAAACATCAGGAGGATTTACCCATAATCGCCAGCCTGGGCAGGCGGGTTGGCGATCGCAGGGCGTAGACCCTCGCTCCGGTGACGCTGCTGCCCGTCATCGGCCTGTTGTTAAGCTACGCCTTCAATCGAGATGGTGAACGAGACCGTTCTATTCTTGATACATTGTTGATGTACTTCAAATCAAAATCAAAATACCTTTATTCACATAGACTTAAAATAAGCACTTATGAATCGTCAAGTTAGAAATAATGTAATAATATAAAAAGTAATGTAAGAATGTGAATAAAAGCAATTTAAAAGAAGCTACCGCAGTGTTCGGAAATTAGATTTCTACCGAGAAGAAACGGCAAGAAACTCGGTAGTTACTCTTTTTATTGTATGTTCACACAAAAAACATTTCGTATGTCTTAGTCTCCCCGTACAATATCCACAAAGTGAATTTTCAAATTGATAAAAAATGTTCAAAAAGATATTCGCGAGAGATATGAAGCCAATATGCTTGAAAAGGCACGAGGGTCCGACAATGAGATCCGAGTCCCACGGCTGAATGGGCGGACATATTGCGAGCCTTACAAATCGCCAAGGGAACTGGGTCACTGCCAGTCTCTAAGATTACCGCTGGAGAAGGCATAAGCGGCCGCGGAAGCGATTTATACCTTTCATTGCCGATTGGTTTATATGCCTATTTTTATAGTAGCTTGACATAGTGGCTTCCCTACGCCTGATGGAAAGCGAAAAAGAAGCCCAAGTCGCTGTGACAACGAGAGAGTAACTGATCAGTTACCTGCCAGTTGCCACCGCCATGCCGGCCCAACCCTAGCCCCCCCACGAGCCTATTTGTTTATTTTGACTGGCCAGATGGCCCATTTGATGGCCCACCTCTGCCTTCTGAGCTAAGGGTCGTGAGTTCGATCCCCGCACAGTACAAACATTTGTGTGCATGGACATGTTTGTATTGTTTAATATGCTAAGTATTTTTAATTTTATTTAATATAATATTAACTTTATTTCTTCTTTTTTTCGTAGATTTAGTGCCCAAGTTTGTGTACCTGTTTATCTTTTTCTATTGTGTGTGTAAAAATTGATATAAATATATTAACTCTGGTGTCATTGCTGTACGGATGGGAGCCTGGTGTTCTAAAATACAGGCAGATTTTTGCCTACATTAGACACCAGTCTGCCACAATTTAAAGTGACCAAAATAGTTATTATATTTTGTAGATCATTATTATTGTAACGAAAAACCTTTTAAATTGTGGTGGAAAATAAACGTTTTTATTATTATTATTTTTATTATTATTTATTTACAAAAAAAGTATCTAAGTAAGTTTATAAGTTGTCTAGCACCCATAGTACAAGCTTCGGCTTAGTTTAGTGCTAGATGGCGATGTGTGGCCCTGCGTGGCATGTCTTGGGTATAAAAAAAACGTAAAACAAAGACAAAGAGGTTATACCTCTTTGTTAAAGTGCTTCAAAAGAAACAAATATACCACTAAGATGGCAAACAAGCCTTCAGCCCGCCAGAAGTTAAGCGGTTACCGCAGCCTATGGACGCCTACTCGCCTACCTAGTTGTATTTGTCGTTGTCGTTGATTATAAGTAAAGCCTCCAGATATTTGACTAAAGTAGCGAACAACTGGAGAGGCCTATCTCCAGCAGTGGACTGCGATAGGCTGATGATGATGGACGCCTGCAACGCCTGCAATCACACACGCGTTGTAAAGACTAGGAGATAAAAGGCACTAATTCGTTTTCCGCTTTCGGTCTTAACTTACACCATTCCCACAATAAGATACATTGATTCTAGTGCAAAAAGGAATTTAATTAAATCTCGTCGCCACAGAGAGACTAGTTCTCTCTCTGTTGGACATCTCCGATGTCATTATGGTAAATGATAGTAAAAAGTTCTACTTACTCGTACGTCCTTGCTATGGGTCAGCTAGAATTTCTTATTTGTTTTTAGTTTCACGGCCTACTATTATAACTATTATACAGGAAAATAGTACTAATATCTATCTAAATAGATTTTAGTAGAATCACTATCTATATTTTGATATTATAAATCTTTTGTGTAAAGTAACGCCAAACACCAACAATACTTTTCGTAACAAGTTTATTATACACTAGCTGTGCTCGCAACTTCGTCCGCGTGGAATAGTTATTTTTTTCCCCGTTTTTTTTTTTACATTTTCCATTATTTCTTCGCTCCTAATAGTTGCAGCGTGATGTTAAATAGCCTAAAGCCTTCCTCGATAAATGGTCTATTCATCACAAAAAGATTTTTTCAATTCGGACCAGTAGTTCCTGAGATTAGCGCGATCAAACAAACAAACAAACAAACAAACTCTTCAGCTTTATAATAGTTAAGATAAACACTTCTCAATATTTTTCTCCTTCCGTCCAATTTATGATTCAAAACAATAACTGCCATTACTCTTCAACTGTCAAAATGACACACCGTCGCGCGCTCTAGCGCGTTCGGAAACATAAACCCACAGAGTACAAACGCTTAGATCTATACAGAATATTTAGACTTTTGTTGGGTCGAGTGATTACTTTTTTAACATAATTTCAAGACACTTCTTATAAAATATAATTTAGTCATAATATTACTACATATTTCTTTTGGAAACCTTACAATCGCGAAAAGCATTACATATTTTTACTACGTATTTTTTCCTTTAGTCTTGAGTAGGTACATAAGTAGGTAAATGTTATCTAAGCCGTAGCAAATTTATAATTGGTGCAGGACAATGGTTTTTGTCGTGAAAATATGATCCTAGATAAGATAAAAATCTGACAGATTTTTGACCAGAGCGGCCAATTTTCAACAGAGTTTAAAAATTACTCAACTCACTCGATTTTTTTACAGAAAACAATTACAATTTTGGACCCTAATTGTGCCCAAACCCAAGACTTCTCGGCTCTCATCCTCAGCACTTAACCTTTAGACTTATACTAACTAACAAGTAGGTACTTAGCCAAAACGTGAACTGAATGTAAACCTAACACTAAATTGCTTATCAACTTCCAGCCCAAACTAGGCTACAAAGGTAACTCAGCCCAAGGAGTCACAGAAAGGCAATCAAGCATTTATGGGTTACATTCATTGACTTACACGAATTAACCCGAAAACGCCCGCGGAACAAAAAGTGACCCGGCACCTTTTCTTTGTGGGGCCCTTCCGTAAGTATCGAATTGATTAACCCTTGCCCCGGGGCTGTTACACGGTAAGGTAAGGGTTGCCACCTTTTTCGGAAAGTGTGAGAACATACATTTCGCATTTTATACCTGCTGTCGAAAATTCTGAAGTAAAACAGACAAGCGGCTTCTTATTTAATAACTTTTACGGTATCATACGGAAGCGCGCGGGCTCAATGCATGACAAATGACAAACATGACATAAAAATAAATTAAATGACATGACATTAAAGATAAGCCCTCTTGTCCCAGGTTCAGGCACTGGATTGACTTGCATATTCAGGGATCTAAATTAGTACTACAGATAAGTGCGGCATATCTTTTTTTCTACTTCACAATATAACACAAACGCTCATATTGTTACCTGACACTAATATGTCCTAAACTTTCTAACACTAGCGCGAGCTCTAAACCGTTACAATTTAAGAAGAACAACGTTCGAGGACCCCTAACGCTTCTAACCGTTACGCAATCACACAATAGTTTGTCCCAAGACCAGAGACGTAGTTGGGACAAATTCGTAGAAGGGTTTAAACAGTCCAGAGCTGTTTAGGAGGTATAAAGTTTCGTTTTTATTTCGAAACCAATTTGGGGACCGCAATTTTGAGTGTTGCGACCGGTTTACTAGGAAAGTTGGGTCAGGGAAACGGGACGGTATTGCATTGAGTAGAATTTGTAAGATATTGTTATGTGTTGACCGAATCTTGGCGTCTTTAGCGGCCTTAGCAAAGCTATTTGTTACCAAATTGTTATACATATATTATATAATGTTATTATTATTTAATATACACCTACTTAAATAACCAGAAGTTCCAAAGACCAAAGGGTCTTTTATAGTGCAAATTTTTCCCACTCGATAAGAATCTACTGTTGGCCACAGGCTTCTGCAATTGTTCGCCATTTTCATCGATTTTAGGCTTCTCGCATCATTTTCAAGCCAACCTGCGCAAATCATCACTGCACCTGGTCTGAGGGCGTCCTGCAATATGGGCAAATTCTACGATGTGGCCACGACATATATAATATAGAAAACAACCCATATTGTGTTATTTCTAATGCTAAAAATAACGAAATATACCCTAGAGATAAATATGTACATTTCAGCTTAATGGTTAACAAATCGATTTAGCACTTAGTCCGTACATTCAGTGTGTTATAGAATATTGAAACACGCTTGTTTACTCATCAATCAATCGTCTCCCGGCCGGTCGATGATGAACACATTCCCTTTGTAATTTTTCGCTCTTTTTAACGTGTTTTCGTGTCAGATGCCATAACAAATTGTGTAAGCTTTGACCGTGCAAATAAATTGTTCGAAAATATTGCCCGGGGTCTTGTTTATGTGTTCTTTGTTTTAGATGTTTGTGTATAGTTCAACCTTGGATAATGTGCCATTGTATACTAAAAACTAAAAAGTTTAGCATCTCCTATTACCTATTTTTTTTTATAGTGGCTCGACATAATGGCTTTCCTACGCCTGATGGAAAGCGAAAGAGAAGCCCAAGTCGCTAACAACGGGCAAATAACTGGTCAGTTGCCTGTCAGTCGCCACCGCCATGCCGGCCCAACCCTAGCCCCCACGAGCTCCGGAAACCTTACTCACCTGCAGAAACACGACCCGGAGGTCATTTGGCTGCGGTATTCTGTAGGGTGGAGGATCTTTCCCGGACAGGCGGCTCAGTTCGAGTGAAGATTCGCTATGGCCTCGGTGGTGACCTTACTTTTTAAACCAGGGCTCGTGGGATCGATTGTCACTGGGGCAAGCAGATCTGATTTTTAATACCCAAAACACAGTTAAACTATTTGCTTTGGGAACAATTATACATTATCATTATTTACAGTTCATGTAGGTGTGTCACAGAAGTGTTTCTTCATCTGTTTTTTGCAATAAAAGTAGCCTATGTCCTTTCTCAGAGTCTAAAGATTGTATTTGCCAAATTTCATCAAAATCGGTTGAGAGGTTTAAGCGGAAAAGCGTGACAGACAGACAAGAGTTACTACCGCATTTATAATAAGTATTAGTAGGGATTGTCTAGTATTAAAAAGTTGATTACAATCAATCGATGCAACTATTCTAAGTACGGCTCTGCCTATATCCCTTACTAATCAATCGTGTTAATCCCACTTTTTTGTTCGCAGGGACGTGATATCCTCGTATGTGACCCACAGGAACCTCGGCAACTTCTCGGTGAGGGCCGGCAGTTCGTATAACAACAAGGGAGGTTCGATTTACAAGGTACGTCCCTTCAAATCTGGATGTAGATGACGCAAAATGGGATGTAAGGGGGCGACCCGACATCTTTTCGCTCCAAGCCAACCTCATTCTGCTGAATAACAAACGAGGCGCTGGCAACCGACTGGTGGCGGTATAACCATCACGATTAAAGGCGTAGCTAAAAACCACAGACCAATGACGGGTTGCTGCCCGTCACAGAGCAAACTACACTCTGTTATCGCCAACCTGCCTGCCCAGCGTGGCGATTACATCCTCCAGATGTTTGCCCTAGGTGGCGAACAACTGGAGAGGCCTATGTCCACTCATCATCATCATCATCAGCCCACATCAGTCCACTGCTGGACCTAGGCCTCTCCCAATGCTCGCCACTTCGATCGGTCCCGGGCCTCTCGCATCCAGCACTTGCCAGCCGTCCTACGCAAATCGTCACTCCACCTGGCCTGAGGGCGCCCTACACTACGTTGCGGTCTCCACTCCAGAACTCGTTTACCCCAGCGGTTTTCGGTTCTGCGGCTATGTCCACCAGTGGACTGCAATAGGCTGATGATGACCTCCAAATCACTTAACATTTTTACTCGACATAACATAGATTCGAAGACTTATCAAATTAGATTGAGTCATAAAGGATCTTTTTGCTTCTTTTTGTTTCAGATCAAGATGTTAATAAACAACTTCGACATGAAAGTTTCGGCTGTGAAGCTGCAAGAGCCTCTGACCTTCGGCTCAAGAGTGGCAGCGGCCAGGCTCCCCCAGGTGGAAGACGAGGTCACGCTGGGCTACCTGGCCTCTATCGTCGCCTGGACACCCACTGGGGTAGGCTTTCATAGTCTGACTTGGTAGTGATTCCTGCCTCTGAAACCAACGGTCGTGGGTTCGATTCCCACCCGGGACATACATGTGTGAGTTCATCACATTCACATTTGTGTTTGTTCCGTGTAATTAAGTTCTGTTTTTTATTTTATTTAGTACAAAACAAAGTCGCTTTGGATGTCTGTCCCCATGTAGGTACGAGTATGCTTCTCTTAGATCTTTATAACTACCTATGCAACGGATTTTGATACGGTGATGTTGTCTGATATTTATTTATTATTTATTAATTTGTGTTCCAGCACATTCGAGTGGTGAACGCACCAATCATTGAGGCTGGTCTCTGCGAACCCTACACCAAGATGCTGCCGGGGCATTACATCTGCATGGGTGGAGTCCAGGACCCCAACAGGCACTTTTGTAGAGTAAGTATACGATACCGATCCTGGTAACTTATTAAGAGAGGCATCTTCGCTTTTGCATCGTATGCCCTCTGAGCCTCTCCTTCGAGCCCCGAGTGGTGAGTCCGGGGGCGCGATCCACTCATAGGGGCGTAACGGTGTGGTGGGTGCAGCCACACCGTTGCACGAGGTCCGCCTGGGGAGCACCCTATTGCTCCCCGGAAGCCGGGGGTAGGGGTATTTGCCCTCCCCGGACCAGGAGTGCTGGCCGCTTGTCATCTGCGGCTGGCCAGGGCATGCAGGGATGCGGCGGTATGCTTCGGCGTTGCCCGTGTCCCTGCAACTTGCTGCCCACTGGCGACACAGGGGGGTTTAGTGGGTATACCCTCCCATTTCGGGAGGTGTGAGTCCCACACACCATGTCACCTCCCCCCGGAGGTGGCATGACGGTGCCTAATGCATTCCCCTCTAAAAAAAAGGCATCTTCGCTTGAATTGAGCGGCCCGGCCGGGCAAGGACCTCCACTCTATAGAATACCGCAGCCAAATGATCTCCAGGTCGTGTTTCTGCCGATGAGAAGGGTTCCCGGAGCTCGTAGGGTTGGGTCGACATGGCGGTGGCAACTGACAGCTAACTTACCAGCTACATGCTCGTTGTCACAGCGACTTGGGCTTGTCTTTCGCTTTCCATCAGGCGTAGGGAAGCCAATATGCCGAGCTACTTTAAAAAAAAATAGTGGCGTTATAACCATCAGGCAGGTTGGCGTTCGCAGATCGTAACTTCTCGCTCGGGTGACGCTGCTGCCCGTCATCGGCATGTGGTATTTAGCTACGCCTTCAATAGGGAATATGCATGAAAAATAGTTTCAGGTATTTACTAATTTATCGTAAAATAGATCAAAATCTACTACGAACAGTGAAAACAAAATCAAAATTGGTTGAAAAATGGGCGAGATACAGTCATTGAAAGTGAATATATCCGTCTCTCTCTCGCGAAACAGATTTTTCTATGGAGTTAGTACGGCGCTTACGGTACGTGACGTCAACTACCGCATCGGATCTCTCTGTCTAATCAATAACTTTAACGCTTTATAGCTCGCTTAATAGAAAAGATAGTTTAAAAATTCTTCGAAGTCATGCATATGCATATTCAAAAGTCATGCATATTCCCTATTGTGATGGTTATACCGCCACCAGTCGGTTGCCAGCGCCTCGTTTGCTATTTGGCAGGATGCACCACGGGCAGGTGTGGTTGGCTTGGAGCTAAGAAATGATAGGCCGCGCCCTTTTGCATATTCATACGTGCTATGACAAAAATATGCAGCATTAAAACTCAACTGGCATTTTCCAACTTAAGGAAAATATAGTAACATTTTTAAAGAGGCTATAAAACCTCGTTGCGTGGAAGAAACAGTTCGTAAGTCAAGTTTATGTTCCACTAACATTGTTTTACACTCTTTTATAACGTAAAAAATGTGACAGTTACTTTCAGGGCATCTAGGGTCGTAAATACGGGTATCATAGTCGCTAGATGTGGTTATATTTCACTAATAAATATGAACTGATGTACCTTTGGGGCGCTGAAAGGTACTTCGTTGTAGCGAGCGAGATATTTGAAAGGTTTAGTCGTAAAGTAGCTTTATTCGTAAAGTATTCATTCTTAGTTCAGTATGGAGCTCGTGGGGGGTTAGGGTTGGGCCGGCATGGCGGTGGCAACTGACAGGTAACTGGCCAGTTACTTGCCCGTTGTCACAGCGACTTGGGCTTCTCTTTCGCTTTCCATCAGGCGTAGGGAAGCCATTATGTCGAGCCACTATATAAAAAAGAATATGAGAGGCCCGATGAGTTTGTTTGGTAGTGATCTCTGCCTTCTGAGCCAAGGGCTGTGATGAAGATGAAGCGCGCCTACCCAACAAAAATCGATTAAGGTTTTACTTGGGGCTCTAACATCAAATCCCAAAGATTTATTCTCAAAATCGTTTATTCAATTCAGTTTACTTGTTTTTCCTTCAAATTCAAAACAAGACCAATAGGAATGTTCTTGTTTATTGGAGTATGAATACTGACGAGGATTAATGCTTCATAAATGGTAATTTTTATGACCAACTTTATCCATCAAGTTGTGAACTCCTATTATGCAAACTTTTACTTAACAACGCCAATAGGTACTTAGTTCACTTTTAAAGTTATGATCATGGTTACCTAAGCGTAGCAAAAGGGTGATGAATCTTTGAATACCTATTTGGAAATCCGAAATGACAATTGTCATTGGGAGAGTCCTTTGTCCAGCAGTGGACATCTCCAGGCTGATGATAATGATGAGATAAGGAAAATCTTATTTACCTACTAGCTGTGCCCGCGACTTCGTTCGCGTGGCAAAGAGTTTCATCCCCTTGGGGGTAGAGTTGATCCAGATCCTTTCTTAGACATCTACCTGTATGCTTAATTTCAACCCTCCAGTGGTTTGGGCTGTGCGTTGATAGATCACCATGTCAGTCAGTCAACTTCGAATTATACATATGTACCTATATATAAAGATAATAGTCTCTCTCTCGTCTAGTACTACCTACTACTCCTCAAACAAAAATTATTTAGTAAATTTTTAAAAACCACCCACGTATTTACCATTAAATTGGGATGATGACTAAAAAATAATTTAATGTCCATCAGATAGATTAATGAAAAATATTGGATACGTATTTTTTATTTTGCCTCTTGTTCAAAAACTTACGAAGATACATTGATTTTAAATGTCACATGACGTCACGTTAGAGTACAAAATATACTCTAACGTGACGTAGTTAGCCCCCACTCCGTAACTTTAATGCGCTATATCTAAGTATTTTCTTGTTATTTCGACAAATCAAAAAATACGGGTCTTATATTTTTTTATTATCTAAGAGACGGACTAATTATTTTCTTCATTTTCATACCTTGTCATCATCCGTATTCTCTCTCCAAATCTCATACGCGCTAAATCTTTGAAGAGTTCCACACAGTATTCCCTCACTCATCGCAACTTTCCCCACATCCTAACCGCGCCTAAACATTTCATGCGCAAACTGAAAAACTTGAATACACCACTGCGCAAATTTCAATCCGCATCGGTTGAATTATGAACGCTCCAAGGCCCCTGACTCATCCTTTCTGAGAAATTTTACACCCTCCGGCTAAGGATAAAGTGGCGACGACAGTGAGATACATCTTCCCTGACCTTGGGTAACAGTAATGATAGTAGGCGCTGTTTTCATAGCAAATAGACGTGTTTTTGTGTTTTATTTTTATACCGCTAACGGGGTAACAAGACTACACTGTCTGATGTTAAGCGGTTACCGCAGCCGCTAGCAGTATATATTTGTGGTACCTTCGTTGTTCTGATACCCTTAACACAAGTGCTTAAGCTACTTACTTTGGGATAAGAGCAATGCATGTGATGTTGTCTGATATTTATTATTAAAATTGGCGGACAATTAGAGAGGCACATGACTTGACTGTTTTTTAGGGTTTCGTAGCCAAAATGGCAAAAACGGGACCCTTACAGATTCCTCATGTCTGTCTGTCTGTCCGTATGTCACAGCCAGTTTATTCCGAAACTATAAGAGCTACATTATTGAAATTTGGTGCGTAGATGTATTCCGTAAACCGCATTAAGATTTTAAAATAAAATCGGAAAAATATCCAAAATTTTTGGGGTTACATACATAGAACTGAAACTCAAAAAAATTTTTTTCATCAAACCTATACGTGTGGATAGGTATTTGAAAATGATGTTGAGGTTTCTAACATCATTTTTTTCTAAACTATAGTGGTAAAATGTGTGTGTGTGTGTGTGTTATCAAACATTGGACTACATTATTAGTGCTTATTAAGGATCCCTAATCCCTAAAGATTTTGTAGCAATAAATATGACTCGGTGGCTCAATTGGTAGTCTAGTAACCCCTACCTTCTGAACTTCGACTCTTGTCGTGGGTTGAATTCCCACTAGTGGAAAACATCCATGTGATGAACATTTACGTTCTGATGAAATGAAATGATACCAGTATCATGTTACCTTACTGTATATTTTACTCTGTGGTATGGAATTGGATTTATGCATACACGGTGGGCTTAGGCAAATCGATTCTTAACAAGATTGCCAAAAAATGGAAACTGTGCATATAGAACGCACCGCAGATCGAACGTTACACTGCCATTGTAAAAAGAACTCTACTGTCAAAGTAGTAACGTTTGAAAGTGTATAGGTTTAAAAGGTATTAAAGTTTATTTCTGTGACATTGAACGTTGCCTGCCTCTGAAACAGTGGTTGTATGTTTGATCCCCGTATAGTACCTATGTACAAACATTTGTGTGCATGAACATGTCTGTTTGTGTTGGTCTGGGTGTTTGCCATGTACAATATGTATTTATTTTCCTAAAAGGTATCTACGTAAGTTAATCAGTTGTCTAGTACCCAAAATACAAGCTTCGGCTTAGTTTAGTACTAGATGGCGCTGTGTGGCCCGAGCGCACAGCCCGAGCGTGACATGTCTTGGGTTTTTTTTATTTTATTTTTTGTATTGTAACATGTTCTACGAAAACTAGATTCAGGTCCTAATTCTGTTATTCCTATACCTATAATGTTTTCACCTCATTTTGCAACAAATTTTAGTAGTGATTCCAGATATAGGTCAGTATTTATGGATTCTTTCTTGTAACCATAAACAAAACATACTAGTGTTTCTATACGGTCAGCGCGCTCTATTCCAGGCTTCAATAAGTAAAGTTTTTAAAAAAAGGAAAGCACTGTAGGTACTTCCCATGATATCAGCACGTTTAAAAAGTCAATCACGATCCTATCAGCGTTACCTAAGCCGCGACTGCCTCCCGTGACGTAATCCACTCCGCGCCCTCACGCACCGGCTAAAGATTTGCCTGCTTACACGAAAACGGGAGTGATTTTGAGAGCTTAAACGCTAATTTCCCGAAAGATTTCCGAGTTATATCCCCAATCACTTCCTATTAATCTGACATATCTACTAATATGTATAACTCACTGATATGATTCCGATCTCAAGTGAATCAGCTAAGATTTACCTACTCAATACGATACTATTCAAATTTGCAAATACGATACCTCACTAGTTTAATGAATTCACGTGATCAAATACTAGTTTAATGAATTCACGTGATCAAATACTAGTTTAATGAATTCACGTGATCAAATACTAGTTTAATGAATTCACGTGATCAAATACTAGTTTAATGAATTCACGTGATCAAATACTAGTTTAATGAATTCACGTGATCAAATACTAGTTTAATGAATTCACGTGATCAAATAAGAACATATTCTTATTTAATTAAACTCGGGTGCCGTAGAAGACGAGTAAGGCTCTCCCAACATTTATCGACGCGGAATCGGCTTACTCCGAGTGCGTATCACACATTCTACGTTTAGGGGCAGCGCAGACGACAGACTATCCGTGACGCACTTTTTTGCAATTATATGCAGTAACGCACACGACGCGCAAAAATCTGTCGCGAATATTTCACAGACTCAACGCACACGACGCACATCTTCAATCATTCTGTCGGCAGACCTAGACGCTCTTTTTAAATGTCTTAGACGCAGATTCTATCGCACAAAAAGTCTGTCGTCTGCGCAGCCCCTATATAATGTGTAAACTCACTGATATGATTCCAATCTCAAGTGAATCAGCTAAGATTTACCTACTCAATACGATACTATTCAAGTTTGCTTTGAAAATAATACTTAACCTTATTAGTTTAATCAATTCACGTGATTAATTTAATTAAATAAGAACATATTCTTAATGCATGAAAAAAGGAAAAATACGTGTCTTTTATTTTTGAATAAGCTAAAAGACGGACTAATTAAAATTTTTAGCCATAATAGCCTATTTATTGCGTGTAGTAGACACATCCCAAATGTAATAACGTCTCTCTCATCCCTACCCAGAAAGACAACGGAGGCGGCGTCATACAAAACAACACCCTCGTCGGGATAGCGACCTTCCTGCACACCTGCGCAGTCTACACCAAGGTCCACGCCTTCCCCAAGGTGGCCAGCTTCACCAGGTGGCTGGACTCCGTCATATGGGACGAGGAATCCCGCCCCACCACCTCCACAGAACCCACCACGAAGGTAGTCACCAACGCAACCGAGAGAACGGAGAGCCAAACCTTCTTCGCAGACCCAAGGAAATTCCTGCTCACTCTTCCTTATGACCCTATAAATGTACCTTTAGTACCGGCCGGGGATGACTCGGTTATGCCCCGGATTTCCCTATACGAGTCCTATTTGAAGAACCTGGCAAAAGCTAGGACGTCAACAACCAATCCGCCTGCGGAGATGGACTTGAAGAAGAGACAGTGGCTGCAGAAGTATGGTAAAGCTGCCCTGATGATGCCAAACACTATATTCGCTAGGAAATATGATGGTTATGACTATAACTGATGTTGGAAAATAGTATTGTTGTAAAGTTTATATCTTAGCCTTCAATATTAAGTGTAAATAAAATGTTAACATCATTGCGTGAATTTCATTCTGTGATTTCGATAATTCTATGCTTGTATACTAGACGGGCTCATGTGGTAGTGACCACTGCCTTCTGAGCCAAGGATTGTGGGTTCGATCCCCGCACAGTACAAACATTTGTGTGCATGAACATGTCTGTTTGTATTGGTCTGGTGTATGCTATGTTTTGTATGTATTTATTCACAAAAAAAAAGTATTTAAGTAAGTTTATCAGTCTTATCTAGATAACTGATAAACTTACTTAAATACTTTGGTACTAGTACCATCACAAGCTTCGGCTTACCTACTTTGGGGCTAGATGGCGATGTGTGGCCCAGCGTGGCATGTCTCGGGTTATTTATTTAGATGATACACACTTCATAGACTAGACTCTACGCTTCAGTTATTTCAGATAGGTAAACATTTCATTGGCTTACATTATCGGCGTCGTATCCCGTGTGCAGGAGAAAGGACATGCCCGGCAGGATGTATAGTGAGCGATGGTATGAGGCGAGTGAGCGATGGTATGAGGAGACAAACCGCAAATGCAGGCCATGTCTGACTTATTCGTTGAGGTCATCATACTATATACTCGTATTTTTGCGCGGTCGAGTTGTGAGCTATTGGGTTAGGCCTATGGGACTGATATAGGCTGATGATGATGATGGACTGTTAACCCTACGCACAAAATACCCTACGCACAAAATACACTACGCATAAGATTGAAGACTTGGTGTCCGAGCCCAACATCATCGGTGTAGTCAAATCTGCCAGACTCCGTTGGTTCAGGCATGTGGAGAGGAAGGCAGATCGGGCAGTCAAGCTTACATGGGACGGCCTATCGGACGACGCCCGGTTGGGCGTCCCAGGTACCGTTGGACCACGGAGCAATCGTGCGTTGGACGGACGAAGTGGAGAAGGAACTACTTGGGCTACAGATCGGCAACTGGTCTGAGCTGGCCCAAGATAGACAAGAACTGATGACGTCTTGGTGGACATATACATAGGACCCTCGACAATGACGAAGGGGGCGGGATTTTTAGTGGGTATTTCCTGCCTCACTTCCATCTTCGAGGCGAGGTGAGTCCCACATACCTCGCTGCTCCTTCAAGCAGCGGGAATGCCTAAATGCATTTTCCCCGGTAACACAAAAAAAAGGGAAGAACGGCGTCTTGTTGTGTCGGAGGCCAAGAACCGCTACTGGTCGCTGAGGCAGCGGAGTAGTAACCAGTATTCAATAACGAATGACCCAATGAACTGCCATTAGGTCAAATTAATTATATCGCCATGTTAGTTCGTACGTCTAAATCGCGGGCAAATTCAATTTTAATACGATCTCCGCGCCACGTATGCAAAATGGAGGTTTAATTTCCGCTGGCCCGATCTAGCATAATAAATGTGTCTGTCCGTAGGTTTCGTATATAATTAAATGCTGTTCGACAGTTTAGGGGCATCGATTGGTGTAGATTCTACCAAGTTTAATGGCGTCTGATCATTTATTTGTTATTCAATCTCTACTGCATTTATTGTCTTGGTATTTCACAACAGTTTGCCGAGAACTCGAGAATAAATAAATAAATAATAATCCAAGATGGACATCTTGGATTATTCATCATCGTCATCATCATCATCAGCCTACATCAGTCCACTGCTGGACATAGGCCTCTCCCAATGCTCGCCACTTCGATCGGTCCCAGGCCTTGAATTATTATTTATTAACATCTGGAGAGTATACCCATAATCGCCACGCTGGGCAGGAGGGTTGGCGATCGCAGGGCGTAGCTACTGACTCCGAACGCTGCTGCCCGTCATCGGTCTGTGGTATTTAGTAACGCCTTCAATTGTTATGGTTATACCGCCACCAGTCGGTTGCCAGCGCCTCGTTTGTTATTCGGCAGGATGGCCCACGGGCAGGTGAGGTTGGCTTGGAGTAAATGATGATAGGCCGCTCCCTTACATCCCATCCCTTGGCTTGGAGTAAAGATGACATTTCTTTACATCCCATACGACATGCAATACTACTATAAAAAGGAAAAAACAAAGCTTTTCCTTTCCTTATTCTATCGTCGCATCTAGATACCTATTCCGCAAATCCTTTTGATTGTAAGCCGATTTACGGCGACAATGTACCTAATCGGCCAATGGTAGCTAATTGTGTCAATATAGACACTATTGTATTAACGAGCTCATTGAGTGTCGTGATTGTGTAGGGGATGGGGATTGCGAATTGGATTGTGTTAGCCGCAAGTAGGTAATTTTCCCGTAATATATTTTTTTACTAGCTGTGCCGGCGGCATCGCACGCGTGGATATCGGGTTTCAAAAATAACGGATTTACATAAATTTGTACCTACATTTTAAGACAAAAATTTTACTGATTGCATTTTTGGCATCAGTATCGATCACTAATCACCTCCTGATCGTTATTTTAAAAATATATTTCATGTACAGAATTGACTTCTCTACAGATTTATTATAAGTATAGATAACCGTCGGTGTGATGCCCTCCAGCGAGTTGGACTAAGAACTAATTTTTATGCAAGAGCCACACTACACTACACTTACACTTTCTACACTACACATCACATATTTGTTACTCCTACTTCACACTCAAAGTGTAGAAAATCAAACGCGAGACCAATTACTCTCCAAAACTCAAGTGTCGCGCGGGCCTTAACAAAATGTCGTCCAAAAACGCTCTCTAAAATCCTAAATGGTTATTTACAAAGAGAATTTTACACTTAACCCTCGTACCTGGCAGACCCTCGTCAGGGCGCGCCGACAGCGGACCACAAATACCGTTATCTGTTTACACATCCGACGGAATTTGCGTACGAATACGCTTTAAATCTTGTAATTATTGGCGATTATTAGATACTTGCAGCATTTTGTACAAATAATCAAAGATATGCCACAGCGCCATCAAGTCAATTAAGAGGTAGGGCAGAGCGAAGTTTCGCTCGAATTGAACCGCCCGCTCGGGAAAGGACTTCCACGCTATAAGAATACCGCAGTCAAATGACCTAGGTCGTGTTTCTGCCTAGTGTTACCGCTACATCAGGCGGGCCGTAGACTTGTTTGCCACCTCAGTGGTAAATATAGAAAATAGTGTCCCGACTCAAAAATCATGTTCATATTATAATTATGGAGGCCTGGTTCCGTAAAGAGTAATAAATAGCTACAATAAACGTGGTATAACTAGCTAGGCGAATGGTACGTAGATAGAACGACGTAAGCGCTGACACTGTCCAGGTCATCATCATCAGCTATAGCAGTCCACTTCTGGACATAGGATAGGCCTAGGGAAAACATCTGGAGGATATACCTATAATCGCCACGCTGAGCAGGCGGGTTGACGATCGCAGGGCGTAGTTTCTCGCTCCGGTGATGCTGCTGCTCGTCATCGGGTATGGTATTTAGCTACGCCTTCAACTGTGATGGTTATACCGCCACCAGTCGGTTGCTAGCGCCATTGTCTGGGTCGCTGGCGTTGAAAACACCTGGTCTGCCCATCGCATGCAAGGACTAACGCATAAACTCAAAGGAACCTAATGTGTTGTAAAGAAAGATGTTTTTTTCTACCTTTACTAGTTTTCTTGAAATGTCCCGGTTTACAAAGTTCCGTTCGAATTTCGTCTAAGACACGTATACGCGCGTCATCGGCGCGTCGACCGCGCGTTTATAACGAGCCGTGTGTTACCTTACAATGTTTGTCGCGGTCGGGGAATGTCGTGGCGGGTCGTTCCGCTAACAGCTTGTAATAACAGGCGTATTAACGTGACGACATGACGCTGTATCCGCAAATGTTTGCGCTTGCTAATTATGCCCTCTATCTGAAGGTTGTCTGGAAGAGATCGCTACCGGCGATATAACAGCGGTAAGAGAGGTAGGGCAGAGCGAACCTTCGCTCGAATTGAGCAGCCTGTCCGGGGAAGGACCTCCACCCTATAGAATACCGCAGTCAAATGACCTCTGGGTCGTGTTTCTGCCGGTGAGTAGGGTTTCCGGTGCTCGTGGGGGGTTAGGGTTGGGCCGGCATGGCAGTGGCAACTGACAGGTAACTAACCAGTTACTTACCAGTTGTCACAGTCTTCGCTTTGGGTTTCCATCAGGCGTAGGGAAGCCATTATGTCGAGCTACTATAAAAAAAACAGCCTTAATTGTACTACAATATGTCTGTAGTAGGTACTTACCCACTTGTGCATTTAAGAATGTTTAGAACTATCAAGACCAAGAATCTCAGGCCAGGTGGAGTGACGATTCGCGCAGGACGGCTGACAAGTGCTGGATGCGAGAAGCCCGGGATGCCGGGATCGAACAAGGTGGCAAACATCGGGAGAGGCCTATGTCCAGCAGTGGACTGATACAGGCTGATGATGATGTTGAAAACCAAGAATTACAAAGTTAAAGAATATCGTTTTTTTACATGATAAAAAGTAGACAAAATCAAATTACAATCGATTCTCAACATGTTCATAAAAATAAATTGGGGACTTCTCTATGAGTGACTAAGATATATAGCCCTTATTATTTATATGTGATGTTGTGTGATATTTATTTTTAGTATAGGTACATTTACTGCATTACACCTTTATTGCATTTATTGTGTCTTTTGTGCAATAAAGAATATCTATCTATCTACATTTGGAAGTCATCATCGTCATCATAGTGTTTGGCTGATTGGATGTAGTTCACGTCGTATGTGAATGTCGAGGAAAGTAGCCTTAATTGAATAAATACTCTGTGCTTGTCCTATTTCAATTATCACAATGTTTATTTGCACCATAATTGGTAGTAACTACACTTATATATGGCCCTCATATAATTATGACAGTTTATAGAGATATAAATTTAAAATTCACAATCGTAAAATCCCAAATTGCCATAATACGACTGATGGATTTATTTATAGATAAATTCAATTGAAAACGGATTCGATGTACCAGGAGAGCATAAGTGCAAAGGTGGCGTCAATAAAATATTCGATAGTGAGCACATATTGCGAGCGAGAGTGCCGAGAGGTCCCGGGAATCCTAATTTGCATAGTGAGTAATTTGAGCCGATTGTACGGAAGGGAAGAGCGGCTCGAACGTATTGCTTGAGAGGACTGGAGTGACCATGTTAGTCAAGATTAGAGGACTGCATTAAAAGGCTAAAATGTTAAGTGACCCGCCATCTTTTCGCTTCGGGTATTTTTTTTATTCTTTTTTTTATTATTTATTTACATTACCAACGACTGTTGCATGAAAATAAATTTTTCATTTAAACTTTATTACTATTACACAATGCACAATCTCTTTTAGGTAACCATCACTTTTAAAACAGTTTCACATCATTTTAAATACATTACAAATCTTATCTATGCATTGCCTACTCTAAAACAAGAATTAAACAAAGTATTTAAGATTATTGTGACGTAACTAATGTAGATAATTATTATGTTCTGCTAAGTCGTAGTACATTATTTTGTTATATAGTTAATAATATGTTATTATTATTCGTAGCACACGCGATGTAAGGAATTGTGAGGCAATTTTTAACATCTTATATCTGCACAGCTTGGCGATTGTGGGCAAAGTCTCTAGCTAGATGTTTGCCCAAAGTAGCAAACATGGGAAGAGGCCTATGTCCAGCAGTGGACAGTGATAGGTTGATTATGATTATATTCATTTGGCATCGAATTCACTGAATTACAAAAAGCTACGCGAAAGCTATATTCCTGAGATTAAATTGAACAGGCAGACAAATGAGTGTGCTTAAACTTTAATAAGCATAATTAACACTTTAGTATACAAACAATGACGTCACAAAGAGATGTATTCAAATTAAAAGCTCACGAGCTATGAAACATCATTGTCTGCGGGCGACTCAATAAGCACGCAATTGTGATAGACTAGGATCCTACAGATAAATAAATAACCCAAATAATGCCACGCTGGGCCTCAAAGTGTCACCTAGTCTCAAACTAAGCCGAAGCTTGTATGAGTTCTAACTGAAACTTACTTCGATCCTTTTTTTGTATCATTATCATCAGCCTATTGCAGTCCACTGCCGGACATAGGCCTCTCCAGTTGTTCGCCACTTAGGGCAAACTTCTGGAGGATATACCTATAATCGCAATGCTGCATAAACCCTACTCACCAGGAGAAACACGACCCGGAGGTCATTTTGACTGCGGTATTCTATAGGGTGGCCGTCCGTAACCGCACGAGCGGCTCAATTAGAGCGAAGATACGCTATGCCCTACCTCTCTTAATGATGATGATCATCAAATATAACGACCCGATCCCAAAGTTATATGGACCATTAATGATAATGTTTCATTAAGACACAAACCTACACTTTTTTCCAACGGATCTCGGAGTATGAAGTAATAAAATATTTTTGTCAGTGCACATCACAATAATGACAAAGAAAAATATGGCCGTTCCATTTACGGTTCGCAGTCGATTAGGCTTCGCCGTCACTCAAGCTAACGACCGGTGAACAGCGTTATTGTCAATTTGATGGAAAACAAAATTCCACGCCATTGTACCAGATACGGGCGGAATTAGTTTAATGTTTTATTTTGGCATGCGTTCGCTCCTTTTACAATAAAAGTGAAGCTAGATATGAAGTCGTAATGAGCAAGGCATGATACATCAGTTCTTCAAGCGGTAAGTAAGTTAAATAAATAACCCAAGACATGCCATGCTGGGCCACACAGCGCCACCTAGCCCCAAACTAAGCCGAAGCTTGTACTAAGGGTACTATACAACTGATAAACTTACTTAGATACATTTTTTTGTAAATAAATAGATACATACTATACATAGAAAACACCCAGACCAATACAAACAGACATGTAAATAAACACAAATGTTTGTACTGTGCGGGAATCGTATCCACGACCCTTGGCTCAGAGGGCAGAGGTCACTACCAAATGAGCCATCGAGTCAGTCGTTTCGGGGCTAGATGGCGATGTGTGTCTGCATGCATGTCTTGGGTTATTTTAATAAAGAAACTGAAGACCCAACAGTCCCATACGTATTAGCGATAGTCTTGTCACCCCATCCAGAGAGGAATATTGACAAATACCTTCCCTTGGCCCGGCCTCTATCAGCCAGACCGTACCGTACCGTACTCCTGCATACAAACTGCCTGATATCGGGGAGAGGCAATAAAAACAAGTGATGTTTTATTTACACTTCGGTAAGTTGTAAATCTTGGTATCTATGGAGTTCCATTGGTGCAGAAAGCATACATTGGTTTTGTTTTAAATTTTAGTCTGTTTTTTTAGCATTAGAAAGAATTTTGGTATTTTTGTATTGCATATTATTACAATAGTAGATCGAGAGTTCGAGTTCTGGAGTGAAGACCGCGTCTCGGCAAACGTAGTGTAGGACGCCTCCAGGCCAGGCGGAGTGACGATTTGCGCAGGACGGCTGGCAAGTGATGGATGCGAGAAGCCCAAAATCAAGCACAGTGGCGAACCTTGGGAGAGGCCTATGTCCAGCAGTGGACTGAAGTAGGCTGATGATGATGATGAGTAGTAGTTAGAGTAGTAATTCAAAATATCAGACACTACAACTTAAACAATTTTCACTGCAATACCTACCGCTGTTTCTTTGTTAACCAAAATGCTACAATAACGAAGTTGTTGCCAAGTGTATACTTATGAAAGGACTTACATAATGATTGTTTACGCTCAGATTTAAATACTTTCTCGCACCTTGATTTATATTTGACACTAGCTGTGCCAGCGGCGTCGCACGCGTGGTTATCGGGATTCAAAAATAACGGTCTTCCATAAAATGGTGTCTATAAATTTTAAGTAGACCAATATGCAATACATTGGTGAAAACCGCATTCAATTCCGTGCAGTTGTTTTTGCGTGATGCGCGTTCAAACATACGCGTAAAAATTTCTCCCATTTTCCCAACACTTCCCTTCACTGCTCTGCTCCTATTAATCGTAGCGTGATGAAAAGTATACTATAACCTGCCCAGGAGTATGAAGAATATTTGTACCAAGTTTCGTTAAAATCCGTTCAGTAGTTTTTGTTTCTATAACGAACATACAGACAGACAGACAGACAGACAGACAGACAGACAGACAGACAGACAAAAATTTTACTGACTGCATTTTTGGCATCAGTATCGATGACTAATCACCCCCTGATAGTTATTTTTTAAAAATATTTAATGTACAGAATTGACCTCTCTACAGATTTATTATAAGTATAGAAGAAGATTATAATTGCCCGCACTCCGCTGGTCAGGACGAGTCCGCATACAAAAATCAAACTTCACTAACCAAACATAATAATTCGGTAACAAACAATCGTAACTTCATTTTATGCTACACAGCTAAGTTAACTTTTCCTCACAAAGTAGGTACAATAACCCTTTTACGCTCGACGACACAAGTTCCCTTGAAGTTCTCCCGATAAATACTCGCTCACTCACCGGCCCGCATGACAGGAGCGAGATACGGACAGAACACATAATTTTGCCTGAATATTTCACCAGGTAGCACCAGCCCCGGATCTAGGGCGGCGAGGGCCCAAGTCCCGGGCGGCAGATTCAGGGGACATTTCAATTCAAACTTGGCAGACGAATACACAATTTTTAATCTTACAAGCCCTATTTTCTGCTATCCTAATTCTATTTAAAGTATGTGTGGAACATATTATGTACCTACGTATACTCGTATGTTATATTTGAAATCTCTAAACTAAAAGTAAAGTCTTTTTGTTTTGTTGTTTTCGGAATGGTTTTGCAGTGAGTGCGATTCGCCTGATGATAAGCGATATTGTAGTCTACGATGGAACGTGCTCATGTAGTAAAAACCGGTAAACTCAAGATTCTTGTCTTGACCATTGGAAGTATTGTACGAACAGTCTAGTACCTAAGACTGTTCCTTCAGTACGCATTGCAAAGAACAACCATAACGACGGGTGTTCTTTGCAATGCATACTGAAGGAATAAGCTAATAATAATGAAAAAGTTTAAAAAAGGCTGCTTGGCTATTCATAGGACTGGTACATGAGGATAGCAGCTTTTTTTTATAGTAGCTCGACATAATGGCTTCCCCCATTATGTCGAGCCAAACCCCCCCCCCCCCCTGGTCATTTGGCTGCGGTATTCTATACGGTGGAGGTCCTTCCCCGGACGGGCGGCTCAATTCGAGCGAAGATTCGCTATGCCCTACCTCTCTTCACGTGGGTACAAATAAAACCTACTGCGATCGTCAACCCGCCTGCCAAGCGTGGTGACTAAGGCAAATCCCCCCAAATTACAATTATCATTGGGGGAGGCCTATCCAACAGTGGACGTTTGCAGGCTGATGATGATGATGATGAAAGGCGGCGAGGGTAGAGGCAGCATTTTATAGTCTTTGCCCCACCTTAAAAAATGAAGATCCGGGGCTGGATAGCGCAGGCAATACGGACCCACTATGTGATGTTACATGTTACATAGTACGCTTTCAGTCTGCATGTATTGTGTTGCATATTTTATGAGTAAAGAACACTCGCTGCTTGTTTTTAATGATAAAAAATGTACAACGAGACTTTTGTTCATCCCACTATCCTAGTGTAATATTTTAAATGAGAAAGTTTGTATGGACGGATTTGAATTCAACTTTACAGTGATATAGACCATACATACACTTAACTTCCACATATGCCTACTTGTTCAGATTATATTACTTCAATAGAGTCCGCAACTGGAGAGGCCTATGTCCAGCAGTGGACCGTGATAGGCTGATGATGATGATAGCTTGAATAGTTTCTGTCTTTTTTAGACAGTTTAAAACTACGTTTATCCCTCCTTTCCCCTCTCAGCACCAAGGCCACCTACATTGTACTACAATGTGTCTGCCGATGACGGGCAGCAGCGTCGCAGGAGCGAGGAGCTGCGCCCTGCGATCGTCAACCCGTTTGCCTAGCGTGGTAATTATGGCTATATCCTCCAGATGTTTGCCTTAAGTGGCGAATATAACTGGAGAGGCCTATGTCGCGCAGTGAACTGCAATAGGCTGATAATGATGCCTGTAATAATAAATAAATTCATTTATTCTCACCACAGAGAAACAAAATGAGGACCTCTCCAAAATTTTGAATATTAAACAGTTAGATAGTTTAGTAGTCCGAAAGGTCGTATGTAAGCTTATAAGCTTACCTATAGAATAGAATAGAATAGATATACTTTATTGCACACCATACAATCAACTTAAAACTAGTAAAATGGACATTAGTTGTACAATTAGGCGGCCTTATCGCTCCAAGCGATCTCTTCCAGGCAACCTCAGGGTAGAGGATAAATTAAACAGACAGGGTGAGGTGAGCTATAGACTGACAGAGATTGTTGATAGTAAAACATA
Organism: Conogethes punctiferalis; assembly: GCA_031163375.1. Classification (NCBI taxonomy): domain Eukaryota; kingdom Metazoa; phylum Arthropoda; class Insecta; order Lepidoptera; family Crambidae; genus Conogethes; species Conogethes punctiferalis. Next base: position 7,976,723 of record CM062099.1, read on the forward strand.
AATATTAAATACATGAGTACTAAATAAAATACAAATATAATAAATACATGAGTTTAGAATAATACACCATACATACATATATATATAAATATAGATATAATATATGCATAAATAATACGTACATATATACTACCATACATATATACCATTATATAGGAACGAATTATGCAGTGCCAGCGTCCGAAACCATGCAGTGTGATGATAAAAAGAAGAAGAGAATAAGAAGAGAAGAAATATGGAAATAGAATAAAACTCAAGATGCCAAAAAATGCTCTTTTACCCGAGCCTTGAATGAAGGAAGAGATTGGGACTGTCTGATGGATGAAGGTAAGGAGTTCCACAAGCATAAACATAGTTATGTCGAAAACGCGTATAAAACACACCAATTCGTAACCACCCTTATCGTCTGGACCATTCACTGGCTAGGGAAAAACTGCCAAGGGTGTTGTCAATAAACACGAAAATAAAACGGTTTTCCGGCCTTGAACCCGCATACATTTAGATAAGAACAAATAATACGTTCACATGTTTACTTCTTAGAGCAAGTAGGCTGGAGAAAGTACAGTCACTGGGATAATAATTATGATATTGTCTGCGTTAACGTCGTGGCTTGCTACACAGGCCACGATTTAATGCTGAGTGAGGACCTTTTGTACGTCCCAACTTCCGGAGAAATAAGATTGCTTCAATATCTTCGTATTTTATGTTTATTTTTGTGTTTAAGTTTGAAATTAGAGTTACGAAAATTAATAAAGCATTTTGAATAAGCTTTAGCTGCTAGTGGCACTATTAAAGGCGTATGTATTCAATGAAAGAATAGTTTTTTCCTTCTTTATATGGAGTAAAGTAATACTAGTGACTTCCATCGTGTGTTTTGTTAGAGCTATATGACAAGCAGGCGTGCAGGTGACAAGTGATTACTTGCCGTTGCTGCAGCGATTTAATCTTCTTATTCACTTTCTAATAAAAAAGATCATGGTAGATATGTCACCGAAAAATAACAAATCCCGTAAATTGATCAACTTCCTAGGTAGTTGATTAACTCTCGGAAAATAATACACCTAAAGTTATGCAAATAATTTTTTTGATTTGATTTGAATAAACAGCAGTAGAAATGTATTATTTAACGTATGTATACTTTACATTTAATAAACTGAACAATTTATGGTGGTGGCAACTGACAGGTGATTGATTTGGACGATTTGGGCTTCGCATCGCTTTCCAGACCCCTATCTCCTACAGGAAGCTACTTTAAGAAAGAAAATAAACAAAAATACCCGCAAAATTATCTAATTCTTTATCTAATAACAATTATCCGTGCCCGTTCTGTCCAGAAGCAGATGCTAACCTTCTCTTTGCGTGACTGTACTTATTTTCGTGAATATTTCATCAGGACTAATGGCGTCTTTGAGGTAAAGTTTGTGGACGTTCGTAACTACACATATAAAAAGGAAAATAAAGAAACAAATAAATATCGGCCATGTCTGTATTTCTAAATAAAATTCGGTATATATTAAAAAAGTAATCATGAAAAAAATTGTTGCACGGAGAGTTTTTATTTTTTACTAGCTGTGCCTGCGACTTTGACCGCGTGGAATAAGTTTTAAGTTTCTAAAATTGACGATAATTCCATATAATTTTTATATTTTTTTATATTTAATGATTATTTTAAGATGTTTCACTATGAGAGCCGTTATGTTAATATGATGCATAGTAACCGAACTACTAACCCAACTGACCAAACGTTCACAAAGAGTAGATAACACAAACAAAAGCGTACAAAACGGGCTTAAAAGCTAAAGATAGTCCGCTAAACGAAATGATCGTCGCCCGGCCCTCGATAAATACTGCTAATTGGTTTCGTGCGCTGCGGTTTGGCAGACTCCGGACGAGTGGTTCTAGTGGCAGCGGGGATTAGCATTAGACCCAAAACATTATCATTGGGGTACGAAAGAGTGGAGGTTCCTCTGTGCGGTGTGGTAAATGATAGATGTCCAAAGTCCAGTAGAAATATATATTTGGTGCACCGTATAATACAATTAATTACATGTTGCTAGCGAGTGGTCGGAATGCGCGGCGGGGAACGACTGCCTGTTAAGCAGCGCACAATACACAACTGCGTGCGCTACAAAACTGCTACTGTAGGCTGCATCGTATGTCCCTATCGCCAACCCGGCTGCCCAGCGTGGCGATTATGGGGTAAATCCTCCAGGTGTTAGCTCAAAGTGGCGAACAACTAGAGAGGATAATGATGATGTAGCAACGTCTATCTGTACCTCGCTACAACATACAATCCTACAACACGCCAGGAAAGTTTTCATAACGAATCGTTAAATCACGACCGCTTACCATCAGGTAGAGTGAGATCATACTGAACGCCCTTTTTATAAAAAAAAAATATATGCGACTAACCTATGTGGTCCATCGGACCGCGGTCCCCGAGCATGATCACCTAGCTCGGCGGAAGTACTTCTACTTTTCGTAGGGACCAGTCTGTTTCTACAATGACATCTCGTACCAATTCAAGATTTCACCATCTTGATAGTTGGAAGTCTTCCACGGTACTTTTTGCGCGGAATATTCTGCCACATGCAACGATTCTTTGGAATCAGCTTCCAGCTACGTCTTTTCCTAACGGATACGATTTTCAAGATCTTTAAGAAGCGAGCCTGCAATTTTTTTTTTTTATGCAAGAGGCGGCAGACGAGCAAATGTGATGCCTGATGGTAAGCAGTCGACACCGCCCATGGACACCCGCAACTCAAATCGAGTTTAGGGTCGCTGCCGGCCTTTTAAATAGGAGTACGCTCGTTTCTTGAAGGCTCCCATGTCGTAGCTGTTCGGAAATACTGAAGCAGAGAGTTGGTTCCACAAAACCGATGCGCGAGGCAAATTTCTCAAGGGCTGGCCCTGTAGGTAGCTGTGACTCCCCTGGTGTTGGGGTGCCTCTGGGCTGAAGTGACCAATTACCATTAGGTGGCCTTTAGACCCGTTTGCCCTCTCGGTCATAAAAAAACACTGCTGGTGAACCATACCAATCGATGGAACAAAAAGCAATCGGTTGTTCGACGGACGGATTGCGAGGTTTTGTGCCCTACAATTCGAATGAAGATCTCGTTTCTCTCATTTCTTTATGGCAATCATCAAATAACTTACAAATACCATATACATCTAAATAATACGAGACAATATCTACAGTCAATTCAAACATCGCAATACTGCAAAGAATGCAGAACGGGATACTCAGAACAATGGCACAGGTCCCATGGTTCATCACCAACTCGGAGATACACTCGAACCTGAATGTATCAACAGTGACTGAGGAAATTCGAGCCTCGTCAGAAAGGTACAGAAGACGGCTCGAGAACCACCCGAACATACTCGCGGCAAACCTAAGCGCAAAAACATATCAAAAGCGCCTTAAAAGAAAAGACATATTGTAGTGCCATTGCACTACACAATAAGAGGGCCTGTCCTCGCTGGAGGAGGCCCGATACCTGACAAAAAGCCTGGAACTCATCTGCTTATAGTGGAGAACTGATTGCAGATATAAACACAGAAAAAAAAAATATCTACAGTCTACGACACCTCCATCCAAATGAAATTAGTCCGTTTGCTCACACGATCAGCTTCAATAAACACTGCCACCTAATTCAGATATTTGTACACCATCTAGATTCGTATTTACACAGTATTACCGCCCGAGGAAATCTATCGTAGCCCGCTGTTACTGAGAACACGCCTTAAACAAATAGTCCGCACGAAAATAGCGAAGAAATTGTGCGTCCCTCAGTTTTCTTTGTTCCCTGTGTTTTGCGGGACGCCTGTAAGTTACTCGGGAGGAAACATTAATTTCGGCTTGTTTTTGTCGGCAGGTTATGTGTTATTTCGGTTTAATTGCTTGCCATGTTCGTTTCTTTCGCTGTCTTACTTATTGTGTGGGATATGTGTGGTTTTTGCTTTGATTTATTTGTTTAGTTCTGACTCACTTAACGTCTAATTTTCCCCATGAGAACGTTTGCATTTTCGTAACATATTACTAGGAAATGATAAGCATCCGAAATAGAATTCTATTTCTTTATCAACTAGCTCCTTGCTTACAAATAAGGACTTGTCATAAATAAAAAAAGATCTTTCGCAGGATTTGGGCCGGGTGAATAGTTTCAGGAGTACCAGGCTCGCAGGCGGCGTAAGAGGCTTTTCGTAATCCCGGCGAAGGGCACGGCCGCGTATAAATCTGCCGCGGCTGTTTACTCCTCGAGTTGCTGCGGTCTTGGTAGCTGAAACTTTTTGTGTTGCGGTTTTGTCTATGTCGGATGAAGGGTTTGTCGTTTATTACCGGTTTTTTACGGTAACAAAAAGATACCGAGATGACGTTACTTAAGGACAGAGGTGTGGTCCCGGAAAATGTTGTTTGCCATAGACACTACAAGAAGAAGAAACGAGGGTATTCACTAAGTAATTCATTCGGATAGATCTCACTCGGAAACGAGAGATCCGAGCGGAAACAATCTCGATCGTTTATACAAATTTGACAGTTCTCATCGAAAACTTTTCCAAGAGCTCTTTTAACGAAAGCCTTGACAATTCGATATCGAATCGAATAAACAATTGAGTTGTTTCCGAAAGATTTCTTTCGGGGAATAGACCCTGCCAGAGTACCAAGGTTTCGCCATTCGCACTGTGAAATTCAGACTTTGTGCGAGATTTGGAACCTATACAATAAATCAGTATCTCCTTGCCGTGACAAATGCCTTAATTCGCATAGTATTGTAGTTTTCGTTTGTGATTACGGGTGCTATCAGAGCCTCGTTGCTCTTTAAACTTTACGAACCCTATTTAAAAAGCGCGTTCATTTCATAATAGCCAGAATGTCAAGTGGCTGCTGTTGGCAGGTCTATTAGCGGCCGTCGCGGTGGGGAGAGGGGGGGGGCTCATTCGCGTTAATTGGCTTTTGAGGGGCAAAACTCATTATCTAAATTTCAATAGTGGCCGCTAACTTGTACACCTTTGGCTATTAAACGGTGATTGGTTCATATCTGGGGCTGTCTGGTTTACCTGTGTCGGTATTACACAGATTGCTACAATATTACGCATACTTGTTCCTTATTCCATAGTGGAATGATGGATGTAAGGGAGGGATGATGAGGGATGTAAGGGAGCGATCCATCATCTTTTCGCTCCAAGCCAACCTCACCTACCCGTGGTGCATCCTGCCGAATAACAAACGAGGCGTTGGCAACCGACTGGTGGCGGTAATAACCATCACAATTGAAGGCGTAGCTAAATACTACAGACCGATGACGGGCAGCAGCGTCACCGGAGCGAGAAGCTACGCCCTGCGATCGCCAACCCGCCTGCCCAGCGTGGCGATTATGGGTATATCCTTCAGATGTTTGCCCTAAGTGGCGAACAACTGGAGAGGCCTATGTCCAGCAGTGGACTGCAATAGGCTGATGATGATGATGATGATAATTTCGTGGGTGCGTCGTCTAAAGGTTTTCTTCTCAACTTAACTTTTTGAGGTTTCAGCTCCTAATATATTGTCCATTTGTAAGTACCAGGATCGCATAACCATGTGAGTAGTCAATGATTACGGAGCATTTATTAAGGATTGTTATTTATTTTAATTATTGTAGTTGTCTGATAGAGAACGCTTACTAGAGATAAGATCTCCTAAATATTATCACAAGACGTCTGTAATACCTTATGTTGTAAATGTTTTTACTCTGTGCCATAAACAATATCTTAAATGTTTATCTTTGTTAGCTAACTAATAATCCTAAAATATAATTTTCAACTAGAAATTCCGTTGAATACCCGTGTTAATTGCCAATAATTGGATGAAAAATTGAACAATTGAGCAATCACAAATACTTGGTGAAACCTTAATGAGCATATAATGAAATCTTGGCACCAGCCCCCGTCGCTCCGGCCAAGAGAATGTAGCTTAATTGTAATTAAGAACGAATAGGATTTCCAAACTGCGGAATTGTGATGGGCATTATTAAGACATGTTTTAGGCTGCGGTTCCATTGGGGCGGAGCGGAGCAGAGCCTTATGTTGAAGCATGATCATCATTCATCATCATCATCATCATCAGCCCATTACAGTCCACTGCTGGACACAGGCCTCTCCAGTTGTTCGCCACTTAGAGCAAACATCTGGAGGATATACCCATAATCGCCACGCTGGGCAGGCGGGTTGGCGATCGCAGGGCGTAGCTTCTTGCTCCGGTGACGCTGCTGCCCGTCACCGGTCTTTAGTATTTAGCTACGCCTTCTATCGTGATGGTTATACCGCCACCATTCGGTTGCCAGTGCCTCGTTTGTTATTCGGCAGGATGCACCACGGGCAGGTGAGGTTGGCTTGGAGCGAAAAGATAATAGGCCGCTCCCTTACATCCCCATTAGTTAGTCCCTACATCATCATTAGTTAGTTTAAAAAAGACATTTTCCGTAACTAAATGTCTGACCGCCTATTTTGCCTCACACAAAGTCCAACTCCATTAAAAATTCTCACACGTTCATATCCCTACGCAGTTTGGTTCCTGAACAAGAACACCAGGAATGTTGTGTAGTAATCAAGAGTCTCGGTTATATTATGGTTTCCGGAGCTCGTGGGGGGTTAGGCTTGGGCCGGCATGACGGTGGAGACTGACAGGTAACTGACCAGTTACTTGCCCGTTGTGCTTCCCAGCGTCACACCGACTTGTGCTTCCCTTTCGCATTCCATCAGGCGTAGGGAAACCATTATGACGAGCCACCATAAAAAAAATTAATCAATTGCTTAAACATATAATACTAATTAAAGAGACCCGCTTTCGCTTTGAATATTTCAGACACATGAGATGTAAGGGACCTATTATATTTAGTTAGTGCATCGGTCTATATAGTGTTATTGCTGAGCCAAAATTGATGAGTTTCTTGCGGCACTTCTTCTCATCAGGCCTCATCCTTATCACGTCGAAGTGCTAGTGGGGAAAAAAAGTTTGACGTGCAAAAGAATTTACTTGTAAATCTATTTGCAGAAATAAATTATTTAAATTTTATTTTATTTTATTTATTTATTGTATTAGATGTGTTTAAACACCAACATTGTACCTAAAATGTTAGTCCGTTTAATTGTTAAAACTAATGCCGTATTGTACCTATTGTATTGTTCTTTCTTTTCAAAATCTGCGCAGACGCTAGACCATATTTATTTGAGGCACAATAAAACATAAATAACATCCCTCGGCATTGCCCAATGATATGTTACAAACATCATTAAAAAGTTGTCCGCCTAAACATCCCTTAAGTCCAACGCAAATTGCCAACATATTTCGCGCAAAACTTTTCCTATAAATAGAATATTCGGCCTCATAACCAAACAGGACACGTCTGTGAGGGGAAATGACGGGAAACGCGGACGTGTGACGTCACGGGGCGGGAAGTGTCCCGCGGGATCGGGAATCGGTTGAAGGGATGGCGGTTCTTTTGAAAATTAAATACATTTTGGAAACGGTCATAGAAAGCGGGGCTCAAACGTATAGATTTTTCAACATAGATATATTCTTTAAGATGATGATGATGATATTTTTTGACTGTAAGATATAAGACGAAAAGTGGGCGGCCCCGGAAAAGATGGTGTGACGATTTGGTCCATCAATCAGAGGATTGACAGGCTCTAGCTTTAGATAGAGAACTGTGGAAGGATTTGGGGGAGACCTTTGCCCAGCTGTGGGACAGAACAGGTTAAAAAAGAAAGAAGAAGAAGATATAAGAAATAACAGTCAAGACTGTTCGTGGGGTTTCAGGATTTGGATTAGGATCACCACATCTCATCCCATGGGTGTCGCAGAATACGACTAAGGGAATATCAGGAAACGGGCAGTAGCGTTTACCTGGGTACAAACAAAACCTACTGCGGCCACCAACCCTGACAAGCGTGGTGACTAAGGCAAACCCCCAAATGGCAATTGTATTTGGGGGAGGCCTATGTCCAGCAGTGGACGTTTGCAGGCTATGATGATGAAGATGAGGATCTTCTTTCGTGGGTGTCGCAAGAGTAGACCAATGGCATTCAGGCAGTGTATAGCCAGAGCTATCTTACATGCCGGCATGGCATGGCGGTGGCAACTGACAAGATTGACGTGGTCACTTGTCCGTTGCCGTATTGGGATGTAAGAGAGTGACCTATCACCTTTGCGCTCAGCCACCCTCACCTACCCGTGGTGCTTCCTGCCGAACAACAGACTAGAACTCTGGCAAAGCAACTGGTAGCGGTGTAGCCATCACGATAGAAGGCGTACTTAGTTAAATATTACAGACCAATGAAGGGGAAAGCTTCGCAATGCGAGAGCCAACCCGTCGGCCCAGCGTGACGATTATGGGTAAGTCCCCTAGACGTTGTTTTTTTGTACAGTAGCACGGCATAATTTTTTTTTTTTTTATTGTGGCTCGACATAATGGCTTCCCTACGCCTGATGGAAAGCGAAAGAGAAGCCCAAGTCGCTGTGACAACGGGCAAGTAACTGGTCAGTTACTTGTCAGTTGCCACCGCCATGCCGGCCCTACCCTAACCCCCCACGAGCTCCGGAACCCCTACTCACCGGCAGAAACACGACCCAGAGGTCATTTGACTGCGGTATTCTATAGGGTGGAGGTCCTTCCTCGGACAGGCGGCTCAATTCGAGCGAAGATTCGCTATGCCCTACCTCTCTTAATGGCTTCCCTACGCCTGATGGAAAGCTAATGAGAAGCCCAAGTCGCTGTGACAACGGGCAAGTAACCGATCAGTTACCACCGCCATGCCAGCCCATAAGATGCCTCTTCACGCCCCGCTTAAAGGATCTCATAGCAAAGAAAGGAGGAAACGTGTGTACTGGTAATGGCTTCCAGGAATTATTGATGTTTTTAGTAGGTACGCGATAAAATGTTTTGTACGTTTATTTGCCCAAAGTGGCGAACAGCTGAGGAGGCCTATGTCCAGCAGTGGACTGCGATTGGCTGATGATGATAATGATGATGTGGTAGCGACTTGTACTTATTTTTCGCATTCCAGGCGATACTCGCCTGGAATAAAAAAAAAGCCCAATTTATCGATTCCACATCGGCATCCCTAATCGGATGTACAGGTAAGTAGCAGGGTCTATTCCCGGCGGGTGCGGTAATTGCTATCGAACTTAGTCAGCTGATGCTGTTATATTATTCAACAGTTTAACCGACAGATAGTGCGTTTATTAATATTGAACGAGTCAGACGCACTATGTTGGGCTAGCGGATAAATTTCGATGTTCGGTTACTAGTTGCGTGAGGAAAGTTTGTGTTTTCTATATTGTTATCCCGTTGATCTTAGGCGGCCCATAGACGATCAATTAAATTGCGCAATATTTCGAATTGTACAATATAATTGATTGATTAGGCTTGATTAATTGCGCAATATTTCGAATTGTACAATATAATTGATTGATTAGGCTTGATTAATTGCGCAATATTTCGAATTGTACAATATAATTGAAGATTACGAAATGATTGAACAAAAGTTTGAGCGATTAATATTTTTATTGTAACGTATTTTTCTATTTCATCGTGTAGGGCCTTCTATTGTGATGGTTATACCACCTCCCGTCGGTTGCCAGCGCCTCGTTTGTTATTCAGCTGGATGGCTCTAAGCTAACACCACGGGTATGTGAGGTTGGCTTAGAGCGAAAAGGTCATAGGTATATGATGGTGGATGTAGGCTCCCTTACATCCCTGATGACTGCAGTAGATTTTATTTGTACTGAGTAAACACTGCTGCCCGTTTCCTGATATTTCCTTAGAAGTCTTCTACGACATCCACGGGGCGGTTTTATTATAAATCCAGAACCACACAGACATTCGATATATGTACAAAATAATTTAATACAAACGTAGGTATCCTTTACTGCGTAACCCTAAAACGACCCGAGAGCCTGCACCGATCGCAGCTTTAAATTCAACATCCCTGACATTTATTTTATTTTATCATCTGTGTATAGCGAACGCCATTTTGTTTCTTTCGATGCTCACTTTTTATCGGAAAGTGGTTGCGAAATTTACGTCGTACCTATATACATAATTCGTAAAAAACTGGCAGCGTTTACGACATGGAAAATTTTATAAGGCATATTAAACAGGTTTCGTGTTGTGAGCGTAAAATTTCAATAGCTGGTATTGGAATTTCATTAGGGTGTAAAAGGTCGCCTGTGACATTGCGATCTCTGCCTGTATGTAGGTAATATCGTGTGGATAATTGCATACTTACTGTGACCAAAGAGGAAACTCTCAGTTTACACGTAGTCTCTACATAGTAGTATAATAAATATGTTTAAAGTGTGTAAGTAAGAAGAAAATATGAATTGAATCAGTGTTTCTTTACTTGTGGTCCGCTGTCCAATGTGGGTCCGCAAGTATACATAATATGTATGGTCCGCAGTTTTATATGTTTATCATTAACTTAGTTGCAAAAATGTATTAAAACGTATTATATGTGAATAAGTAGATATTTTTGGAATTTATATAACTAAAATGACAAAAGGATTAGGGATATCCTAGATATTACACTTGAGTTCCTAAGAGGTACATGGACAAAAAAGGGTAAAAAACACTGCATTGCACAAACATAATATGAATTTTAAAACGATACCTAGTTATGGCTTCTAGGCAGCCAGTTGTCGGTAAAATAATTATGTGGCCAAAGTCCACAGATTTTAGCCGCGGTATCCATTTCTTCTGGCAACCCTAATCTATTAAAAACTAAAAGCCCTTCAAGATGCATCATTTGAAAAGAAGCTAAAAGCCATCCTTCTAGAAAATCCGTTTTATAGTTAGGACTGCCGATGATGATGATGATAATGATGACGATGATGATACCGTTAAAAAGTACAACAAATACCTCATCGTCGAACGCGTCGGGGTCGGCCATGTTGTGTCTGTAAGCTCACGGCACTGTCACTCGCGCATCGCACTCCACAAGCACTCGCCGACGCGCGCGCACATCCTCACACCGCCATCCGGACACTGCAACAATGAAATGACACAATTAGTATAAATAAAACATTTTTTTTATGCAGAGGCGGCAGACGAGCAAGTGTGATGCCTGATGGTAAGCAGTCGACACCGCCCATGGACACCCGCAGCTCTAACCGAGTTTAGGGTCGCTGCCGGCCTTTTAAATATGAATACGCTCGTTTCTTGAAGGTTCCCAAGTCGTAGCTGTTCGGAAAGACTGTCGCAGGAAGTTTGCCACAAAAGCGAGGCGCGAGGCAGGAGTTCAGTTGAGGATCACCAGCCATCGAGATGATGAGGATGGAATTTCAGTCGGTTACGTGTGTATTTGTGTGTGTACTTCCTTTGAAAACAAAATTTTATCCTCCTACCTATTTTATTACAGTGAGCAACATATTGTTACTATACTAGAACAATCCTTCACCGCAGGAAATTCCAATTGAAAATAAACAAAAAATACATAAGCATTATCATAGGTTTGAAACAAGGAAATTGAATTTTCAAGATGGCGGTGTAACGATATCTTGTTATTGTCGTGTCGTAAACCGAAACGTAACTACAATATCGTATTTTGTGTCATCGGATCGCTTTTATTACGGAGTGGATATGACGAGAAATCTTTTCATTGTTATTACAATATTTTATTGTCTAAATTATATCTTTTATATACATACTATAGTTTGGACAAAATATCTTGATACGGGATGTAAGGGATCGACCTATCTTTTCGCTCCAAGCCAACTTCACCTACCCATGGTGCATCTTGCCGAATAACAAACGAGGCACTGGCAACCGACGGGTGGTGTATAACCAATTGAAGGCGTAGCTAAATAGCACAGGCCGACGACGGGCAGCAGCGTCACCGGAGCGAGGAGCTATACTCTGCGATTGCCATCCAGTTATTATTGGTAAATCCTCCACATCTTTGCCCAAAGTGATGAACAATTGGACAGACCTAAGTCCAGCGGTGGACTGCGATAAGCGGATGGTAGTGACAATGGCTTGCTTACTTAGAGAGTTTCAGGCACCAAATAAATTGACTTTCTAAACATCACTATTCATTTTAAAGATGATTTTTATGTGCCTTTATAGTCAAATCATGCACAACAATGCAAGAATGAGTAACGATTCTTACGCATTTGACGTCATTCTAACCTTTAATTACAATTCTGAGAAACAAAAATTGGAAACTTCGGCCAATCTTCCTTTGAAAACAAAAATAAAACATTATGGTCACTCGAAGTAAAAACCTTTTTACATCAGCAGTAACCAGACCTTTTTGGCTAGCGGGCAAATTACACAATATTATTTTAAATAACCCTCGCCTGACGTAACTTAAAGTAGGGGTCCGAATTCTTATTTCCCTAGTAATGGGGGCGCAGGTGGGCTCAGTTCACGGGAATTAGTTTATCCCCATTTGTACAGGTCACCACCGGAGAACAATTTGCGGGAGCTAGTAGGAAGAAAAATATGTAAGGGTGAAAAGTTAACCCCTTTTTATATGAAAAAATGAAAATGAAAAAATATTTATTAACAATCACATTATTACATTTGCCATTTTAGTGATTGAGACCCACTATTAAGTATTCGCAGATACTTGTATCAGGAGGTCCCGCTCTTCCTATAACTAGGTTTGTATTATATATATGATATATGTATATGTCTGACTGTCTCTTTAGTCTAATAGTCCAGGGTCTGGCCAAAAATTGTGACTGGATTTTTCTGTAAAGAATGGTGGTAGATGCCCTGTTCCGGCAGTTAGAATAACACTAACAGACACCAACCAAGATTATTATTATGTAAATTATACCTACATTTGAAAAATAAATTGTATTTATCTACATGCATATTTGGACAACATGTCAATGTCAATATTTGGAAATTCAATAGAAAAATTATTTTGTTATTCAAATAATATGTATTAAATACAATGACGTCGGCACTAAGTTATTTGCCTAGTAACACTACGCAAGTAGTGCAGATACGCTTATTTCGCGTATATAAGGTTCGCGATTGGCATTTGTCTTCTACTTTCATCGATATTCATAATTTGTAGAGATGTTCCGACTAGTCGGCGACTAGTCGGTAAAACCGACTATCCGGCCATTATTTTAGTCGCCGATTAGTCGGCGACTAATCGGCAAAGAGCGCCGACTATCCAGCTTCTTACGTTGTATGAATTTCTCAATAATATGCATGAGGGGTAACTACATGAAATAAAAACCTTGATTAAATTTTAATTCTACTTATTCACTTCAATGAATAATAACAGTACTATCTTTAATTATGCACAAAAAAATATTTTTTGCACTAAAACACCGCTCTCGGCCATTACACAAGCAAAACATGTTCCGTCCGACACGCTAGCGGGCGGCGTATGCGATTGTGTGCGAATCAGCCGTAAAAGAAGCGTTACGGAAATCCTCGAAACCGTAATCGGCTTAGCCGACTAGTCGGTCTTATTACAACCGACTAATCGGCTAGTCGGCGAAAGTCATAATCGGCACATCTCTAATAATTTGACTATAGAGCAGCCCTAGTCCGGCGATGCAAAATGCAGCCGCCGCCGCCGATAGTGTGAACAGGGGTAGCGGGTCAACGGAGTCAACCGCCAAACCGCAGTTTGAACGCCGCGCCCCGCCGCGCCTATAGTGTGAACAGGGGTAGCGGATTCATGGCGGTTTCGCGGGTGGAAACTGTATGTACATAAATGCATACAAGTAAACATTGTTTCTTTTTTTGTATGATAGGCGGCATCCAAACTAATTAGAAGCAGAAATAAAATCATTTTCATAATGATCATCAGCCTGCACACATCCACCGTTGGACATAAGTCTGCCCCAAGCCGATTGTACCCTTTAGGTACTACTTACTTTACTACTTAGGACTAAGGCAAATCCTCTCAAATAACAATAAAATAAAATAAAATCATTTATTTCCGCAAATAAATTCACGAGTACACTTTTGTATGTCAATCTTTTTTCCTACCAGCACTTCGACATGAGGCTGCAAAAGAACTTTTTTAAAGAAACATAACATACCTACACTCAAAGTCACCGAGAGAGGTCCAGCAATGGACGTTTACGGGCCGATGATGATGATGATGATGATGATGATAATGATTTTTTCCTTAACCCTAAACGTCGAACATACGTTTAAAACTTACATTAAATCTTGAAAATTCTTTACATGCGGCGGGTTTGAACCGCTGTCTCTCGCATGAAAATCACCGATTTCAACCACAATGCTGCCCGATTACTGAGCGAATAGGTATGTTCATGAAAATATCCGCTCATTAAAATTTATAATGTTTAAATTTAATATTTACAATCTATGATGAATATTAAGCAAGTTTTTCCAACAACCCCCGCGTGTAGATAACGCCACAGTAGGCAGCCACCAAAGTATATAAGGTGGCTGCATCCGTACACAGATCAGTGTTTGAAGACATCTTCCAACAAGAAACATGAAATTCCTACTTTGCCTCGCAGCCATCTTCGTCGTGGTAAGTAATGCATATTTATCTTTTGTTTTTATTCGAAATGCGTTTGCGCTTGACTGCTATATATTTGATGGTAAACTGTAGCGACGTTAGGGTAGGGCGCGTTTGAGCGGCATCGTATGCCCTCTGAGCCTCTCCTTCGTGCCCCGAGTGGTGAGTGCGGGGGCGCGAGCCACTCATCGGGGCGTAACGGTGTGGTGGGTGCAGCCACATCGTTGCACGAGGTCCGCCCGGTGAGCACCCTATTGCTCCCTGGAAGCCGGTGGTAGGAGTATTTGCCCTCCCCGGACTACGAGTGCCGGCTAGTAAGTAAAAGTTACGCCACTGCTTGTATCATCAATGATAATTATTATAATCATTATTGTATACCTTCTAATTACAGATCGGTGTGGCCACCTGCTCAGCCATGCCGGAACCCGAGCCTATTCCTATCAGCTGTAAGTCTAATATGAGAGCTAAATGTTATACCTCATCATCGTCATCATCATCATCACCACCAACCCGCTGGACATACTGGCTGCTCCCATCAAACACTTTCCAAGCATCTTGCATTAATCATCACTCCACCTTTAAGCGGTATCCACTCCAGAGCTCGTTTACTTCGACCGTTATCGGTTCTGCAGCTGACGTGGTCAGTTCACTTTTCTTTATGACCGAGGGGGCAAACGGGCTTGAAAGTCACCAGATGGTAAGTGATCATTTCAGCCAATAGACACCGCAATACTAGAGGAGCCACAGGTGCTTTGCCAGCCCTTGAGAAATCTGCCTACAGATTTCTTTTTGTAGATCCCTAAGTCGTATCCATTCGGGAAAATTGCAGCCGGAAGCTGATTCCAAAGAACAGCTGCACGGGGCAGAAAATTGCGCGCAAAACGCACTGTGAAAGACTTCTAACTATCAAGATGATAAGGATGAAATCTTGAATTGGTGCAAGAGTTACGCTCATACATACAACCAATGTTGCTTATTTTTAGTAAGTATATAATGCGAAACCTCGAAGCCGTTAGTTGTAAGTCATTAACACTTCGTTTGCACCATTGTTTCATCATCAGCCTGCAAAAGTCCACTAATAAACATAGAGATTCCCCAATAACAATGTCATTTGGGGGATTTGTGTTAGTCACCACGCTTGGCAGGTGGGTTGGCGACCGCAGTAGGTCTTATTTGTTCCCAGGCAACACCCGCTGCCCGTTTCCTAATGTTCCCTTAGTTGTTTTCTACGACTGGAAAGAGATGGGGTGGTCCTATTATAAATCCAGAAATCATACGGACACTAGTTTTTATATCAGCGAGAACGAGGCAATAGACCGTCCATTATATATAATAACTTAAACACTTGGATGTAATCTGGTAACTAAATTGATTTTAACGATTATTTTTTTATTTGCAGCCGCAGCCCTCGCCAGTCTCGCCGGTTAGGATTTCCTATTAATTTAATAAGGCGATAACAATAAACGATACTTCATTAAATTTGTTATGTATTTTATTTTTTTATGCAAGAGGCGGCAGACGAGCAAGTTATGATGCCTTTTTTATGCCGAGGAAAATGCTTTTACGCATCCCCGCTACCCGGGGAAGTAGGAGGGTATGTGGGACTCACACCGCCCTCGAGAACGGGAGGACGGCACCCCGGCTCAAGATGGAAAGGAGGCAGGGAATACCCACTAAAAACCCCGGCCCCTCCGTCAAGCGCCTATGGGGTGGTGTCACGGGACCTAGAATGTCTAAAACTTTGTTTCTTAAGAGGGGAATGCATTAAGCACCTTCATGCCGTCTCCGGGGGGAGGCGGCATGGTGTGTGGGACTCACACCTCACAAAATGGGAGCACTAAACCCCCCTGTGTCACCAGTGGGCAATAAGTGGCAAACGAACTACGAAAATTTATACGTTCATATCAATTGTTAGCCACCACCGAATTCCACTACTCTTTAAATCCCACACCTTTTGACGATGAACTACTTATGCAACTACAACATAACATGGAATTTTACCGGTAACATAGGTTTCTACACATACTTCCATACTAATATTATAAATGGGAAAGTGTGTCTGTCTATCTGTCTGTCTGTTTGTTTGTCTTTCTTTCACGGCAAAACGGAGCGACGAATTGACGTGATTTTTTAAATGGAGATAGTTGAAGGGATGGAGAGGCTACTTTTTGCCCCTTTCTAACCCCCCACTTCCCGAAAATGGGGGACAACGCGGGCGAAGCCGCGGGCACAGCTAATAACCTATAACAGGCACCAGCCACTCGTACATAAGGACCGTGTATAGTACGAATATTATGTACCTCTAAGTAATGTCTTCTTGTGCTAATGGAAATAAATGGTTTTTATTATTATCTATACTAATATTATAAAGCTGAAGAGTTTGTTTGTTTGAACGCGCTAATCTCAGGAACTACTGGTCCAAATTGAATTTTTTTTTTGTGTTGAATAGACCATTTATCGAGGAAGGCTTTAGATTATATAACATCACGCTGCAACAATTAAGAGCGAAGTAATAATGGAAAATGTAAAAAAAAAACGGGGAAAAAATAACTATTCCACGCGGACGAAGTCGCGAGCACAGCTAGTTATATTATAACTCGGCAACCTTTTTACATTTATGTTTTTGATAGTCTCCTTTAACAAATATCTGTTAGGGTTCTGAGTCGCAGCGACCATTCTTAGCGCCTGAGTGTTTTGAAACTCCATCTGAACCTAAAATCTCAAATGGCTCTGTACTTGGAAGGACATAGTGGCGACTTCATCTTTATGAATCATCTTTATTTATTTATTTATTTATGAAAGGTACACACACAGATTACAATCAAATAGCAACATCATTATTATATCCAACAACTTACGAATCTAGACAGTAATCTAAAGTTGGTGTACACAGCAAGATCATTATACTGGTTGATTAAAATTTGTGAATATAAACTTAATTATAATGAAACAAAGAGAATGAGAAAACAAAAGGTGGAAACTACCATTACTTA
Source organism: Conogethes punctiferalis (assembly GCA_031163375.1). NCBI lineage: Eukaryota > Metazoa > Arthropoda > Insecta > Lepidoptera > Crambidae > Conogethes > Conogethes punctiferalis. Next base: position 7,994,221 of record CM062099.1, read on the forward strand.
TTTTTAATAATTTATCCTAGTTATGCAGCTAGGTTGTGAGAAGTCGAGGACATCTCAGCTATAGTTATTTCAGATACCACCTTCTTGAATTTTGAGAAACTAGAACCAAACACATCCAAGCCACCGCCACGATGCACCACATCGTTGTATGTACGACACATTCTCACCAACGGATTGTAAAAAGAGGTATTATTTTTATAAACCTGAATCGCGAACGTTCTGGGGTGACGAGATCTATGCCAAGTATTGAAATTCAGCAAAGAAACCAAATCCGGTGCGTCAATAGCCGCGTGCACAACTTTGTGCAGGTAGAGCAGGTCATACCTCTTACGCCGAGCCTCGAGGCTGATCATACCAAATTTCTTAAGCCTATCGTTGTAATGGCAAAGTGAACGACCGAAGTTAAATTTAAAAGCAATGAATCTTAAACACTTTTTCTGCACTTTTTCAATATTATTGATATGAATATGATAGAAAGGGGACCAGATGGGACAGCAGTACTCAAGAACACTACGAACAAGGCTGAAAAACAAACACAGGATACTGCTCGGTTTGCGGAAGGCTTTGGTTGTTCTCATTACAAAACCCAAAAGTCTGCGACCCCTACCTAAAATGTGATCATAGTGAGGACGGAAGCTTAATTGCTCATCAAAATATACACCCAAGTCGCGCACTACCACCTTTCGGGTTAGCGTCTCATGTTCGATCCGGTACTGGTGAGTAATGCGGTTTTTCTTTCTGGTGAAGGATATAACACAGCACTTAGGAACATTGATAAACATTTTATTAGAGGTGCACCAGTCAGAGACAGTAAAAAGATCGTGCTGAAGTACAAAGCATTGTGCCGTGTCCGCTATATTTGCATAAAGCTTAAGGTCGTCAGCATAGAGTAGAGATGGACAAACCAAGCGGTCAACTAAATCGTTAATGAAAATCACAAATAGGAGCGGACCCAAATGCGATCCTTGAGGAACACCAGATGTTACAGGTATGGAAGAAGAAAGAAAGCCTTTTATCGTCACTATTTGAGTTCTATTATTGAGGTAGGAAATTAGCCACCTTAGGAGACACCCATGTATACCATAGTATGCAAGTTTGTGACAGAGTAAGACGTGGTCTACCTTGTCAAACGCCTTGCTAAAATCGAGATATATAGCATCTACTTGACCTCCCGAGGCAAAAGCGTCACATAAATAATTTTTAAACACCAAAAGATTGGTTAAAGTAGACCTTTTCCTAACAAATCCATGCTGCCTTGCCGAAATATGTTTGTCTAGGTGATTATACAAAGGGTCGTAAATCAAAGATTCGAAGAGCTTAGCCATACAAGAGAGGATGCTTATAGGCCGATAATTAGAGCAAGACGTTTTATTACCTGATTTATAAATTGGAATTATGTTAGCAATCTTCCATTGAGTTGGAAAGACCCCAGAAGTGAGTGATTTGTTAAATAATATAGATAAAGGCAAGGAGAGTTGTTTGGAGCAGTTTTTTAAGAGAATTGGGGGCATGTTGTCGGGTCCGGGTCCTTTACGCCCATCTAAATGTTTTATTTTGAGAGCAATTTCCTCAGGTGTAAGTGTGAAATTATGGAGTGTGTTATGAAACACAGCAGGCATATTTAATGCTTCAGTAAGCTGGGTTATAGAAGAACCATCTGTCTCATTATACACTGACCCAAAGTATTCGGAGAAAAGCTCACAAATACCCTGACCGTCTGAGGACGTCTTATTATTGTAAGTCATGCTTTGAGGAATCGTGACTTTGCCCTTTCTCCCGTTAACATGCCTCCAAAATGCTCTAGGATTATCTTTAAGAGACTCCTCCACAGAGGACAAATAAACATTATGACAGTGAGCTATGAGTTTCTTACATCGAGCGCGAAGTAGTGAGAATGTGTCGTAATCTCTGGGATTGCGAAATTTCTTGTAACGTTTGTGATACTTATTTTTATCTTTGATGCAACGCATTAGAGCCTGGCTGTACCAACTAGGATACCTGTAGGTGCTACTTTTAACCATCGGAGTGTGCTTAGCTATGAGCTCATTGAGTTTGGAGTAGAATAAATGAACGCACTCGTTGACATCACTACAAGATAACAAGTTCTCCCAGTCAACGCTATTTAAGTCAGAACGTAAACTTAGATAATCACATTTGTTAAAATTAAATCTTTTGTTGTCATTTGGTTTGATGGGTTTATCTTTATGTAAATTACTAATTTCTATATTATATGCAAGATGATGACAATCCACCCGGCAAAGAGGTTCGGTTTCCGTAATAGTAATTGAAGAAATCGGGAGGGTAGCGAAAACTAGATCCAGGTATCGGTTGTTAATGTTGGGGATGGTGTTAAATTGAATGAGGTTACATAAATTTATGGTTTCAAGTAGTAAAGAGGCTTTGCGATCCTGAGGATTAGTCGGTATTAGAGAATTAAACTGCATCTCCCAAGTAATGTTCGGCGTATTAAAATCACCGAGTAATAAGAAAATATCATCTGAATTTGAATTTAGCATAACATTTTGACAACCTTTATGGAAAGTAATAAGATCTAAAAGTGGCAAATCGGGGGGTAGGTAACACAGACAAATGTGAAGAGTGGGTAAACTAGAGGATCGCGACGGTATGGATAGCCAGATGTCCTCAACTCCCCCCTCCCAACAATTTTTCCTAACAACATTTATATGTTTTTTAACAGCAATAAGGGCGCCGCCCCCGCTCCGCTTAACAGAGTGAGAACTCTCGCGGTCACGTCTAAAAACAGTGTATCGATCGTCTATAGACTCGCAATCATATATACCACTATCAAAGTTAGTTTCAGTTAAACAAACAATATCATAATTATTAATTAAGATGTTTAAATAAATCTCGTCAATTTTTGACCTAGCACGTCCTAAATTCTGATAAAACAAATTATACATTTTGGTTCACTTAAGTGCCGATTATAAAAGCCAATCATTACCAATTACGCACTTAATCACTTTAATGCAGCTTACTAAGAGAGTCCATATTTTTAACAAGAATAGCTCCCGCCGAGTCGTCCTTACGAGCATAGATCTGTCCATATCTGACCCACACGTACTTATATCCCTGATCCTTCGCTGCCTTTCTTGTCGCAGCATGCAACGACTTTTGTTCCGGAGAAAGGTGCTCGGTTACAAAGATTCTATATGATTCGCCGGAGATGCCAAGCTCAGAGGAAACTAAGCCCTGTCCCGATTTGCTCTTAATGTGACGGTGGGTGGCCGAAAGCACCAAATCTCTGATCCGTGGCGACGAAAGGGTTACCACAATATTGCGTGGCCTTTTGGATTTGGCATCGAACTTCGCAACTCTTCGGCATGCACTGATATGCGCGTCATCCATCGAGACCTTCACCACCTCGCATAGTTTTTTAAAGAGCGCGACTACATTCTCGTTCCTATGTTCGGGTACAGCTTGCAACTCAATGTTGCAGCTACGAGAGATCTTTTCAATACCAGCGAGGCGAGCATTAAGTCGGGCTAAATCTGCCTGGAGCCTGATGTTTTCGTTTTGTAGGTGTTGAATATTTGAGACGGTTTTGCCAATTTCTGATTGGATTGACTTCTGTTCTGCGCAGATAAAATCAGTAGTAGCAGTGAATTCCTCTCTTATTGCACACGTTGCCGAACCAACCTCGCTCCTAACCATGTCCATGACGTCTTCCCTAAATGCTTTCCGAAAGTTTTCCATAAAAGCTCTAAGGGATGTGCTAAGTTTTTCGTCTAGGAGTGCGCTAATCTGCTCAATAGTGATTTCGGCTTTTGCGCATGACGTTTCGGCTGGAGACGCTGATGCTGAAGGAGGAGTCGTCGCGGCGGGATCCGACAAATCGCAGGACATATTCATGCTACTGTCAACGAGTACTGCCAGGTTGTTCTGGCGCACAGGAGTATTATCGTTGGAACGGGCACGCCGGGTAACACTACTACAAGCTGGACAAGTCCACGTAGATTTACAATCTCTGTTAAGCGCAAGAAATTGCTTTTTATCTATATTTAAACATTGTATGTGAAATTTACTTCCACATAGCCGGCATTTCATATATTCTTTCGAGTCCAAAAGCTTTTTATTACATGCGCAACAATTCATCTCTGTGTATGATAAAATTAACGAGGACAATATAGCACTAATTCCAAGTGCGCAAGGTACAAATCCAACCGCGCAGTTTGTCCTTAGCCGCCACTCAAGCACGATGACAGTTCGCGGCAAGTAAATGCGAAGCGAGACAAGGACAGCAATTGCGCATACGCAGTGGGCCCCACTCGCACTCGCTCGATGACAGGTGACGGCGCGGAGTAAGGAAGCTTATTTCGGCCGCACCGCGCCTAGTGTCTGTGGCTCAATTGGGTAAGACTGGGGCACTCACGCAACAATTCCGGCGGTTCAAATCCAGCCGGGTCGCATCAAACTTTGATGTTTTTCTTTCCGTGGCGACTACTCCACACTCGAAGGCGAAGTCCCAGGGCTCCAAAACACTTGTTAAATTAAATTTTAAGACAAGTTTCACAACCATTAACACGTCCGTTCTCAACCGAAGTCAAAGCGGAAGGATGAACTTCTCATCACTTGGATGTATCACCAATCTACTTGGCATCGCTGCAGTTACTCCGGAACAGACCAGATTTCAACAGAGTCCAAGGGCCCCTTATATTCCACGAATGCTAGACAAAGGGGCTGATTATACACTCATCATCATCATCATCATCAGCCTATTGCAGTCCACTGCTGGACATAGGCCTTTCCAGTAGTTCACCACCTAGGGCAAACTTCTGGAGGATATACATGGGTATATCCTCGATTATGGAATCACCACGCTGGGCAGGCGGGTTGGCGATCGCAGGGCGTAGTTTCTTGCTCCGGTGACGCTGCTGACTGTGATATCTAGATTATACACAATTCTGCGTTATCTACCGCACTGTGGGGTTGTTATCTATGGTGGCATATCCGCTCCGAAACCCAGCCTGTTCCGGCATCATCATCAACAGCCTGTTGGAGTCCACTACTGGACATAGGCCTCTCCAGTTGTTCGCCACTTAGGGCAAACATCTGGAGGATATACTCAAAATCGGCGGGTTGGCTATCGCAGCGCGTAGCTTCTCGCTTCGGTGACGCTGCTGCCCGTCATCGGTCTGTAACTCTGTAGTATTTAGCTACGCCTACAATTGTGATGGTTATACCGCCACCAGTCGGTTACCAGCCTCGTTTGTTATTCGGCAGGATGCACCACGGGCACATGAGGTTGGCTTGGAGTGAAAAGATGATAAGCCGCTCCCTTACATCTGTTCCGGCAGTTAGAATTTAATTAAAAAAAAAAACATACGGTCGAATTGAGAAGCCTTCTTTCTTTTTTGAAGTCGGTTAATAAATTAAAACTGACAATTGGCACCAACCAAGATTATTATTATGTAAATTATTCATTTGAAAAAAAATTGTATTTATCTTCATGCATATTATTAGGACAACATGTCAATCTTAATATCTGGAAATTCAATAGCAAAATATGTATGTAATAATAATATGTATTAAATACTATGCGAGTTGTTTTACATAAATGCATACAAATAGGTATTATTGCTTCTTTTTAGGGTACCGTAGCCAAATCGCAAAATCGGGACCCTTATAGATTCGTCGTGTCTGTCTGTCTGTCTAATAGTTTGCGCGAGAGACTCTTCCAAAATGGTAAAAGGTCCCCCCTCCACCCGTAACTTCTAAAATATGGGCATGATAAAACTGATAAAAATATATCACGTGTATTGCTATGCAAACTACTAACGAAAATTCGTTTAAATGAAATCTAGATAGTAGTTTTGTTTTTAAACGCCATCAATCGAATTACCTATTTTTTTTTATTCGATCAAATCCAATTTAATAAAAATAAAGAAAAACATTCATTTAGCTGTATAGTGGTACGAAACCCTACGTGCGCGAGTCCGACTCACACTTGGCCGGTTTTCCCTTTACCCTAAACGTCGAACATACGTTTAAAACTTACTTATATTAAAACTTGAAAACTCATTATTACGAGGCGGGTTTGAACCGCTGTCTCTCGCATGGAATTCGTCGGTTCCAACCACAATGCTTCCGGGATAATGAGCGAATAGGTATATTCATGCAAATATCTGCTCATTAAAATTTATAATGTATGAAATTAGTATTTACATAGTGCATTAGATATACCAAACGATGAATAATAAGCAAGTTTTTCCATCAACCCCTGCATGTAGATGACGTCACAGTAGGCAGTCACCAAAGTATATAAGGTGGTTGCATCCGTACACAGATCAGTGTTTGAAGACATCTTCCAACAAGAAACATGAAATTCCTACTTTGCCTCGCAGCCATCTTCGTCGTGGTAAGTAATGCATATTTAACTTACTTATTATTCGAAATGCGTTGGCGCTTCACTGCTGCATATTTGATGGTAAGCTGTGGCGACTTAGATTAGGGGGCGGTTGACCGGCATCGTTCGCACCGCCAGTGCATTAAAGGAGTATGTCCACATGTGCGATTTTTTTTTTATTTTATTAAACGATAGAAAAAGTTCTAATACATGTCCCCTATTTTTTTCGTATTTTTATCTGTAATAGCCATGAAAATATATTAAAAAAAGTAAAAAGCTACTTCAACATGAAACACAATATTTGACTACCAAAAAACACGTACATAGAATTACTACTCACATATTTTGTTAGAGTCCCTATCAATAAGCGCGTGAATGCGATCCCGCCTTTTTTGCTCGAGGCATTGAAGAAGGTTTGTTGGAGCAAGTTACTTACTCCTTTAATGCACTACATATTTTCGGAAGAATTTTTCGTAACTTCACATAAGTAAAGAATGTTAAATATTGTCTTATGCGTAAGTGCATTCACTTATCATTGATTTCATAAATTATATTTTAAGTGAATTACTCCTTTAATGCAAGTACCCTACTTTCGTCACCGAAATTCTTAATTAGACGTACAGCAAATGTTTATCACAAATGTTCAGTGTATTTCCAGTTAGTGACCGCATAGTTTTAATAAAATTAATAGAAAATTAACAAAGGCAAGGCGAATGCTTAATTTAATTGATGGTGTTTGTATGGTAATATGAAAAATGATGGTGATAAGTACTTCAGACTTTATTTTATTTACAAATACCATACTCAGGCTTGCCAGCTGCCTTAACAAACTGGTTTTCGGCGCGAGTACGGCACCATAGATCACATCCGCTCATTGTGGCAGATTATTCAGAAGACAGAAGAGTATAATCAGCCCCTTTGTCTTGTATTCGTGGACTATGAGAAAGGCTTTGACTTCGTTGAAATCTGGTTTGATCTGGAGTCCCTGCAGCAATGTTAAGTAGATTGGCGATACATCCTAGAGCTGAGATGTCTCTTTAAAGCCGCCACCATGTCCATCCAAGTACAGAATCAGCAAACAAGGCCGGTATCGTTGCATTGAGGAGTGAGAAAAAGGGATGTCATTTCCCCAAAGTTGTTCATTAATGAAATGAAAGATATGTTCATGACACTGAACTGGAAAGGACGTGGCATCATCATAAATAGCGAATACATCTCTCACTTGCGATTTGCAGACGTCATCGTCATAATGGAAGAAGCGCTGCAGAACTTAAAACAGATGCTGAATGAACTGGCTGCTTTCTCTGTGCGCATCGGCCTACGGACAAACTTGAACAGAACCAAGGTCATGTTCAATGAACACGTTCTACTGTTCGATTGCAAGTACACAGCGCTATTGTCCTACAGTGCCTAAAGACGAAAGTCTTCAATCATTGCGTTCTACCGATTATGACATACGGAGCCGAATTAAAGGTCGCTCATTAAAGCCACAAATAAAAGGTCGCTCAGCGAGCTATGGAAAGGACTATGCTCGGCGCCTCTCTGCGGGATCGAATCCGAAATGAGGTGATCCGGCAGAGAACCAAAGGCAGTGGCCAGGCCACGTCGGCCGCAGAATCGATAACCGTTGGGGTGAACGAATTCTGGAATAGAGATCGCGTCTCAGCAAACGTAGTGTAGGACGCCTTCAGGCCAGGTGGAATGACTATATGCGCAGGACGGCTGGCAAGTGCTGGATGCGAGAAGCCCAGGATCGATCAAAGTGGCTAACATTTGAAGAGGCCTATGTCCAGCAGTGGACTGACATATTCAGAGTATTGTCTCGTTGTTCTTATGTAGAATTCCGTACCCAAAGGGTAAAAGCGGGACCCTATTACCTTACTTTAGTAATAGGGTCCCGTCTTAACTTCACCGTCTGTCTGCCTGTCTGTTTGCTTGTCAGTTGCCAGGTTAGATAGCTAAAATTATAAAAGATTATGCATGTCTATATTAATTTAGATACACAAAATTTCATAATAATTATTTCATAAAATATTTAAGAACTATAATACATTTATTGCTTTATTTGATTATGTAACTGAGACATAACTTCATATGAATTATATTGGTAGCTTCGACGATTTGTAAGTGTTTTTTTTTAAACCTATACAAATAAAGATTATTTTGACTTTGTTCTTCATGTGCCTTATGTGTACACCTATCAGACATTAGCTTACATTGAACATTTACACAATACTATAAAATATAAAACTTACCTATATAAAGCATTGTGTGATTCAAATGCTACTATGAAAGTTATTACCAAAATTTGGTTCCCCGTAATGATTCCCAGGGTGATGAAGATGATGATTACTGATTTTCATACCAAGTACATTTATTGTAGAATGTGATTATGTGACTTTGAGATATTATTTAATTTGTATTAATACCATACACACATATACGTAACACTTACCATAGATTTAATTAATGTTGTGTTTGTACAATCGGTTACTAGTATTATGATTGTTTAACGATGAAAATTATTTTTATGACACTTGTCATTCGTTTTTGATACCTTATTATATGTAATAATCAGTTATTATACAATATTATCTACGGTGTATTACATTGGTACGAAGTTTATTAAGCTCAACACGTTTCATAGTTTTGACTTCGAAAGTTTTTATAAAGTACCAAGTATTGCTTGTATTCATTTTGTATTTTAATTATGTAATGTACCAATGATATGTTCTAAAGATTTAACGTACCTATCGAATGTTTACTTAAATAAAATAAGAATGGCAAGATGTTGCACAAGAGTTATCAATAGTCGATATTTCCTTTGAAAATATCGGGAGAAAGGTCTTACACTGCGTTGTATAGGTACAATTTGGTATTTTTTTACCTTTATAGGCGTGAAATGGTGTTAAGAAGAATAGATTTTGTTAATTTTTAATACAATTACTAAAATTAATCTCAATTGTGGCAAAAAAGACGAAAATAAATATTTTGAATTTTTTGAAGGTAATTTGGTTGTATTTCTGTAAGTAATCACTCAATTTTAATTTAAAATACACATTAATGTTTTAAAAAAATATATAATTTACCCACAATTAATACTGTCATTTGAATGTATACTTAATTTTCATAGTTAACAAAATGTATGAAAATATTTCCATCTCGAAAAATATTTTCATCATGCAATAAATATGTAAGACACATACTATGTAATGTTATTAAGAAATACCCCTGCAATAAATATTTAGTACAAATCACTTCTTTGCAAATATTGAAAAAAACCGTGCAAAAAGTACGTAAAGATTAGTGATCCGTATTTTTTTACGAAAAGACACGTGCATTAAAGGAGTATGTGCACATAATCTATATAATATTTTAGGAATTGCATAGCAAAATAATCATATATTTACTTACTATAAGTTCTTTGTGAATTAAGCTCATGCATTAAATATGTAATCGTTTCTTTTCTCTCTGAGTATTAAACAAGCAGTCTCTCCACAATACCAATCAATGAGAAATAAAGAACGTGTGTAAAGCTTTCTAATGATATGAAATACATAGGAATAACATAAAGGGTTCAGAAGTTATAACAAAAATAAAGTGTTTTTTTGCTCTCCTGAAAAGTTGGTGTTTTTGAGTTACACCTTTAATGCACGGGTGGTGCGGTATGCCCTCTGAGCCTCTCCTTCGTGCTCCGAGTGGTGAGTGCGGGAGCACGATCCACTCGGAGCACGAAGGCACGGGAGCACCCTATTGCTCCCCGGAAGCCGGCGGAAAGGGTATTTGCCCTCCCCAGACCACGAGTGCCGGCCAGTAAGTAAAAGTTACGCCACTGCTTGTATCATCAATGATAATAATTATTAAAATCATTATTGTATACCTTCTAATCACAGATCGGTGTGGCCACCTGCTCAGCCATGCCGGAGCCCGAGCCTATTCCTACAGGACTCAGCCGTAAGTCTAATAGAAATAACCTCGAACCCGTTAGTTGAAATTCATTAACAGTTCGTTCACACCAGTGTTTCATCATCAGCCTGCAAAAGTTCTCTAATGAACATAGAGTTTTCCCAGTAACAATTGTCATTTGGGGGGATTTGTGTTAGTCACCACGCTTGGCAGGTGGGTTGGTGACCGCAGTAGGTTTTATTTGTACCCAGGCAACAGTTGCTGCCTGTTTCCTGATGTGGTCGTTTTCTACGACACCCATGAGAAGAGATGGGGTGGTCCTATTACAAATCCAGAAATTATATGGACACTAGTTTTTATATCACGACATATTCATTAGTCATTTTGAGGCCTGTTTTAATTCGCGCCACATTTCTCTATCCCGGGCATCCCCGTTGCATGCCAGCAGTTATTCTAAGGTCACAAGCCCAACTGGTTGCATGACTTCGTACACTATAATAACCTAAACACTTGGATGTAATCTGGTAACTAAATTGATTTTAACGTCCATTTTTTTATTTGCAGCCGGAGCCCTCGCCAGTCTCACCGGTTAGTATGTACTAATTTAATTAGGCGATAACAATAAACTGTACTACATTAGTTATGTGTTTTATTTTATGCAAGAGGTGGCAGACGAGCAAATTATGATGCCTTTTTTTATGCTGAGGAAAATGCTTTTACGCATCCCCGCTACCCGGGGGAGTAGCAGGGTATGTGGGACTCACATCGCCCTCGAGAACGGGAGGACGGCACCCACATTTACACAACAGTTGAAGGAGAAAGTTAATGTTATGACGTAGGTACCGGGAGTTGAAGGCGCTGGCGGAGTCCAGGGAGGAGCGGAAATCGCTCCACCGACAATAGCAAAGCTCGTAAATTTAGTAGTATCTAGTAAGAAAGTGTATCAGTTGCCCTACCCATAGTTCAAGATTTGTCTTAGTTTGGGACTAGGTGGCGCTGTATGGCCCAGGGTGGCATGTCTTGGGGTGCAATATGGGAAGCCTCCGCGTGTGGCTGTCCGTTAATAATCTCCTTCGGGACATTGTTAGCGGATGGTCCTGGCGCACCCCGGGCAACGGCGGGTAGTAGATTGGTAATGCTACCCGACGGCTAATTCCCTAGTAGGGAGCGCGCACTAGTGCGTGGCTCTGGAGCCGAGAGTGTCGGCGTCCTTTTTGTGTTCGTGGACGCCTTCCACGGCAGTGCACTTGTGCACACCATGTTGGGGCCTTTATGGCCAGAGGTGGATGAGAGGTGACTGGCTCATCTTACCTCATACGATGGGGCTTATGCCCGCAGGAGCGAAAACGACCGGATTTGACTTGGGCCCAAGGCCAATTCACCCGGACGAGACAGAGAGGGAGATTGCGCTATGCGCAATGCTGATGTGGTGCATTGCACCACTCAGCCGGTGTTGGTGCCTTCGGGCGTAGGATGGCGGTGCATCACCGCGGCTCGGCGGGTCCTTCGGCCACGGTTCTCGTGGCCGTTGGATAGGTCCTTTATGGATTGATCGCCGGGCAACCTGTTTCCCCTCGCAGGAGGGACCAGGGGGCTTGCCTTAATTGGCCGGCCCGAGTGGAGTGAGACCACAATAAAAAAACGCCTGTTATCAGGCCTGACCAGGGGGCGCGAGCTCAAGTGGAGAAAACCACAATAAAAAACCACCGTGCGGCGGCGGCTGCACGCCCGACGGGGTTCCGCGAGGTCGGCACGGGGATGCCGGCCACGTATTGCACGAACCCCGTCCTTGGAGGAGAGGAACGGCCCTTACGGGCCTGATCTCTAGGTCGCCCCAAGTGGGGGGGCCAGCCCGAGTCTGCCTAGCAGACCAGCGCTGACAGCTTCGCGGCGTTATAGTTGAGGACCCGCGATGCTGTCGCCCAAGGCGCATTTGACGGTGCAAACCAGGGTTTTTAGTGGGTATTCTCTGCCGACGCGGAGCGAGTCCCACATAACCCGTCTGCTTTCTCCGGGCAGCGGGTATGCGTAAACTGCATTTCTCTCTGGTGAAACAAAAAAAAAAAAAAAAGGGGTGGCATGTCTTGCGTTATTCATTTATATAATTTAGGTGATGGCAACCCTATATTTAACGTCATGCGTAATAGGACAACATGTCAATCTTAATAACTGGAAATTCAACAGCAAAATTATTATGTTATTCAAACAAATATTTTAAATACCTACAATGCGAGTTGTTTTTCAAAAATGCATACAAATAAGTACGGATTATTGTTTCTTTTCAACCGACTTCAAAAAGGAGTAGGTTCTCTATGTCTGTGATAGATCACTATGTCAGTCAGTCAGTCATCTTTGAGTTTTATACATATATTTAGAAGACTAATATAATAAATCTGTAGAGAGTAGAGAGGTCAATTCTGTATTTTTCCAAAATAAATATCAAGGGGTAATAAGTGATCGATACTGATGCCAAAAATGCATGCAGTAAAATTTTTATCTGTCTGTATGTTAGTTATAGAAACAAAAAGTACTCAACGGATTTTAACGAAACATGATGTCAAAGTATACTTTTCATCACGCTACAATCAATAGGAGCAGAACAGTGAAGGGAAATGTTGGTAAAACGGGAGAAATTTTTATCTGTATGTTTGAACGCGTATCACGCAAAAGCTACTTTACTTACTACTAAAGAATTTAATGCAGTTTTCATGAATGTATGGCTACAGGTCTAACTTAAAATTTGAGCACTTTTTTATAGGAGACCGTTATTTTTGAAACCCGATATCCACGCGTGCAACGGCGCTGGCACAGCTAGTGTTTTTTTTTTTAAGTTCTTTTGCAACACTCATGCCTAATTTGGAAATGCTAGTAGGAAAAAAGTTTGACATGCAAAAGTTTTTAGTCTACCAATTTGCAGAAATATTTTTTTTTTATCAGGTAACGGGCAGCAGTGCATATCTGGGTAGGTACAGATAAAAGGTATTGCAATCACCAACCCATCTGCCAAATGTGCTGAATAATAAACAAGTTCTTCCAACGACCCCTGCGTGTCTGCTTGTAGATAACGTCACAGTAGGCCGTCACCAAAGTATATAAGGTGGCTGCATCCAAACACAGATCAGTGTTTGAAGACATCTTCCAACAAGAATCATGAAATTCCTACTTTGCCTCGCAGCCATCCTCGTCGTGGTAAGTAATGCATATTTTTGTTTTAATTCGAAATGCGTTTGCGCTTGTCTGCTATATATTTGATGGTAAACTGTGGCGAGGTTAGGGTAGGGCGCGGTTGAGCAACCGAAACATAGCGGCGACGAAGGACCAGAAAAAGACGCCCTTGCGTGATGTTTCCTCACTTGTTGTGATGAGTTCCTTCAATATCCTTCCGATATTCAAGGCCAGATTAAACATGTTCTTGCTGGGTGAGCTCGCTCCTTTGAAAATAATTCCAAAACAGGCACTGGGTCAGCAATTTCGCGTTAACTCTCAGAAAACAAGGAGACCGGCAAAAAGTTCTATAGTTTGCCCATTCGCTCTACGAATGTAGAGATGAAATAATCGTTTAGCATATATTTTTGTACATTCCACGCCTAGTCACACAACGCCATCTAGTCCCAAACTAAGCCGAAGCTTGTACTACAACCGATTAAATGACTAAGACAGTAAAGGTTGCAATGGGCTCCATTTTAGAATCCACCAAAGAATAGTAGCGTAACCCTACTATTCAATTTGGTTAGACAGACTCCACTGCGAATTTTAAAGTGTTCACCAGATTGGCGCGTTGGTTGAGCAAAGTGGAATAATGCAATTCATGTTGGGAGTTAAGATCCTTTTCTGACCGGAGTTCCTTACCAATACCCCCCTGGCATTTTGCCGAGTTACCAATCAATACTTACGCCAGTGCTTGTATCATCGATGATAATTATTATGATCATTATTTCATCCCTTCTAATCACAGATCGGTGTGGCCACCTGCTCAGCCATGCCGGAACCCGAGCCTCTTCCAGAAGGAATCGACCGTAAGAGGAGAACTAAATGTTTCATACATCATCATCATCATAATCACCAGCGTCTCGCAGCCCGCTGGATACTGGCTGCTCCCATTATGGTCTAAGATCCCGGCATACAACGACCTTCACCGAGACGTTAATTGGATGAAACTGATTTTATATGTAATTAAATATGTCAATAAACATAATGCATGTGGGTTGCCGATCAAATTTTGGTCCAGGGTATGATTTGATGGATGGTGGAAGAACGGGATGGAGAAATGTGGCGCGAATTACAGGAGGCCAACGTTCAGCAGTGGAAGGACCAGGGCTGTTGATTAATTAATAGATTGAATTAATCAGACCGGTGCAAAATGCAAGTATCGATTTACCTGTTTAGACCTGGCTACCCAAGAGTTGTGACCGAAAAAGAATAGGCAGCATAACGTTTGCATATTCTATGGACTTCATACTTTCGATTGGTATAGAATTTATCTAATAATCAAACCGGTGAAATGTTTAATCATGCTTACCCCATCCATCAAATCATACCCTGGACCAAAATTTGATCGGCAACCCACATGCATTATGTTTATTGACATATTTAATTACATATAAAATCAGTTTTTAACCGACTTCGAAAAAAGGAGGAGGTTCTCAATTCGTCTGTATGTATAATATTTTTTTTTTTTATGTATGTTCACCGATATTTCCGTCAATTATAGATGGATTTCAAAAATTTTTCGACAGTTCGACAGAGGACACTTCGGAGGTGGTCCCATTATCACCAAGTCAGGATCTGATGATGGGATCCTGGAGAAATTGAGGGCAACAACCGAAAACTGTATGCTCATATGGTGTTTTTGTTACGTAATTATATTTTACTCAGGTATATGCTTCCGGGCGTCAACATCTGGTGCTGATGATGAAGCCACAGAACTCCTTAACGGTTAGGAGTTAGGGGACAGTACTGACATTGGTCGATATTAAACTAGGTAGCAGTATGTACTTATGCAGGGCTAATAGAGTAGCTGATTTGGTAAGTGAAATGCTTGATTCTAGATCGCAAAGTCTTCACTTGACTTAAAGCAAAATTTTTCATTCCTAAGTAAAACTCTGACGGATGACCTTAGAAGAACTGCTGGCAGTTGCTGGATGGGGGAGGCCCGGGATAGAGAAATGTGGCGCGAATTAAAGGAGGCCTACGTTCAGCAGTGGACGGACCAAGGCTGTTGATTGATTGATTGATTGAAGTAAAACTCTTAAGGACATTAATTAGCCTTTATTCAAGGTCACAGCACATTAACGCAACTAAAAATAGTGAAATAAAATTATTTTTAAAAAAAAGTTAAACCGACTTCAAAAAAAACGCAAACGACCAAAACTAAAAAGCGATAAATAACGTAAGCCAAACAAATAAATGTACCTATATTGTCGTGTGGATTTTCCGGCCGCACGCGTCATACAACAGCAGTATACGTTAGGTACCGAGAGGCTGGAACCGACTTCAAAAATAAGTGATAATTGTAATATTTAAATAATTATGTATTAAGGATAGAATTACTTACGTTATTTATCGCTTTTTAGTTTTGGTCGTTTGCGTTTTTTTTGAAGTCGGTTTAATATCCAATTAACGTCTCGGTGAAGGTCGTTGTATGGCGGGATCCCCTACTATTAAACACTTTCCAGGCATCTTGCATTAATCGCTACTTCACCTGAGAGTTTACTTCGACCGTTATCGGTTCTGCGGCTGAAATGGCCAGTTGACTGCTGCTTATATATATACAACCTTATTTTTACTATATGCGAAACCTCGAAACCGTTAGTTTTTCAAATATTTTTTTATTCGTTTAGTCAGGCCACTTTTAATTCACGCTACATATCTCTATCCCGGGCATCCCCCATTGCATGCCCGCAGTAAATCTAAGGTCAAGTAAAATGCAAGCCCAACGGGTTGCATGACGTCGTACACTATAATAACCAAAGCATTTGGATGTAATTGTAAGTGAATTGATTTTAACGACTTTTTTTTTATTTACAGCCAATTTTCTCATCAGCCTCGTCGGTTAGTATGTCCTAATTTAATAAGGCGATAACAATAATTGTAACTATTGGGAAAGACTGTCGCAGAAAGGTGGTTCCACAAAACCGATGCGCGAGGCAAGAAGCTAATCCTAAAGCGTACAGTGGAGGATCGCCAACCATCGAGATGATGAGGATGGAATTGCAAGCGGTTAAGTGTGGTATTTTCAAGTAACGTTAGCGTTATGTGCAATAAAGTACCTATATCTATCTCTCTATCTAACCATAATTATGGTCACATATTTTATTACGATTCAACTTAGGTTGTGTCCACTTTATTTACATACACAACGAACTGTTACGCTTAAAAGAGGGATACCATAATAAGAAACGCAATTGTTTTGTACTTTTATTTTGGATGAAAGTAGTTTAACCAAGAAAATATATAGCGAAATAGAAAGTGTCCTAAAAAAAGATAAAATACTAAGTACCCTAAACCGACGAGCATGTATGAAGAGATTGATGAATGTGGACGAAGCAAAAGTTGTGTGCCAGGATCGTAGCAAATGGAAGGACGTGGTCTCTGCCTACCCTTCTGGGAGAAAGGCGTGACGTTATGAATGTATGTACGTACTCTTACATTAATAAAAAATACGTCTCTCAATATTTTTTTGGTCTGACTCGAATCGAACCTAAGTTATGCTCATCTATATATATAAAAGGAGAAACTGACTGACTGACTGACTGACTGACTGACTGACATATCAACGCACAGCCCAAACGGCTAAACGTAGGCACTTGAAATTTGGAAGGGACGTAGCCTAGGTACCGTAGGGGTGCACTAAGAAAGGAATTCCCGAAATTCCCACGGGAACGGGAATTAGCGGGAAAATCCTTTTGTTTGAAAAATCTAAACCGCTTAAGTTAGACGCTTGAAATTTGGCATGCAGGTACCTTAGTAAATATAAAGTTTAGTTATGGCTGTATTTTGAGAAATTCCCACGGGAACGGGAGTTAGCGGGAAAAAACTTTTGTATGTATAAATTTAAACACGCGGACGAAGTCGCGGGCAAAAGCTAGTATAATATAAATTTATGTTTATCTTTACAGAAATCATAGGTTGACCCACCATCTTTAGTTCAGCAATCTTCAGCGTGACACATTCCCGACAAATGAGCAGAAATATATTTTTCCATAATTCTTTTCGTTGCTTTTCATATATCTTTGTTATAAACTGATGGATATCTAAATAAAGCTTTCTTTCAAATACTTTAATTTCCATAATTTCAAATCAAATAATCCTTAACCTACTCACTGACCTTGTGTCTCCCGGAATCGGAACAGGGCCACCCCATTTCATCCCGTGGGTGTTGTAGAAGGCGACTAACAAAGTATCACAATAGTCTTCCTTCACATATAAAAAATGTAAAGGTGTATAACAGCTTTAAGACCAAGCTCTCTCAGCACATTATAGCCCGTCTACACGCTCCGTCTTACTTGCGAGCATACCTGTACAAACCCGTTTGCGCAGGCATGCGCGTGCGTGTGGACGGCAAGACTGTAGCCCGCGCAGTTCCGTAAGCGCGGCTTGTACAATCGTTGACTTGTTGAAGATTAGGACCGCGCAAACTTGGCTTGCGCGGTTTTACTTGAACGTGTAGATGGTCACGCAAGCCGCGCATCAGTCCGAATTATTTTTTGACAAAATGCACGTCGTAACACCGCAAATCCAACAAAATCCACTGGCCACATCGTGACGTGGTGCGCGTCTCACAATTGACTGCAGTCCAGTTTGCACGAGTTTACCTGCACCGTGTGGCCACTACAACATGTTCCGTCTTTTTGTACAGTCATGACTGCAGCGGCTTGGACTGCGCAGTCATAACGGAGCGTGTAGACGGGCCATTAGGGATAACTACGAGCTTTTTGTCTGAAAAATGTATTTAATTCATTCAATCTTAGACAGTTATTATTATTATTTATTTATTTATATTTTAATGTGTCAATTAAATTAATTTAATTTAAATAATTTAATCTAAAAAATTTTTGTAACAAATGTAATTTTCATGTAAGTGACTTTGTAAGTCTTTATGGAAAACAAACTCTTTAAACATAAATTAGCATTTACATAATGTATTAGATTTAGCGAACGATGAATAATAAGTAAGTTTTTCTAACAACCCCTGCATGTAGATAACGTCACAGTAGGCAGTCAACAAAGTATATAAGGTGGCTACATCCGTACCCAGATCAGTGTTTGAAGACATCTTAGAACAAGTAACATGAAATTCCTACTTTGCCTCGCAGCCATCCTCGTCGTGGTAAGTAATGCATATTTTTTTTTAATGGGAAGTGCGTTTGCTCTTGTTTGCTATCTATTTGATGGTAAGCTGTGGTGACTTTAGGGTAGGGCGAGTTGAGCGGCATCGTAAACCCTCTGAGCCTCTTCTTCGTGCCCCGTGCACGGACCAGGCCGCATGTCATCTGCGGCTGGCCAAGGCATGGAGAGATGCGACCGTATGCTTTGGCGTTACCCGTGTCAACGTGCAACTTGCTGCCCACAGGCCACACAGGGGAGTTTAGTGGGTATACCTTCCCATTTCGGGAGTTGTGAGTCCCACACACCATGTCACCTCCCCCCGGAGGTGATATGACGGTGCAATACATTAAGCTCTAGAAAAAAACCGGCCAAGTGCGAGTCGGACTCTCGCACGTATGGTTCCATCTATGTCACCACTATACAGCTTAATAAATGTTTTTCTTTATTTTTATTATATTGAAGTTGATTGAATGAAAAAATAAAAATATGGTGGAGTTGGTCACATAGCGCCGTCTAGTCCCAAACTAAGCCGAGGCTTGTACTACAACTGATTAAATTACTAAAACAGTAAAGGTTGCAATGGGCCTCGTTCAAGAATCCACCAAAGAATAGTAGCGTAACCTACCATTCGATTTAGTTGGACAGACTCCACTGCGAACTTTAAAGCGTTCTACTTTGCTCCACCAGATGGGCGCGTTGGTTGAGCAAAGTGGAATAATACAATTTATGTTGGGAGTTAAGATTCTATTCTGACCGGAGTTCCTTACCATTACCCCCCTGGCATTTTGCCGAGTTACCAATCAATACTTACGCCACTGCTTGTATCGTCAATGATAATTATTATAACACTAGCTGTGCTCGCGACTTCGTCCGCGTGGAATAGTTATTTTTTCCCCGTTTTTTTTTTACATTTTCCATTATTTCTTCGCTCCTAATAGTTGCAACGTGATGTTATATAGCCTAAAGCCTTCCTCGATAAATGGTCTATTCAACACAAAAAGAATTTTTCAATTCGGACCAGTAGTTCCTAAGATTAGCGCGTTCAAACAAACAAACAAACAAACAAACTCTTCAGCTTTATAATATTAGTTAAGATTATTGTATACCTTCTTATCACAGATCGGTGTGGCCACCTGCTCAGCCATGCCGAAGCCCGAGCCTATTCCAGATGGAATCGACCGTAAGACGAGAGCTAAATGTTATACATCATCATCATCATCATCATCACCAGCCTCTTGCAGCCCGCCGCTGGACATACTGGCTGCTCCCAACAAACACTTTCCAAGCATCTTGCATTAATCGTTACTTCACCTGAGAGCGTTAAGCGTTATCCACTCCAGAGCTCGTTTACTTCGACCGTTATCGGTTCTGCGGCTGACGTGGCCAGTTCACTGCTGCTTATATATACAACCTTATTTTAAGTATGTTAGGGAGCGGCCTATCATCATTTCGCTCCAAGCCAACCTCACCTGCTCGTGGTGCATCCCGCCGAATAACAAACGAGGTGCTGGCAACCGACTGGTGGCGGTATAACCATCACAATTTACAGCGTAGCTAAATACCACAGACCGATGACGGGCAGCAGCGTCACCGGAGCGAGAAGCTACGCCCTGCGATCGCCAACCCGCCTGTCCAGCGATTATGGGTATAACCTCCAGATGTTTGGCCAGTGGCGAACAACTGGAGAAGCCTATGTCCAGCAGTGGACTGTGATAGGCTGATGATGATTTTAAGTATATGCGAAACCACGAAACCGTTAGTTATAAATCATTAACTGTTTGCACCAGTGTTTCATCATCAGCCTGCAAAAGTCCACTAATGAACATAGAGATTCCCCAGTAACAATTGTAATTTGGGGATTTGTCTAGTCACCACGCTTGGCAGGTGAGTTGGTGACCGCAGTAGGTTTTATTTGTTCCCAGGCAATAGCTGCTGCCCATTTCCTGATGTTCCCTTAGTCGTTTTCTACGACATCCATGAGAAGAGAGGGGTCGACATCCATGGGGTGGTCCTATATTTAATCCAGAAATCATATGGACACTAGTTTTTATACCACTTGTAATGTTGATCGCGTTATTATGCGCGCGAGTACCGCAGTACGGTTACCACCCTCGCGCGGGAACGATGCAATAGTCCGTCCATTATCGTCATTTTTTTCAGGCCACTTTTAATTCGCGCCACATTTCTCTATCCCGGGCATCCCCCACTGCATGCCCGCTAAATCTATGGTCACAGGCCCAACTGGTTGCATGACGTCGTACACCATAATAACCTAAACACTTAGATGTAATCTTGTAACTGAATTGATTTTAACGATTTTTTTTTTCAATTACAGCCGATTTTCTCAACAACCTCGTCGGTTAGTATGTCCTGATTTAATAAGGCGATAACAATAAACTGTACTAAGTACTATCTCTTTTTTATGCAAGAGGCGAAACGAGCGAATATGATGCCTGATGTTAAGTAGTCAACACCGCTCATGAACAACTCCAATCGGGTTCTGGGGTCGCTGTCGGCCTTTTAAATAGGATTACGCTCGTTTCTTGAAGGCTGCCAAGTCGTAACTGTTGGGAAAGACTGTCGCAGAAAGTTGGTTCCACAAAGCCGATGCGCGAGGCAAGAAGTTCCTCCTAAAGCGTACAGTGGAGAACATCCAACCATCGAGATGATGAGGATGGAATTGCAAGCGGTTACGTGTGGTATTTTCCTGTAACGTTAGCGTTATGTGCAATAAAGTACCTATATCTATCTCTCTATCTAACCATATGGTCACATATTACGGTTCTACTTAGGTTGTGTCCACATTATTTACATACACAACGAACTGTTACACTTAAAAGAGATTTACTATAATAACAAACGCAATTGTTTTGTACTTTTACTTTGGATGAAAGTAGATTAACCTAGAAAATATATAGCGACTGCGTGAATGGATCTGTTGGAAGGGGAAGACCTAGAAGGACATTCCATGACCAAATGGAAAGTGTCCTAAAAAAAGGTAAAATAATAAGTACCCTAAACCGACGAGCATGTATGAAGAGATTGATAAATGTTGACGAAGCAAAAGTTGCGTGCCAGGATCGTAGCAAATGGAAGGACGTGGTCTGTGCCTACCCCTCTGGGAGAAAGGCGTGACGTTATGAATGTGTGTACGTACTCTTACATTATTAAAAAATACGTCACTCAATATTTTTTTGGTCTGACTCGAATCGAACCTAAGATAATTATGCTCATATAATATAAATTTATGTTTGTCTTTACAGAAATCATAGGTTAACCCACCATCTTCGCTTCAGCAATCTTCAGCGTAACCCACATTCCCGACAAGTTAACAGAAATATATTTTTCCAAAATTTCTTTCGTTGCTTTTTATATATCTTTATCATAAACTTCTGGATATGTAAATAAAGCTTTCTTTCAAATACTTTAATTTCCATATTTTTGAACCAAATGTACCGTAGCCTACTTACTGACTTTGTGGTTCCCGGCCGCCCAACCCTAACCCCCCACGAGCTCCGGAAACCCCACTCACCGGCAGATACACGATCCGGAGGTCATTTGGCTGCGGTATTCTATCTATAGGGTGGAGGTCCTTCTCCGGACGGGCAGCTCATGTCCTACCTCTCTTAAGGAAAAGAAAAGCACGTGTCTTTTATTTTTGAATAAGCTAAAAGACGGACTAATTACAATTTTTAGCCATAATAGCCTATTGATATTAAGATGTTAATGTCCGTCTATGATGATGATAAGATATAATCCGCCTATGATGTTTGTTGGCGGATAATGGTGATGAATCCTACTCATCTGATGCAAAGGAAACGCTGGGAACGGGATCGGGAATGGAACGTGATCGGGAATGGGACGTGATCGGTAATGGAACGTGATCGGGAACGGGTACACAAGTGAAATGAGGAAAGCAGAAAATTTGCCAAATCCCTACCACGAAATCCCCGCAGCTGTTGAATATACCTGTTGTAGTTTACGACTTCCTACTGGAAATGTTTAGTGATATGTCGTTTCACCAAGGCAAATGTACTGAAATGGCAGGTATACTATTGATGAATAGTAGTAAAAACATACTAAGTATTTTTAGTAACGGATGAAAAGTTTGCTAAAGAAACTTAACAACACAGGAATTTTGGCCGTGTTATCCGGTGATGACAACCCTAGCTGTGGGGGAAGTGTACAGCATATTAAGGTTGTGATAGGATCTGTTAAGTTTCTGATTAATCAAGGGCCAAAAAAAGTATTAATTTACATTTTGCTTTATGTAAAGGTAGGTCTTTTATAGGACATTTCCTGATCGCTCTGTTATATAAACGTGGATGGACGTCAATTCCATCTTAATATAAATTGTCATTCTCCCCTAATAACAATTGATATTTAGGTGGAATTGACTGGCTCGGTGGCTCAATTGGTATTGACCCCTGCCTTCTGAACCAAGGGTCGTGGGTTCGATTCCCGCCCGGGACAAACATTCGTGTGATGAACACTTGTGTTTGTTCCGTGTCTGGGTGTTTATATTTATATTTAAGTATTTATTTGTGGTACCTTCGTTGTTCTGATACCCATAACACAAGTGCTTAAGCTACTTACTTTGGGATCGGAGCAATGTATGTGATGTTGTTGTCTGATATTTATTATTGCCTTAGTCGCCACGCTTGGCAAGCAAGTTCACCAACTTCGCGGTCACCACCGCAGAGGTTTAATCTGTACCCAGGTAAACGCTGCTGCCAATTCCCTGATATTCCCTTAGTCATCTCTACGACACCCACGATGAGATCGGGTGGCCCTGTTCCGAATATCGGAACCACAAGGTCAGTGAGTAGGATAAGGATTATTTGGTTTGAAAATGTGGAATTTAAAGTATTTGAAAGAAAGCTTTATTTAGATATTCAGCAGTTTATAACAAAGATATTTAAATGAAAAGCAACGAAAGGAATTATTTAAAAATATATTTCTGCTCATTTATCGGAAACGTTGAAGATTGCTGAACCAAAGATGTTGGGTTAATAACCCAAGATTTCTGTAAAGACAAACATAATTTTATAATATATGAGCATAATATCTTACGTATTTTTTATTAAAGTAAAAATAAACACACATACATAACGTCACGCCTTTCTCCCAGAGGTAGGCAGAGACGACATCTTTCCATTTGCTACGATCCTGGCACACAACTTTTGCTTCGTCCACATTCATCAATCTCTTCATACATGCTCGTCGGTTACAGCTTTTTTAGGACACTTTCTATTTGGTCATGGAATGTCCTTCTAGGTCTTTCACTTCCAATAGATCCATTCACGCTCTCGCTATATATTTTATTGGTTAATCAACTTTCATCAAAAGAAAATGAATAATTGAATATTTTGCGAATATCTCAAATGCCTGTTGTTACTTATTGATATCATGCAAAAATGAGCAAAATATTGTGTTTATTCTTATGGTCTCCCTCTTCTAAGTGTTTGATCTGTAACTACATTACATTTGTATTTACAGATCATTGTTATTGCTTTATTAAATTAGGATATACTAACCACCGAGGCGTATGTCATCTATGGCTGCAAATAAAAAAATAATCGTTAAAATCCATTCAATTAGCAGATAACATCCAAGTGTCTTATTGTCATTGGCCCTTTTTTATATTAGCACGTAAAAATGACTGCGTCCTGCCTGATGTTAAGCAAACGACGAAGTCCAAAAAGTGTAAGCGATCCTCATCACACATGGTTAGTGCAACGCGGATCGATCACACTATGACCTGCATAAGTGCCGCTTCACGCCCCGTTTAAAAGATCCAAGACTATAAGAGGAAGGGAACATGTGTGCTGGAAGAGAGTTCCACAGCCTAATTGTACGACAAAAGTAAGATTAAGTAAGTAAGTGACTTTAGAATAACTGGCATGCAATGGGGGATGCCCGGGATAAAGAAATGTGGCGCGAATGAAAAGCGGCCTGTGCCTAAAAAATTACTAATGTGTGGTCACCGTACTGTGGCACTCACTCGCTATAAAAACGCGATCAACATTTAAAGTGGTATAAAAACTAGTGTCCATATGATTTCTGCATTCATTATAGGACCACCCCATCTCTTCTCATGGGTGTTCGTAGAAAACGACGACATCAGGAAACAGGCAGCAACTGTTGCAAATAAAACCAACTGCGGTCACCAACGCACCTGCCAAGCGTGGTGGCTAAGACAAATCCCCCCAAATGACATTGTTACTGGGGAATCTCTATGGTTACTAGTGAACTTTTGCAGGCTGATGATGAAACACTGGTGCAAACAAACTGTTAATGATTTACAACTAACGATTTGAGGTTTTGCATATAGTCAAAATAAGGTTGTATATACAAGAAGTAGTGAACTGGCCACGTCAGCCGCAGAACCGATAACGGTCGAAGTAAACAAGCTCTGGAGTGGATACCGCTTAACGCTCTTATGTGGAGTGGCGATTAATGCAAGATGCTTGGAAGTGTTTGATGGGAGCAGCCAGTATGTCCAGCGGGCTGAGGGAGGCAGATGATGATGACGATGATGAGGTATAACATTTAGCTCTCCTCTTACAGAATTTTTTTGGGATAGGCTCGGGCTCCGGCATGGCTGAGCAGGTGGCCACACCGATCTGTAATTAGAAGGTATACAATAATGACTATGATAATTTGTCATTGATGATACAAGCAGTGGCGTAGCCGTTGATGATTAACTCGGCTAAATGTCGTAAGGAACTCCGGTCAGAAAAGAATCTTAACTCCCAACATAAATTGGATTATTCCACTTTACCTCTACATTCATAGACCGAATGGGCAAACTATGGAACTCTTTGCCTGGCTCCTTGTCTTCTGAGAATAAACGCGAGAAGGGGGTAGAAAACTCACCAAAACTGGCACTGGGTAAACGATTTCGTTATCTACAAAGGCATGTAATACAAGGGAATGTAAGGGAGCGACCTATCACCTTTTCGCTCCAAGCCATCCTCACCTGCCCGTGGTGCATCCTGCCGAACAACAAACGAGGCTCTGGCAAACCGACTGGTGGCGGTAAAACCATCACGATAGAAGGCGTAGCTAAATACCACAGGCCAATGACGGGCAGCAGCGTCTCCAGAGCAAGAAGCTACGCCCTGAGATCGTCAACCCACCTGCCCAGCGTGGCGATTATGGGTATATCCTCCAGAAGTCTGCCCTAGGTGGCGTACAACTGGAGAGGCCTATGTCCAGCAGTGAACTGCAATAGGCTGATGATGATGATGATCTACAAAGGAGCGAGCTCACCCAGCAAGAACATGTTTACTCTGGCCTTGAATACCGGAAGGTTATTGAAGGAACTAAGTAGATATACACTTACAACAAATGAGGAAACATCACGCAAAGGCGTCCTTTTCTGGTCCTTCGAACCGCGCCCTACCCTAACCTCGCCACAGTTCACCATCAAATATATAGCAGTCAAGCGCAAACGCATTTCGAATAAAAACCAAAGTTAAATATGCATTACTTACCACGACGAGGATGGCTGCGAGGCAAAGTAGGAATTTCATGTTTCTTGTTGGAAGATGTCTACAAACACTGATCTGTGTACGGATGCAGCCACCTTATATACTTTGGTGACTGCCTACTGTGGCGTCATCTACATGCAGGGGTTGTTGGAAAAACTTGCTTAATATTCATCATAGTATGTAAACATTAATTTGAAACACTATAAATTTTAATGAGCGGTGTTTTTTCATGAATGTCTGAACATACATATTCGCTCATTAACCCGGAAGCATTGTGGTTGAAACCGGTGAATTCCATGCGAGATACATCGGTTCAAGCCCGCCGCGTAGTAATGAGTTTACAAGTTTTAATGTAATAAGTATGTTCGTTTAGGGTAAATGTAAAATCAAGTAAGATCATCATCATCAGCCTACAAGCGTCCGTTGCTGGACCCGTGGCTGGACCTCCCTCGGTGCCTTTGAATTGTCATTTTAGGGGATTTGCCTTAGACAGTACGCTTTCCTGGTCTGGAGAGCGTGCAGCTTTGGCTGCCGCGACTGGAGACAATATAGCGCTCTCCACGGTAATTTCGGCCATAGTAAGGAGTCGCTCTGCCTGGGAGGCGATGGCCTCCTTCTGTGAGACGGTCATGTCCCAGAAGGAGGCCGCGGAGCGCGTGCGGGAGAACGATCCTTCCGCACCGGCGCTCCGCGGGCGCAGAGTTGCCAGATCTCCCGATTTCCCGGGAGTTCTCCCGATTTTGGTCAATATCTCCTGATGTCTCGGATTCCGTCCAAAACTCCCGATTTTTTTTACCTCCCGTATTGTATAAATATGACCAAAATGGAGCAAAATCCTCAATGATTTAACGATTTGATGAATGACCTTTTTTTTTTGCTCTCCAAGTAACTGAATGGGAAAATTTTTAGTTAGTAATCATCATTCTTAGGCAAAAAGAACATCTCCCGATTTTTTCACAAGTATTGTCATCATACATCTCCCGGATTTTGATTGGACGCCTCCCGAAAAGTCAACATTTTGATCTCGCAACTCTGGGTGGCCGAGCGCGGTGACAATATCGCCGCCTGATGCTACCTGACGGGGTCCAGCCGGTGGTCGGTACGGGGGTTCCGCCACCTGCCTTGCACGGTTCCCCGTCTTGGTCTAATGGGAGTGGGCTCACCCTTCGGGCCACTCTCATCGCTCCCGCTACGGGAGGGCGAGCTGGGCTTGTTTAGGCAGGCAGAGTTTATGGTGTCATGGCAGTTATAGTTTTAAGGCCCCATGACACAACTCCATAAGGCGCCTGATGGAGGTATTTCCTGCCTCACCAACACCTTGAGGCAGGAGAGTCCCACATACCCTGCCGCTCTCCCAAGTGGCGGGGATGCATAATCGCATTTTACCCGGGAAAAAAAAGGCAGCACGCTTGGCAGGCGGGTTGGTGATCGCATTAAGTTTTACCTGTACCTACCCAGGTATGCGCTGCTGCCCGATGCTGCGCCTGGCAGGTGGAACGACCAGTGACTAGCGATAGACACAATTCGGATCGAATACATAACGGAACGAACGGATCGCGGGTGAGCTTTTAAGTCGCACTAATCAACACGTGCTGGACAGCGTTGTCATCCGCATACCATTCAGACGATGGTGGCGCCCACCAAAAGTTGTTTTTAAACCGCAAAAGAATCAAATAAATCACTAGGTACGAATATAACGTACGTAAACGAAATGACATCATATTTTTTTGACATTTAAGTTTTTGACATGACAGGGCTGCCATTTATTGGTGCAACAATCGAACAATCGATTTTTCATAGTAGATTTGGCAGAAGTAGGTAACTTGATCTGGCTGAACTTTAATTTCGAAAAATATTTGAGGTTCGATTGGTTTATTTAATAAACAATCGAAAACACTGTGGCTGATGCACTAATCGTGCATCCAATCAACATAGGAAAAAAGGGGTAACATTTTCAGCATCGTTAAAAAGAAATAAAATAGTGCCGAACGCAGTTTTGAAGTGGCATACAAAAGACTTCAAAGAGTTTAACGAGTCGCGTATTTCAACTGTACCCATGGAATATAGAGATATTCCAGGGGTACCTACAGTTGAAATACACATTATCCCAATGATCAATAATAATAATTAATGTAGGTTATGCATTGAACTGTGATTTGTTTGCACGTTTAGAGTGTAAAATCGAATCGTTTGGTTCTAGAATCGATTAACTTGTATCCGATTAATTAATCAGTAAGGGCAACACTGATAATATCGAACTCATGGTTTTTTATATTCTACCTCCATGGTTTTATTGTATCATTTTAGTGTTTTTTATATTTCCTTAAATTATCCCCAACTTCCATGGGGTAATGAGCAAGGTCAAAAATAAAATACATATTTATAAGACTTTTTTAAAAATTCACATTTGTTGTGCACTTTTGGGCCTACGCGCATTTTACCACTTTGGAAGAGTCTCTCACGGAAACTATTCAGCTTAGAAAAATATGATGTTAAAAAACTCAACATCATTTTAAAATACCTATCCATAAATATCACACACGTATAGGTTGGATGAAAAAAAAAATTGAGTTTCAGTTCTATGTATGGGGCACCCCAAAAATTTTGGATTTTTTTCTGATTTTATTTTAAAATCATAATGCGGTTAATAGAATACATCTAAGCACCAAATTTCAATAATGTTGCTCTTATAGTTTCGGAATAAACTGGCTGTGACATACGGACGGACAGACAGACATGACGAATGTATAAGGGTCCCGTTTTTGCCATTTGGCTACGGAACCCTAAAAACTAGGATTATCGAAGATCTGGAGTACCTGGTGACCCTGGTTAGAAAACATTGCATCAGATGAATAGTATTCATCACCATCATCCGCCTACAATCATCATAGGCGGAGGCCCATGGACGTCAAATCTCTCTTAATATCAATTATCATTATGCTAGGTTTACACGCGCGCCACGCAGCCCGGCAAGCAGCTTGGCAAGCACCTCGGCGAGCAGCCCTGCCCTACAAATTGCGCACGCACGTGCACATTCAAACAGACGAACAGCCCGTTCACATGCTTGTGCTTGTGTTCGTGCCCGTTGAATGTCGTGTTGAACGCGAGCGTGTAAACGCGGCATTAGACTCTCCTAATGACAATTGATATTTAGGTGGAATTGCCTTAGTCACCCCGCTTGGTAAGCAGGTTGGTGACCGCAGAGGTTTTATTTGTACCCAGGTAAACGCTGCCGCCAATTCCCTGACATTCCCTTAGTTTTCTTCTACGACACCCACGGGATGAGATGGGGCGGCCCTATTCCGAATCCGGGAACCACAAAGTCAGTGAGTAGGTTAAGGATCATTTGGTTTGAAAATATGGAAATTAAAGTATTTGAAAGAAAGCTTTATTTACATATCCATCAGTTTATAACAAAGATATATAAAAAGCAACGAAAGGAATTATGGAAAAATATATTTCTGCTCATTTGCCGGGAATGTGTCACGCTGAAGATTGCTGAACCAAAGATGTTGGGTTAACCCAAGATTTCTGTAAAGACAAACATAATATATGAGCATAATATCTAAGGTTCAATTCAAGTCAGACCAAAAAAATATTGAGAGACGTATTTTATATTAAAGTAAAAGTACATACATACATACATAACGTCACGTCTTTAGGGAGAGACCACGTCCTTCCATTTGCTACGATCCTGGCACACAACTTTTGCTTCGTCCACATTCATCAATCTCTTCATACATGCTCGTCGGTTTAGGGTACTTAGAATTTTACCTTTTTTTAGGACACTTTCTATTTGGTCATGGAATGTCCTTCTAGGTCTTCCCCTTTCAACAGATCCATTCACGCTCTCGCTATATATTTTATTGGTTAATCTACTTTCACCCAAAGTAAAAGTACAATAGAATATTTTGCGAATATCTCTAATGTCTGATATCATGCAAAAATGAGCAAAAAAAAATAGCGTTTGTTGTTATGGTATCCCTCTTTTAAGTATAACAGTTGGTTGTGTATGTAAATGATGTGGACACAACCTAAGTTGAACCGTAATATGTGACGATATGGTTATATAGAGAGATAGATATACTTTATTGCACAAAACGCAAACGTCAAAGGAAAATACATTACAAACTTAATGTCGTACAGGTCTTTTTTTTATAATAGTTCGACATAATGGCTTCCCTACGCCTGATGGAAAGCGAAAGAGAGGCCCAAGTCGCTGTGACAACTGGCAAGTAACTGGTCAGTTACCTGTCAGTTGCCACTGCCATGCCGGCCCAACCCTAACCCCCCACGAGCTCCGGACTCCCTACTCACCAGCAGAAACACGACCCTAAGGTCATTTGGCTGCGGTATTTTGTAGGGTGGAGGTCCTTCCCCGGACGGACAGCTCAATTCGAGCGAAGATTCGCTATGCCCTACCTCTCTTAAAACCTTACCTCTCTTCATTGTCATCATTGCTTTAATAAATTAGGACATACTAACCACCGAGGCGTGAGAGACCTTCAGCTGCAAATAAAAATAATCGTTAAAATCAATTCAATTACCAGATTACATCACGTGTTTAGGTTATTACCGTGGTTATTACAGTGTACGATGTCATGCAACCCGTTGGGCTTGTGGCCTCAGAAAAACTGCTGGCATGCGATGGGAGACGCCCGGGATAGAGAAAAGAGGCGCGAGTTTAAAGCGGCTTGAGCCTCAAAAATTACTAATGACTAGCTGTGCTCGCGACTTCGTCCGCGTGGAATAGTTATTTTTTCCCCGTTTTTTTTTATATTTTCCATTATTTCTTCGCTCCTAATAGTTGCAGCAAGATGTTATATAGCCTAAAGCCTTCCTCGATAAATGGTCTATTCAACACAAAAAGAATTTTTCAATTCGGACCAGTAGTTCCTGAGATTAGCGCGTTCAAACAAACAAACTCTTCAGCTTTATAATATTAGTTATGATAATGGACGGTCTATGGCCTCGTTTCCGCGCGAGTGTGGTCACCGTACTCTACCTCACTCGCTCGCTATAATAACGCGATCAACAGTTTAAAAACTAGTGTCCATATGATTTCTGGATTTATAATAGGATCACCCCATCTCTTCTCATGGGTGTCGTAGAAAACGACGACATCAGGAAACAGGCAGCAACTGTTGCCTGGGTTCCAAAACCAACTGCGGTCACCAACCCACCTGCCAAGCGTGGTGGCTAAGACAAATCCCCCCAAATAACAATTGTTACTGGGGAATCTCTATGTTCATTAGTGGACTTTTGCATACTGATGATGAAACAATGGTGCAAACAAACTGTTAATGATTTACAACTAACGGTTTCGAGGTTTCGCATATACTAAAAATAAGGTTGTATTATGTCGTGGCCAAATCGATGAATTGATCATTACATGAAGTGGCCAACAAATGGTAACCAAATTATTAAACGATAAACGTTTAGCGATTTGCTCACCCACGTTTGACCATATCGTAAAAAATGGTCACAAGTCTAACCTAAACTAACCTACTGTGTCAGATCTGTGATGAAAGGTGTTTTTTTGGCCCTTCCCCCGCTTTAAAAAGTACATGATTTTTTTTTTAAATCTCGTTGTTTCACCCAAATTTTTGATATGCCAAAAATATGCAATGGGCGCAGCAAGTAATTCCATTTGCGAGCTGCGAGAGGCTGATGATGATGATGATGATGATGTATAATATTTAGCTCTCCTCTTACGTTTGAGTCCTGCTGGAATAGGTTCGGGCATGGCTGAGCAGGTGGCCACACCGATCTGTGATTAGAAGGTATACAATAATGATTATAATAATTATCATTGACGATACAGCAGTGGCGTAACTGTTGATTGGTAACTCGGCAAAATGCCAGGGACTCCGGTCGTAAGGAACGGTCAGAAAAGATACTTAACTCCCAACATAAATTGGATTATTCCACTTTACCTCTACATTCATAGACCGAATGGGCAAACTATGGAACTCTTTATGGACTGGCTCGGTGGCTCAATTGGTAGTGACCTCTGCTTTCTGAGCCAAGGGTCGTGGGTTCGATCCCCACACATTACAAATATGTGTGTGCATGAACAAGTCTGTTTGTATTGGTCTGGGTGCTTTCTATGTATAATATGTATATATTTACAAAAAAAAAATCTAAGTAAGTTAATCAGTTATCTAGTACCCATAATACAAGCTTCTGCTTAGTTTGGGGCTAGATGGCGCTGTGTGGCCCTGCGTGGCATGTCTTGGGTTATTTATTTATTATTTATTCTTTGCCGGGTTCCTTGTTTCTGAAAGTTAACGCGAGTGGTAAACGATTTCGTTATGTACAAAGCGAGCTCACCCAGCAAGCACATGTTTACTCTGGCCTTAAATATCCAAAGGTTATTGAAGGAACTAAGTAGATCTTCACAACAAGTTAGGAAACATCACGCAAGGGCGCCTTTTTCTGGTCCTTCGTCGCTAGTCGCTTCCTAGGTTCGCTCAACGGCGCCCTACCCTAAAGTCGCTACAGCTTACCTTAGAGCATTTCGAATAAAAACAAAAGTTAAATATGCATTACTTACCACGACGAGGATGGCTGCGAGGCAAAGTAGGAATTTCATGTTTCTTGTTGGAAGATGTCTTCAAACACTGATCTGTGTACGGATGCAGCCACCTTATATACTTTGGTGACTGCCTACTATGGCGTCATCTACATGCAGGGGTTGTTGGAAAAACTTGCTTATTATTCATCGCAGAATGTAAATAGTAAAATGAAACATTATAAATTTCAATGAGCGGATTTTTTTATGAACATCTGAACATGCCTACATATTCGCTCCTTAATCCGGAAGTATTGTGGTTAAAACCGGTGAATTCACCAGCAGTGAACTGCTATAGGCTGATGATGATGATGAAATACGGGGGAGCTCTAAAGTCGCACCAATCAACACGTGCTCGACAGCGTAGTCATCCGCATACTATCCAGACGATGGTGGCGCGCACCAAGAGATTTAGTTCCTCGTTCTTGCCCCGTGCCATTAATTCATGGAATGCCCTTCCAGCTCATGTGTTTCCTTCCTCTTACAATTTTTTCTTCAGTGGGCCTTCAGGGTTAGGGCGACAGGCGCAATGGGATTGTTCTATTGTGCCTGTCGACCTAACTTTTGGTCCTCACGACCGCTTACCATCAGGTGTATTGAGACAGGAAAGCTCTGCTTATAAAAAAATCACAGATAAAATAACGAAAAGTCGCCTTAGATATGTCGCAGTCATTTGGTTGAATCTCCTATTCAATTGAATGGCTAGCGCGTTCATTGAATAACGACATTCAATTGAATGTCTAAAGGACAACTCGTCAAGTTATTGATTGAAACGTTCAACGTCTTGACTGAACGTCATTTTAGCATAGTCGTTGAATGGGTAAAAGCCGACTGTGTAATGTTTAGTTTATAATTTTTCTCCGGCGGCGGCGTATCAATAGGTAAATCCATGCTGTCACACTATTTTCTAACGAATAAGTCAGTTTACAGTGAATCTAAGCAAAAAATATCAAAACTGTTCATATCTTTTTGACCATGTTTGACGCCATATTGGTTTTGGTGACTACTAACGCCGCGTGGGAAAAGAATGAACTAAATTACAATCACCTGACTGATTTTACATCCGCTCTTTTCAAAGAGCTATGTTTCAATCCGCTACCTAGTTGGACGTTAAGTGACGCGTGTTTAGTCAACGTTCGGTATAGTCATTCAATTGAATGTCGTAATTCAATGAACGCGCTAGCGATTCAATTGAATAGGAGATTCAAGCAGATGACTGCGACAGATATATGGTATAGCCATATCACGAGACGGGACGAAGACCATAATAGTGAAAATCGCACTAAGCTTGCCGGAACAAAAGAGAAGTAGAGGACGCCTGCCATCGACCTGTCATATATCGAAAGAGACCTTAAGAGACCCCAATTGCCAAAACCGACAATCCAGGACAGATCGACCTGGCGCCTGGTAGAGTAAGGAGGTAACGGGAATAGGGTACAGCTAATCATACAATAATAACAATAACACATATTTGTATGCATTTATGTAAAACCACTCGCATTGTATTTAACGCATATTATTTGAATAACAAAAAAAATTTTGCTTTTGAATTTCCAGATTGACATGTTGTCCTAATATGCATGAAAATAAAAAAAAGTTCCAAATGTATACATTTACATGATAATAATCTTGGTTAGTGCCTATTGTTAGTTTCAATATATTTTAAATTAGCTATGCCCGCGACTTCGTCCGCGTGGAATAGAGTTTCATCCCCTATTTTATCGCCTTGAGGGTAGAATTGATCAAAACCCTTTCATAGCGGTAGCCTACTTAACATCTACCTACCTGCACGGCAAATTTCAGCCCGATCCGTCCAGTCGTTTGGGCTGTGCGTTGATAGATCACTATATCAGTCAGTTTTGTATTTTTATTTTGTTCTTTTAGTATTCATAATATATCCAAGGAACAAAATGTCGCTGAAAAAGGTATCACAACCCAAAAGTGATAATAAAATAGCTGACATGGTGACTTGCTTTGGATGTAAAAAGCGTGTTCAGAAAAATACAACAGTGCTATGTTCAGTAGGTATGCCTAAATCGGTACGAATATGATTGTGCCGGCGCCTCTGAAAAATTACACCGACTAATGAGTGTTGAATCAAGAAGTAAGTGGAGATGTAAGAAATGTATTGGAGCAATAAAAAATCAGAGCAAGCTACCCTCTGATAGTACTAATATTACGACCAGGAGAAAAATAATGACAACGTCACAACAATCTAAGTCAAAGAAAATAACACAAGATAACTTAACGCAATATGATACTAACATCGTCCAATCGCCGTCAGACTCGCATATACTAACGGACAATGACACATCAGGTACATCTATAGAGTCCATCGTCTCGCCAGGTAGTAAAATGTCAAGAAGTATCGATGGCACCGAATATAACAGGACCGCAGACACTTCCGCGGTACAAGAACTTAGGGAGACAATTATTCAACTCACGAGCTCATTAGACAGTACCCAAACTGAACTGGATAATACGATCCTTGAGAATATCGAATTGAATAAAATTGTAAACAAACAGGCACTGGACATCAAGTTTTTGAAAACACTATGCTATTCTTGTCCTGGACAGAACAAACTTACCAGTTCTTTAAAGAAAAGTCGCAGACACTCTGTGCTTTATCCGGGATTAGATACCGAGACAGCTTCCTCACCGGTTTACCGGCATGATAATATGATGAATGACAAAGATAGAAATGGCAAATTGTCATGTTTACACGAAGAAATTCTCGACTTGCAAAATCAACTGAAAAATGCTAAGACAGAAATCATAGATCTACATAAACAAATAAATAACTTAACGCAAAAATTGCAAACTTCAGACAAATCTTCACTGTTACCTTTGTCAGTATGCTCTAGAGGAGACAGGTTCAGCGAAAAGTTTGAAAAAAGGCGGATAATGATCTACGGCACACAGCAATGCGTCGGACTGGCGTCTGCGTTGTCTTATTCGAGGCGGAAGACCTATTATGAAGAGTACGAAGTAAGCGCTGAAACAAAACCTAACGCTCTCAGTTCAGCAGTCGTAAGGAAGGGAGCACTTGACAGTGTGAATAGAGAGGACAAGATAGTGATTTGTGTGGGTGAAAACGACCGCAACTTGAACTCAGTCTTATTTCATCTACGCATAATTTTAGATAAACTTGAAAACTGTAAGGTCATTGTATTGAGTGTTTGTAATAATATTAATTTAAATACATATCAATTGAATAGTAGCATAAAAATAGTATGTAGTAAGTATAAAAATTGTACATTTTTAGATTGTAAGTATTATAGATTAACGGACATGTGTAAAAATATAAATTTAATTATTGATTCTTGTGACTATGATAGCAAATATTTAAATGCAAACAACCTTAAGAAGTTGATAATGCGCAATAAACCAAAAATTACAACAAAATGTCACAAAAAAGGTACAATTCCTTATTTCTTCGCCCGTGTAACTAATCAAAATAGTAAATATTTAGTACCTAAGGAATCTGTCAAAGAGAAAGAAAAAAAATGTATCAAAAAAGGGACCATACCTTACTATTTTCAATCAATAAAGGACACTCAGTTTTTTCGAGGCGACCAATAGTAGTCCACCTCTTAATTTTAAAATCCTTCATCAAAACATTGCCAGCGTCTTGTCTAAGCATGAAATATTAGAACTTACGATACAGGAATTGGCGGAAGAAGGTAACACACCGGATGTTATATGTCTTACAGAAACATTTCTAAAATCAGGTTATGAGCATTATTTAAAAATTAATAAGTATTGTCTGGCTGCTAGCTATTGTAGAGATAAGCAAAGAGGTGGATGCTGCATACTGACAAGAGATGGTTTATCTTACACAGAGCTTACTTTCGTGAACAGTTGTGCTATTGTAAAGACGTTTGAAGCTTGTGGTGTATATTTTCCATCAATTAGACTAGTGATAATATGTCTCTATAGGACACCATCATCAGACCCTTGCATCTTTTTGAAAAAGCTAGATCTTTTAATGCATGACTTAAATAAAAAATACAATTCAAAAACACATATTGTATTAGCGGGAGACTTTAACATAAATACATTAAAAAAAGGGAAGATTACAGACGAGTTATCATCCTTAGCCCTCAACTACAATCTCAATATTCATATAAATACTCCTACACGTAAGTTGTCATGTATAGACCACATTCTAAGTAACATCAAAAATGCAAAAGCATTGGTATTACCCCTTCACTTGTCAGATCATGAAACGGCGCAAATGTTGAACTTTCCTATAAAAAGTAAACAAATTAAAATAATAAACTATTTTGTTTTTAGAAGAGATTACAACATGGAAAATATAAGAAAGTTCAAACAAGTTTTGTGCAGTTTGTCTTGGGTAGAAGTTCACGAAGAAAGTGACTTAAATTTGGCGTTTAATATCTTTCATGATACGCTATCACTGTTTTATAATCTTTGCTTTCCTATGGTAAGAGTAAGAATAAATAATGAATGCGGAAAAAGGAGAAATTGGATAACCAACGGATTAAAAACAAGCTGTAAAACTAAACGCCATCTTCGGTATTTGTATTATAAAAAAAAGAATACCGCTACTAAACAGAAGTATAAAATGTACTCGTGTTTATTAAAAAAATGTATTTACAAAGCCAAAAAGAATGCGAATATTAAATTCATCAATAATAGTGATAATAAATGCAGAGCCACATGGTCAATTATTAAAGATACTATAAGTAGCACTATAAATAGAGATATGATTGAGTGTATTAGAGTAAACAATAAGGTATTATCAGAACCAACCAAAATTGCCAATGCGTTGAATAATCACTATATTGACACTATACAAGAACAATCAAATAAAAGCGCTAAGGGTAGTTCAAATAATAATAAAAGATCTAACTCCATGTTTCTAAAACCAATGACAAGGAATGAGGTTAGATTTGAAATAATGTCTTTGAAGAACACAAATTCAGTAGGTTACGACGGAATTCATACGAAAATAATCAAGCAGTGTGTTGATGAGATAGTAGGAATTCTAACTAACCTTATAAATCGGTCATTTACTTCGGGTATATTCCCAGATATGCTAAAAAAGTCAACTGTAAAGCCGTTGTATAAAAAAGGCAATAGAGACGATCCAAATAGCTATCGTCCGGTAACATTGATTCCAATCATATCCAAAGTATTTGAAAAATGTATGGCTAAGAGATTAATTGAATATTGCGACAAATATGATATTATTATAAAGGAACAATACGGGTTTCAGCGGTGTAAATCCACCAAGTTAGCTATATATTCACTAATAAGATTGATTTTGACTAGTATTAACGAAAAAAAACTGACCACCGGGCTGTTCTTTGACTTAACAAAAGCTTTTGACTTTGTTTCACATAATATACTACTGAGGAAACTAGAGAGTATTGGAATTAGAGGACCACCACTACAGTGGATCTTATCATACCTCAAAAATAGACAACAATGTGTTACTATCACAAACAAAGGAAAAAATGATGATATGATATTTCAGTCATCGGACTATAGATGTAATCAATACGGGGTACCTCAAGGTAGTGTTCTGGGACCAATACTCTTTATTTTGTATATAAATGACATTATAAATATAACTAATCATAAATTTATTATATATGCTGATGACATATCCATTGTAGTGACATCTAATAATAAATGTAATTCTGACCATGAAAATGAAATAAATAATACAATTGACAAATTAATAGAATGGCTCAATGTGAACAATTTAAAAATTAATTTGAATAAGTCGAAATATATAAATTTTAATAATATTAAGGAAATGAATATCAAAAAGATTGACAGGGTAGATGTAATCAAGTTTCTTGGAGTAATAATAGACCAAAAGTTAGACTGGAAATCTCAAGTAGAAGCTGTATGTTCCAAAATAAATAAATTTGTATTTGCATTGAAACATATTAAGAACGTAACAGACGTTAAAACAGCAATTACATCGTATCGAGCCTACGTGGAGTCGGTGCTTCGATACGGTTTGATAATGTGGGGCAACAGTACAGACAGCCATAAAGCATTTATCTGTCAGAAAAAATGTATTAGAGCGATTTATGGACTACCGCCTGATGTAACTTGCAGACCACTTTTTAAAAAGTTTGGTTTGTTGCCTCTTCCGTCACTTTATATATATGAGTTATGCATGTTTGTGATAAATCATAAGATACTTTTTAAGAGAGCATGTGACGTATATCCTCGAAACACGCGCAATACAGACAGACTTGTGCTAGATATTGTGCCAAAATCAGCTAAATATAATAAAAGCTGTCTGGCTATGTGTATAAAAGTATATAATAAGATACCGAATGAACTAAAATCATTAAATAAAATACAATTTAAGAATAAATTATATGAATGGATTACGGGAAACAATTTTTATGACATGAAATATTTTAAGTAGTAGACTTGACTAGGTACTTGTAATGTGTATGTGTATTCATAGATTTGCATGCTATACTAAATTGGCTAAACATGCGGAATTGTAAAACTTTATTCATCTTTGTATACCATGTTTTGTGCGAATAAATAAATTATTATTATTATTATTATTATAGTCTTTGAGTTATATAATATTTAGATCGAAATTACGATGTCACATTTTTATTTATTTTATTTATTTATACACATGACAGATTACAATCAAAAGAATTACTTACATATAAAATATACAATTATAATCTGTAATCCAAAATAAATATATGTGTAACAAATATACTAATGTGTCGAAGTTACTAAAACAGTATTTAAAAAAAAACACATACCTACTTAATAAAATGGGAAACAATTGGGGTAAGCGATCAGATTCAGCCGACATGCTGATCTGACTCAACACTCCGGCCGGCCACCGCCGGTAATAAAAAATAGAAATTTGTAGTTGTACTTATATGTTTCTAAGATTTTAACTATTTTTGTGCAGTAGTACAGCTGGCCTCCCGGCCTTTAATAGAAAGCGAAAGAGAAGTCCAATTCGCTACGTCAATGAACAAGTACGGGACGTACGGGAGCGACCTATCCTATATTCCTTTTCGTTCCAAGCCACCCTCACCTGCCCATGGTGCATCCCGCCGAATAACAAATGAGGCGCTGGCAACCGACTGGTGCCGGTATAACCATCACAATTTAAGGCGTAGCTAAATACCACAGACCGATGACGGGCAGCAGCGTCACCGGAGCGAGAAGCTACGCCCTGCGATCTCCAATCCGCCTGCCCAGACTGGCGATTATGGGCATATCCTCTAGACACTCGTAGCAATAGGCTGATGATGATGATGATTTAATCCTTCAAGCACGTATACCCCACGGTTGACATAAAAAAATGAAGGCTTACAACAAACCACTTTATTCCAACAACAAAAGCGACACCTAACATGATCAGAGAGAAAGGACCAAAGCTAAATGAATTCGTTGCGAGAAAGGGATTATGCGGGGTTTAATTAAAAAGACTTAAGAAGTACATTCCGATGTACATCCCTTACTAGGGTCCCGGGGGAGCGGACTGGACTGAATCAGAATGCATGAAATTCAGATACGGAATTCAGAACGGGATGGCGTATCGAAATATTCAGAAATCCCGTATTTATGAATTTAAATTGGCTCAATTACCGAGTCAATATTGTCGATTTATAATTCTATCGGAAGACCAATCTTGTACATTTGCATAATGCGGGATGCTTCAGGAGAATCGCTGTTTTTTATTTACTCGTAACGAATATAGATGTAACTAGCTTTTGCCCGCGACTTCGTCCGCGTGTTTAGATTTTTACATTCAAAAGTTTTTTCCCAATAACTCCCGGTCCCGTTGGAATTTTGCAATGTCGCGTTGCAAGCTTTACGTTCATTAAGGTACCTTGCATGCCAAATTTCAATCATCTATATCTTACGCGATTTAGATTTTTTCATACAAAAGGTTTTCCCGCTAACTCCTGTTCCCGTGGGATGTTTGCAATATCCTATTGCAACTGAATTTCACTAAGGTACCTAATAGGGAATATGCATGAAAAATAGTTTCAGGTATTTACTAATTTATCGTAAAATAGATCAAAATCTACTACGAACAGTGAAAACAAAATCAAAATTGGTTGAAAAATGGGCGAGATACAGTCATTGAAAGTGAATATATCCGTCTCTCTCTCGCGAAACAGATTTTTCTATGGAGTTAGTACGGCGCTTACGGTACGTGACGTCAACTACCGCATCGGATCTCTCTGTCTAATCAATAACTTTAACGCTTTATAACTCGCTTAATAGAAAAGATAGTTTAAAAATTCTTCGATATTTATGTATCTGGAAGACAAAAGATCTCAATAAATCTATAAAAAAAAGTCATGCATATTCCCTATTGCATGCCTAATTTCAAGCGTCTAACTTAAGGGGTTCAGATTTTTCATACAAAAGGATTTTCCCGCTAATAGGATATGCGAATATGGATGACTTATTTTTATGAATTAAAAAGATAAAAGATCTCACCTTTTAACTTTTAGCTACATAAATATCGAAGAATTTTTAAACTATCTTTTCTATTATGCGTGTTATAAAGCGTTAAAGTTATTGCTTATACCGAGAGATCCGACGTGGCGGATGACGTCACGTACCGTGCGCGCCATGCAAACTTCATAGAAAAATCTGTTTTTGTGAGAGAGACGGATATAATAACTTTCAACGACTGTATCTCGCCCATTTTTCGGCCAATTATGATTTTGTTTTCACTATTCATAGTATATTTTTATCTATTTTACGATAAATTAGTAAATACATAAAACTATTCTTCATGCATATTCCCTATTCTATGAATTTCGGGAATTCCTTTCTTAGACCACCTCTACGGTACGTAAGCTACGACCCTTCTAAATTTCAACTGCCTAAGTTTAGCCGTTTAGGCTGTGCGTTGATGTTAGTCATTGAGTTTCTTTTCTCCTTTTATATATTAAGATTTAATTTGACCGGTATCGTCATTTATTGAGAGGAATTAGTAGTTTTGGGCTATTTTACTTCTCGGCCTTTCTTTCCCTATTTTATCACGTAACAGATTGATTTTAAAATTTGAAATTTTATCCCTTTCGGAGTGGAATTTATCGAAACCCTTTCTTGGCAATATCTTGGTAGATATATATCATGGTATAGCTTTGTGAATGCAAAGTCTTAGCCCGAACGGTTAAAAATTTACAATGTTTCATACAAATTTTCATCCCCTATTATATCCCCTTGGGGGTTGAAATGATCCTTTTTTAGCGGATGCCTACGTCATAGTAGCTTTATACATGCCAAGTCCTAGCCCAATCGGCTTAAAATTGACAAAGTTTTATACAAACTTTCATCCCCTATTTTATCCCCTTGGGGGTAGAAATGATCAAAACCCTTTTTTAGCAGATGCTTACGTCATAGTAGCTTTATACATGTAAAGTCTTAGTAATTGGCTGAAAATTTACAAAATTTTATACAAACTTTCATCCCTTATTTTATCCCCTTGGGGGTAGAAATGATCAAAACCCTTTTTTAGCGGATGGCTACGTCGTAGTAGCTTTACACATGCAAAGTCTTAGCCCAATCGGCTCAAAATTGACAAAGTTTCATACTAACTTTCATCCCCTATTTTATCCCCTTGGGGGTGGAATTGATCAAAATCCTTTCTTAGCGGTCGCCTACGTCATTACATCTACCTGTATGCCAAATTTCAGCCCGATCGGTCAGTCAGTCAGTCAGTCAGTCAGTCAGTCAGTCACCTTTGAGTTTTATATATTTAGATTAGAAAGTCTGAGCAATAGAACCCAAACGCGACATATCATTTTAAGAGAGGTAGGGCATAGCGAATCTTCGCTCGAATTGAGCTGTCCGTCCGGGGAAGGACCTCCACCCTATAAAATACCGCAGCCAAATGACCTACGGGTCGTGTTTCTGCTGGTGAGTAGGGTTTCCGGAGCTTGTTGGGGGTTGGGGTTGGGCCGGCATGGCAGTGGCAACTGACCAGTTACTTGCCAGTTGTCACAGCAACTTGGGCCTCTCTTTCGCTTTCCATCAGGCGTAGGGAAGCTATTATGTCGAGCCACTATAAAAAAAAATATATCGTAGTTATAGTTCGATGGCGATGTAAGGGAGCGACCTATAATCTTTTCACTCCAACCCACCTGCCTGTGCTACATCCTGCCTGCGATAAGGCCGCCTTATTTGTACGTCTAGTTGTCATTGCACCTAGTTTTAAGTTATCTTTTTGGTGTGCAAATTCTTCTTCTTCATCGATGTCACTCTTGTCAGAGTGGTCGTGGTCGTCATTTCAGGCGTTGGTGGCCAGCTTCACAACGCGCCGCCATTCGTCTCTCACAGTCGCCTTCCTCGTGCATTCGAGTAGAGACGACGACCCCCTTAGAGAACCCCTTACGGTTGCCTTTATCTGATCCGTCCATCTCATAGGCGATCTCCCTCTTGGCCTGGTACCCTCAACCTTTCCCTGGACCACAAGTCGCTCAATAGCCACCTCTCCTCGGCGGCATACGTGACCAAAGAAGGTAAGGATACGGGACTGTACCCATAGCATGTAAGCATAGACTCGTTGGTGCGGAATTCAGTCCACGATACTCCGAACATTCTCCTCCAGCACCACATCTCTAGAGCAAATAAAGGATAGGTGTGCAAATAAAGAATATCGATCTATCTATTTATTTTCCCGGCGGTTACTTTACGCAGTCTGTCCCGGCTAAGGCTCCTTCAGCTGTAGTGACCCCAAGTTTTCTAGACGAGCTGCGACTACAATCACGGCCGCAAACTTCGACTGCACTCCGGCGCAGTGCAGGCGAGTGCAGTGAGGAAGTTGCACGAAGTTAGTTGCGTTTTTGTGACAAGTTTTAATATTAACTAATATTATAAAGCTGAAGAGTTTGTTTGTTTGTTTGTTTGAACGCGCTAATCTCAGGAACTACTGGTCCGAATTGAAAAATTCTTTTTTGTGTTGAATAGACCATTTATCGAGGAAGGCTTTAGGCTATATAACATCACGCTGCAACTATTAGGAGCGAAGAAATAATGGAAAATGTAAAAAAAAAAACGGGGAAAAAATAACAGTTCCACGCGGACGAAGTCGCGAGCACAGCTAGTTATGAAATAAAATGTGTTATGTTCACGTCAATAGTGTATGTATCTAGTATAAAGAAACAAATACATAATGTTTTATTGACGGGAAACATTGTTACAATATTGTATGAATGTGGACGAAGCAAAACTTGTACGCCAGGATCATCGTAGCAAATGGAAGGACGTGGTCTCTGCCTATCCCGCTGGGAGAAAGGCGTGACGTTATGTATGTATGTAGAATAGGCTCTTGATATGACCACAAATAAAAGGGTTCTTTAGGTTCTTTAGGCGGGGCGTGAAACGGCATCTCAGTGGGCCTTCAGGGTGAGGGCGACAGGCGCAATGGGCTCTATTGTGCCTGTCGACCTAACTTTTGAACCTCACGATCGCTTACCATCAGGTGGAGTGAGGTCATCCTGAAAGCACTTCTTATAAAAAAAATAAAAAAAAATTAATTTGTAATTTGATGTCTGACCAAATATTGATACAATATTGTTAGAATCTCTTGCATTCCAAATAAAATAAATAAATTCAATAAACGGGATCTAAGGAAGAGACCTATTTTTTCGCTACAAGCCACCCTTACCTGCCCGTGCCGAATACCAAACGAGGCTCTGGCAACCGACTGATATCGGTATAGCCCATCACGATTGAATGCACAGCCAAATATGAAATATCAAAGACCGATGACGAGCGTTACCGGAGCGAGAAGCTACGCCCTGCAATCGCCAACCAGCCTGCCTAGCGTGCGGGTAAAGCCTCAGGTGTTTGTTCAAAGTAGCGAACAACTGGAGAGGCCTATGTCCAGCAGTGGACTGCGATATGATGGTGATGATGTTACTCAAGGTGAATGTAGCTTTCCAATGGTAAAAAAAAATATGAATTTAAAACTGTAAAAAAAGTATATATACCTAGCAAACAATGCTATGCTGTGACGCTCTAAAAATCAACTGCTAGGTGTTAGAGTTGGAGTTGCATCACTGCCATTTACACAACTGTGTCCGGGTTCGATTCCCGGAAGTTGCGCAATTTGTTGTA
Source organism: Conogethes punctiferalis (assembly GCA_031163375.1). Lineage (NCBI taxonomy): Eukaryota > Metazoa > Arthropoda > Insecta > Lepidoptera > Crambidae > Conogethes > Conogethes punctiferalis. The sequence continues at coordinate 8,039,006 of CM062099.1, forward strand.
CGGAGCGCTGGCTAACGAGCGAACTTACAGTTTTTGTTTACAAAGAAGCGAGTTTATTGGACATTCTTTGCCGGCTATGTTTTTAAATATTCCATTTTCTAAAGGTAAGGGACATTAATATTAAGTCTCTTCTTTGCTTGTGAATATTTGAAATCGTTTATTGAACAAACACAATTATTTTTTAAAAACAACGTCAGCGGAAATTTTAAGTACACAGATAAGAAGCGAAACTTTTTCGACATGACGATAAAAAACAAACAATTCTACGAAGTATTTTTTTTTTCATATTAAGTACATAGAGAGATCACTATTTTAGCCATTGGTATTTCCATTGACAACAAACGTATTTTATTCTAATAAAAAATGCTGATGAACCTTTAACAATAAAACAATATGAAGGCAAATTTCAATAAATGTTGATGAATTGAAATTTTGCGTACAAAAAGTTGTTGACGGTGCATTGTGTAAGACGGAGTTGATCCAAAAATTCGGGGTTATATTCCCGGATACGAGCCTTTCAAAACTGATAAGCGTTTAGGTTGGTCTAAAGTCTACCCCATGGAAGTCGACGCCCTTGATCGACATAATTATGTACCATCGAAATTAACTACCATGCGTTAAGGGTCACCAATGACCATCATACAAAAATACAAAATACAAAAGAAATACAAAATACAAAATATTTATTTCAACGAGTAGGTACACTGTTTTAATGTAATACATTATTTTATTTCTAAAAAATACCTACTTAGTTGGAAGGACATCTCAGTACATCGTCTACTATGACACCTACACTAGAATAATCTGTTTCGTAGGTGCCTGTACGGTTAGTCCAAGATTAGGCCTCGTTTAATCAAGAGGGTTCTTCAATTTAAATTTAAAATGGGATACCAATAACACATCATTATACACGATACTCAACGATATCAAACAAGACTTTTTCTAATGTGTCTGGTTTCACAGGGGTCAAAGGCTTAATATAAACAAACGAGTACCTGATTTGATGACTTTATTCCCCCGAGATGACTAGATTAGCTTTTAGCTAAGCTTAATAACCCAAAACTTGCAGATTGCCCACTGTGAGTAAATAACTAAATCACATGCAAACCTCATTACAAGTTACGGCGTTCATTAAATGAGTCACGTCGCTTCTGATCTCGGAATCACGAAATAGTAATAGGTATTTCGACTAGGGATGGGAAATAGATGCAATAGGAATATGTCGATAGAAGAAAGCCTTAGGAGACGTTGATATTATTTATAGGCGTTCAGTTTCACAAAAGAGCACTCTGTTATTTAAATGCAATAATCTGCATACTTAAGAAAACGAAGACAATTTCCGAAATAATATCTCGATTTATGAAATGAATTTGTTTTTTGATTTCCTGCAACTACACTTTATAGCTTATTGTGATAAGACCGCCTATATTATGCAACAGATGTAATTATACCTCGTATCTATCAATCTATTTACACGAGATTTTGGTCGATTTTCCTCTTAATAGAGTCAGAAGCTCATTGAGGAGCTCGGTGGCGCCGCGGTCTTGTTCGTTTAACAATGATCGCAAATGTTGTGCAACCATTGGCGCGGTCAATCCGATGATGGGTGACCAAAATTTGACACCGATTTCCTCCGTGCTTCGGAAGGCACGTTAAGCTGTTGGTCCCGGGTGCTATCTTTACCAACTCAGATAGCAGTCGTTACATCATATCAGAGATGATGATAACTCTGACGCCTAAACTGGGAATGGGTATAGCTTACCCTAAGTGTTGCGGAGGTCTGATGGCAGTCGCTCTGTGTAAAAGCTTAGCCCTCGCCAAATCTCTCAGTTTGGGAAGCCGACCCTGAGACAATCGGGAAAAAGGCTAGGATGATGATGAGAGTCAGAATCACGGTCAGAATAGTGTATTCACATCGTAAGTAAAGACGATTTCTAAATATTTCTAGAACCACTCTTAAGCGGGCCACGGCCTAAATGTAGAGTAAGGCCCTTTTATATACGATCACAAAACTCCCTTTCCGATGTATAGTTCTGTACGCCGCCCCTTATACGATTCATACTTAAACGACATGGTACGAGCAGACAACTCAATATCCACTTCAGTTTTATACCTACATTGTTTCAACCTAGAACATATAATACACTCATGTAGATGTTTTAAAAACATCGATAAAAATCTTTTCAACCTTCCCTCGTTGTTTAAACGGTATCACCACCACTATCAGCCTATTTCATTCCACTGCTGGACACAAGACTCTCCAGTTGTTCGGTATTTAGGGCAAACATCTGGAGAATATACCCATAATCAGCACGCAGGGCAGGCGGGGGGCGATCGCAGGGCGTAGCTTCTCGCTCCAGTGACGCTGCTGCCCGTCACCGGTCTGTGGTATTTAGCTACGCCTTCAATTGCGATGGTTATACCGCCACCAGTAGGTTACCAGCGCGGTATGTGCGCGTTTTTCATCGATAGGTAGTGTACATCACTATGCAGTACTTAATATAATGTTTAATATGAGCCAAATGTGTTCCAGACGGCTGGAGCGGGTGTCTGAGCTGTAGCGGAATGTTTTGAAGCTTAACTTGCAACTTATGACTTGCATTATAACGACGACTTGCATACTAATAAATAATATTATTAGTATTCAAAGTCATGTACGAGTTCTATCTTGTATTTATTTATTACTAGCTGTGCTCGCGACTTCGTCCGCGTGGAATAGTTATTTTTTCCCCGTTCTTTTTTACATTTTCCATTATTTCTTCGCCCCTAATAGTTGCAGCGTGATGTTATATAGCCTAAAGCCTTCCTCGATAAATGGTCTATTCAACACAAAAAGAATTTTTCAATTCGGACCAGTAGTTCCTGAGATTAGCGCGTTCAAACAAACAAACGAACTCTTCAGCTTTATAATATTAGTTAAGATTTTCATACATCTATCTAGTACACTAATATTATGAAATGATTAAGTCTTTGACTGCCGAGAAACTAGACACAATAGAAAAACTATTGTTTGTCGGTCACCGGTGACCGTCATGGCGCTCAACGTGTTAAATATTATAACATGTATTTGTGTGTGTGTGTGAGAGAGAGTTTTTGTAAACCACTGTGCCGATTTCAAAATTCTCTCATTACTGGAAAGCTACATTCACCCTGAGTAACATTGACTATATTTATTGCTAGAAAAGATTCGCTATGCCCTACCTCTCTTAGAATGTATGAATGTTGATGTGAGTGCCACTTAGATCGATTCTGGGCTTCTCGCATCCAGCAAATCGTCACTCCACCTGGCCTGAGGGCGTCCTACATTGCGTTTGCATTTCTATTTATTGTACGTACTTTTTTAGTTACTTTGCCGTACCCAAAGACTATCTACCTATTATAATGTAGTTTTCTATACAATAGACGACAGAAGCAGTCATCGGGAAAATAAAAGTGTGTTATCATATCTGAGTTTATGGGAAAGGGCACGACAGTTAATGCAATTACAAGGTATATGAGAACTAACATCTGTTCCGCACAACTGAACAGAAGGAAAAACTGTCAAAGTAATTGTTTTTATTTCATTCTTTATGTGATGCTTACGCTTACACAGGTACACTTTAACATCTCATCATCATCATCATCAGCCTATTGCAGTCCACTGCTGGACATAGGCCTCTCCAGGTGTTAGCCACCTGGGGCAAACTTCTGGAGGATATACCCATAATCGCCACGCTGGGCAGGCGGGTTGGCGATCGCAGGGCGTAGCTTCTTGCTCTGACGACGCTACTGCCCATTATCGGCCTGTGGTATTTAGCTAAGCATTCTATCGTGATGGTTTTACCGCCACCAGTCGGTTTGCCAGAGCCTCGTTTATTGTTCGGCAGGATGCACCATGAGCAGGTGAGGATGGCTTGGAGCGAAAAGGTGATAGTTTGCGCCCTTACATCTCTTGAAATAGTATTCGGGTAGCGTAGAAGCATACCGCATACCTGAATGCTCCAGCCGCCACAACCGATGATGGTTCGTTAATTTCATCGTTAAAACAACGATTTACACCAGAATCGATCCTTTTCAAAACTTCACTCACTACACTAATACCAGTCCTCTCGCCTCACTCAAGTGAAACTAAGTATATAGCTTAATGTCAAAACGAAAGTAATTCCATTAGAGTTTAGCAACAGATTGGTAGGTAACGAGTTGAACTGATCAATGCGGGACAGTGATTCCCAAACTATGGTCAATGGCCCACTGGAGTCCGTAGATTGAAGCACCCGAGGCAATTATTAGTTTAGACCTTTTGAATGCCAGTGTCACTTATACACAACGATAGCAATATATTTTCTGTTATGTTTCATTTCTCGGCAGTCAAAAGGTTACACATGAAATGAAAAATTGTGCAGACAATCAGCGCTCGTACGATAAAGTACGGTACATCGTACATTTCATTAAGCTATGGAACTCCTTTTCACGACACGGGTTTTCTTCTTTTTATAATCTTGAATATTCTATACGAGGCGCTAAGCTGGCGAAGCAGCACTTTCCGTCTGGTTTCGGAATTTAAAAGAGGAGTCATCTCATGGATGTGGATGTCGTACTAAGAGAATATCATGATGTAGGCAGCAGCGATTACCTGGGTACAAATAGAAACTACTGCGACCAACCCGGTTATCAAGCGTGGAGACTAAGGCCCCCCAAATTACAGTTTTCATTGGAGGAGGACTATGTCCAGCAGTGGACATCTGCAGGATGATGATGTTGATAAACATCAGGAAGAATTTAGTCAATTTGACATGCAAATATTTAAAAAAAACAGTAGTAACATAAGGTAAGAATACAATGACACATTTTACGTCCCTAATCACGAAAATGTTGGGAACCACTGATGTAGGAGTTGCTTTGCGCGGGAGACGCGATTAATTCTAAGTTACCTGGTTAACTTAAGCTACCTGGAACATTGTTAGATAAGTTTCCCCGGTGGTAGGGATTCAACAACTTTCATACGATCCGGGAATGACAAAGACGTTTTGTGTGTGAAGATCAGATAGGCAACTTAAGTTGAACTTATGGTATATAATTTGATTTTTTTATTACGATGGCATTACGATGGCATTGTATTTGTACTTGGCCAACCAGTTCGATTCGGTGGCAGTGAACGCTGTAAGAGCAAAGAGTTTTTATGTACCTACCAACTGGCAGTTAATAAAAACTCTATAATCTCAAGCTTTTCAAATTAGGATTCCGTCTTCGGTGAGATGTCGTAACCTAGGAACAATGTAGTCATTGTTCCTAGGTCATAAGTAAGAGATGTTTTCATGTGAATTAATTTGTTAAATATTGTTGAATTGTATTGAGATAATAAATGAAGTCATAATTCTAGAGTCTGATTTACGTAAACACTCAACAACAGCAATTCTGCTAAGACACACAAACTGTGTCAAACCCTGAGAGTGATCGCAGGTTCGATTCCCGCACAGTACAAACATTTGTGTTCATGGACATGTCTGTTTGTATTGGTCTGAGTGATTTTTTTATTATGTTTTAATTACAAAAAAAAAGTATATAAGTAAGATATCAGTTGTCTAGTACCTATAGTACAAAGTTCGGCTTAGTTTGGGACTAGATGGCGCTGTGTGGCTCAACGTGGCGTGTCTTTTTTACCTGTCAGTTGCATCAGTTGCCATCGCCATGCCGGCCCATAAGATGCTTCTTCATGCCCAGTTTAAGCGATCCCATATCAAAGGAAAGAGAAGTAGGGCATAGAGAATCTTCGCTCGTATTGAACTGCCAGTCCGGGGAAGGACCTCCACCCTATAGAATACCGCAGCCAAATGACCTCCGGGTCGTGTTTCTGCTGGTAAGTAGGGTCTCCGGAGCTCGTAGGGGGTTAGGGTTGGCGGTGGCAACTGACAGGTAACTAACCAGTTACTTAAGCCATTATGTCGAGCTACTATAAAAAAAAAAGGAAAGAAGATGTCTTAACATGGATGTCTCGCCGCAACACGTGGGTACTCCAGTGTCTACAATTAAGCCGTTAAAAGCTATGGCTCAATTGATGACTGACTCCCTGCGCGGTAACTGACACCCCCCCCCCCCCCTTACTGCTGGAATGCTCGCTACATAGCGTATATCAACTGAACATCTTAAATTAAACCAAGTTCGTATTGAAGCGCGTCGACGCAGATAAAGTTAAAGGGTACGCCCGTTGTACAAGCGAAATAGTTTTTTACATTGACATTTAGCAAAGAAACAACACTATTCGAGTATTTTATATATTGATTTTTTTTTATTCATTATGGGTTTGCGCTTGGCCACAATTCACCTGGTGTTAAGTGATATTGAAGCCTACGATGGAGCACACACCATGTCCGGGAGTGAAGGTTTGCAGACAGAACATTCATCATCATCATCATCAGCCCACATCAGTCGGCCTATGTCCAGCAGTGGACAGAACATTAGCAGGCCAAATTCAGAACCCTTAGTGCGTTGTACAAAACTGTCAAAAGTGACATCCTACATTTATAGTAGGAGTTCTATCTTTGAAGCATTTCTGAGCAATCCTTTCTCGAAGTGATTAAAATTTAAGAGGCCATCGGGCTGAGATTAAAGCCAGATTTAACGATTTTTGCGGCACACGTACAAAACTGCAAGGCTTTATCTTTCAACGGAACCGGCCGGGGATTTATGGCAATATTTTATCAGGACTGCAGACAAAATTAACGGAGGTGGTTGTCTGATAAAATAAAGTATTCCCAGAGTCGATTACACTGCTTCGTAACCTGTAAGGGTTGTTTTTATGACTCTTTATGCTGTATGTCTGCTCGTCGGAGTGCCTATATCCGTCCTGACATTAAGCAAGGATGGGATGTAAGGGAGCGACCTAAAATCTTTTCGCTCCAAGCCATCCTCACCTGCCCGTGGTGCATCCTGCCGAATAACAAACGAGGCGCTGGCGACCGAATGGTGGCGGTATAACCATCACGATTGAAGGCGTAGCTAAATACCACAGACAGATGACGGGCAGCAGCGTCACTAGAGCGAGGAGCTACGCCCTGCGATAGCCAACCCGCCGTCATCGGTCTGTGGTATTTTTCAATAGGCTGATATGTGACATATGTGTGGTACTTTCGTTGTTCCGATACCCATAACACAGGTGCTTAAGCTACTTACTTTGGTATCGGAGCAATGTATGTGAAATTGTCTGGTTTTATTTATTAGTTTCACAAGCACAAACTTATTAAAGTACTAATTGTACATAAACACATCACTTTCATTCCATGTACTTCGGTGTGAGGGATTTCATCGAGAGCCGGTGTTTGCGTTTCATTCCATAAGACAACACTCCCCCCCCCCCCCTGTTACTATTGTGTTAGGATTTGTGGAACCAGGCTGAGTGATGGATCGCGGTGTGATTTGATGGAAAGATACAGGTAACATTTCGAAATTAGATTTTTTTTTTCATATTTGAGGATACAGTTCAGCCCACGTGTATTACTTGTACTTCGTACGTGTAAGCTGTCGAATAGCCTAGTTACCAGCGTCTATTCTATTTTCATATATCTATGTCCAGCAATGGACGTCTGCACTCTGCATCTTGATGATGATGATTAAAAAAATTTTTTTAGACTTTTTTTATAGTAGCTCGACTAATGGCTTCCTTACGCCTAACGGAAAGCGAAATACTGGTCAGTTACCTGTCAGTTGCCACCGCTATGCCGGCCCAATCCTAACCTCCCACGAGCTCCGGAACCCTACTCACCGGCAGAAACACGACCCGGAGGTCATTTGGCTGAAGTATTCTATAGGGTGGAGGTCCTTCCTCGGACTGGCGGCTCAATTCGAGCGAAGATTCGCTATGCCCTATCTCTTTCTATGATTTTGACTTTGGGACTAAAAGGCGCTGTATGGCCCAACGTAGCCTATCTTGGGTCATTTATTTATGCATAATATATATGTCACCGGAAAATAGCAAGAATCAATTGATCAACTTACGATTCTAGGATCGATAGGAAATTTCCTAGGTAGTTGATTAACTTTCGGAATATAACAAACGGTAGTTGAAATGTATTATTTAACGCAATGGATTTCAGTTAGTTGATCAATTTACGGTAGCCTGACAGTCATTTAATAATTTACGATTTTGACACAAGTAAAATCGTCCTCAAATGGGCCAAACGTTGCTCAATGTACTATTTAACGGTGCACTATTACCCGTAACTTAATACACTGTTCCCTGATTGGTTGCCGGGATAACGCCACGTGAGCCATTTAACGAATCAACGTTCACCTCACCTTCGTCGGATGATTTTACGGCAAGTCCCCGTAAAATGATCAATTTACTAAAATACATACGTTAAATAATGCATTTCAACTGCCGTTTAGTATTTTCCGGAAGTTAATCAACCACCTAGGAAATTGATCAACTTACGATTCTTGCTATTTTCCGGTGACATATACAATCTCTTTCATAAATAATTTAAAACGTACAACTTAAGCTATGCTAAACTGTGGGCCAGACAAATTTGTGGAGGTAATTCTGATGACAGTTTCGGCAAGTAATAAATATGGATGATTCAGTAACCAATATATCGGACTAATCTTAGGGCTCAGAGGCTCAACGCCGAGTCGAGTCGTAGTGATTTATTGATTTAATTAGTTCTACTAATCCTGGCGACGATATTTATTTAGGAGCTGTTGAGACAAATGCGTGTACAAACAACAAATTCCAAAAATCCCAATTCGAGTCTGCGATGGATCCCGATAGAAACCGATTCACTCTCGGCTTGAAAACCTAAAGACTATACCTACCATCGGGGAACGAACGTTAGCAAAGAGTTTCAAAAGCTTGGACTATGAATGTGGAAAAAGCGTTTGGACTATGAATGTGGAAAAATCGTCAGCAGAAACTCATTATCGTCATCAGCCTATTGCAGTCAACTGTGTATAGATGTTCGCCACTTAGTGCAAATATCTGGAAGATATACCTATAATTGCAACGCTGGGCCGGCGGGTTGGGTATCGCAGGGCGTAGCTTCTCGCTCCGGTAACGCTACTGCCCGTCATCGGTCTGTGGTATTTAGCTACGCCTTCAATAGGCTATAATGGTTAAAAATTGTAATTAGTCCGTCTTTTAGCTTATTCAAAAATAAAATACACGTATTTTTCCTTTTTTCATTCAAATAAACAATAGCAAAGATACAAGGCATCAAAAGTTAGGATTAGGAGTCTTTGACGTCACTCGCTCTCGTAAAAATGCCTCACCGAGTGACGTCACGCGTAATTTCGACGGGTTATAACTTAATTTTTAGTCTAATTTACAAATATGTAGGAAAATACGTGTCTTTTATTTTTGAATAAGCTAAAAGACGGACTAATTACAATTTTTAGCCCTAATAGCCTATTGTAATAGTTATACCGCCACCAGCCCGTTGCCTGTTTTCGGCAGGATGCACCACGGGCAGGTGAGGTTGGTTTGGAGCGAAAATATGATAGGTCGCTATCTGTAGGACCCTATCCTCACGCTTAACATCAAAGCGACGTTAAAGATACATTTAGACTGACAAGAGAATGACATTTTGACATTTTCCATGTTTCAGTTGGAGGTACGGAACCCTAAAGTCTGGTAAAAAGAAGTTTAAAAGAATATATGATGATGGTTGGTTATGATACTTACCCAAATTAATCCCAACAAAAAGAAAATATGCGCCATATTTCACAATGGCTGCTAAAATATACACCATTAAATAGCATTATCCGTTCGCAGTAGTTTTAAATCAGTGTCTGCCAACTGTTTTTCATAGTTTCGCCTGCAGCAATAAATACCAGCTCCCAGATGTTCCCGAACAAGTTGGGGCGTTCGTTTGCGTTACCTGGGAACCGTTTACTTGCAGCACGAGTTTGGACGCGCCGTAATAGTGTTTGCTTTAACTGAAATATGGAGTTGCATTTCTGTTTTAAATTTTTGCTAAATGTGGTCGGTAGAAAATTTAGCCGTGGTAGCCTAGTGGTAAGATCGTCGCTTCACACACGTGAGGTCGTCGGTTCGAATCCGCGCGGGGCACGCACCTCTGGATTTGCAAAAATCTATGTGCGGAATTATACCACTAGCTTAGCGGTGAAGGAAAACATCGTGAGGAAACCTGCACATCCAGTTTAATTCTGAATGTGTAACCATGATTCAAATTTGTCTAGTTCCCCTTTCTGAGAGTTACGAAGGTCAGATGGCAGTCGCTTCAATGTAATAACCAGACTCGCTAAATCTAGGATCATGGTCAAAGCGGACCCTGGGCCTAGAGGCACAAACCGGGACAACGCTAAGAGGATGATGTGGTCGGTAGAAAATTTGCAGTTTGATCGTTTACAGTAAAGTCAATTTGGCTTGTTTTCGAAATGCACAGGTGTTATGGCAATTGGAAGCGACGAAAGTACCTAAATATACTCTCAGTTCATTTATTTATTACTTACGACGCATAGGCGTTGGCATATTGTCATAAAACAATAACTTTAATAATTACATAATTATCATCATACGAATGAGAATGGAACCACCACTGTAAATTCCGTTTTCGAAATACTTGACCTGAGTTCAAAAACGTATCATATTTCGTCAAACGTTCAATATTCAAAGAATTTTTTTAAAATACAACGTGCATAATTGACGGATTAAAAAAAAAGAAATTCCATTTTTAATACTCAACCTTCCACAACCTACCTGTTCAAAAACGTTCCAGTTTCATTACTGTTTCATTTTAAAAACACAACTTGTACTCGACGACGATTTCAATAAACAATAAATTCCATTTTTTAACCGACTTCGAAAAAGGCGGAGGTTCTTAAATACCCGACCGAGATGTTCAAAAACGTTCCATTTTTGAAATACAATCGTATACTCGACTTCAGCGGATAATTGCGTACTAAATCAATTAACTTTGTGGCACACTACCTTAAAATTAGTTTCTGCTTAGCCCAATGGTTGACTGGTAGAGAATGCCTATGTGACATTAAGTCCGCCTTCTGTACACAGTTTAATTGTGCAATAAAGATTAAATAAATAAATAAAATAAATCCGAGCCGAAACAATTAAACGTGCGAAAACCATACAAATTACAGGCCCATATTTCGCAGTCGCCGCCAAAAAATACAATTAAATACACCCACCCGTGGACCGTAATGGCGTTATCCGTAACACAGCGTAATACGCTTTAAGAGTAAAGAAGCGACAGCTAGGGTTGGGAACCTCCAAGAAACGAGCGTATTCCAATTTAAAAGGACGGCAGCGACCCCAGAACTCGATTTGAGTTGGGTGTGCATGGGTGGTGTTGACTGCTTACCAACAAGCATCATATTTGTTTGCTCGTCTGCCACCTCTTGCATAAAAAAATGTAAGGAAATTCAAGATTCTTTCAGTTTTATAATATTGGCGGACAAAATTTAACACTAAAAACGCACCTTGCTGCTTCTCTCTGAGACTAGGCTTTCTTTTATCACATGTTTTGTTATTTATCGTATTCTATTGTTCGCCAGCCAGTTGGTATATCCAACCAGCAGCTGGGAAGCTGAAATCTCAACTACTATAGTTGACTCTTACGACACTCATTGCGATGGACACATGTGGTGATAACGTCCTTTATTCTCTATCCGTCACCACGGACATAATGTCCATGTGTAATCTTAAGGAGGAACGAAGATGCCTCACTCTCTTTCACTTAACATCTGACAATAAATGAGTTTTTTTCCAAGTAATACCCGGTGAAAGCGAATTATTAATTGGTCGACCTGAATACGGTCCTGTCTTTTGAAATAACAAAGAAAAACAAACCTAATATTACAGGGAGTAAGGTCGTTTTTGTCTTGGCCAAAATTTCAGGATTAATATCGTTCATAAACAAAACACGCAATTATGCGAATCACCGACGATAAATACGATTAAATGGCCAATAAACATTCAAAGGAGTATTTAATCTGGCTATATTTAATTAATCAATGGCGCCATAATTGGAAATAATTGGGATGGCCATATTTTCAATAATTAATTAAATTATTCGTAAATGATCTAATCTATCAAAATTCAAAGATATTTTTCGAAGACGCAAAATTATACAAGACAGAGAGTGCACTTGCTTTGTTGTCATGAGTGTCATCATCATCGGCCTATTGCAGTCCACTGCTGGACATAGGCCTCTCCAGTTGTTCGCCGCTTTGGGCAAACATCTGGAGTCTTTACCCATAATCGCCACGCTGGGCAGGCGGGTTGGCGATCGCAGGGTATGCCTCTTCGCTCCGGTGCCGCTGCTGTCTGTCATCGGCCTGTGGTATTTAGCTATGCCTTGATTTCTGCTGGTTATATCGTCACCAGTCGGTTGCCAGTGCCTCGTTTGTTATTCAACAGGATTAACCACAGGCAAGTGAGGGTGACTTGAGGCGAAAATATGATAGGTCGCTATCTTCCCTCGCTTGATGTTAAGCGACGTTAAAGATACATTTAGACAGAAAGACTGACAAGAGAATGACATTTTGAGAGCAGTAGGTAAAAATTAGGGCATCTGGATCACAAGAGATCCAGCTGCCCTAATTTTCACCTTTCAGTATTCAGTATTCATTATTCTTTATTTCACTATTCAATTATTGACTATTAAGAGTAATGATATAAAAATCTTATCACCTTTCAGTATTCAGTATTCATTAGTCGTGTTTTAATTTTTCACTATTCAACTGTTGTTGACTATTTTGAGTGATGATAAATGTTATCACTTTTCAGTTATTCATAGTACCTATCCTATTTTATATTTATATTATTATTGAAAATTTGGACGTTTATTAATATAAGTAATATTAACAATGAAAGTTTAAAAATAAAAACCACATTTATTCAATAATAATTATACGTTTAATGATAAAACTATAATACTTTTTTATGAATTTTTTTTAACAAATCTCTTGCACAGTCGTATATTTCATCAGAAAACCTATTTTCAACAACATGTTGCGCACAAACGCTAGCTTTACAATTACATACAACATTTTTCATCTCTTCTATTTCAAATATTTGTAGTCTAATAACTTTCGATTGGGGATTACTCTTTCGCGGTTTCTTAACATAAGAGCAATATATCTCCTCAGACCGCCTTTTAACTGGAACCCTCTCGGCCACGGTAACAGGGTTGCTGCCGCTGCTGTTCTGTCCTTCATCTATCTCGAAAGGCTGTTGCTCTTGTTCGAAGTAGTTGATGACATTTTGACGGAGCAGTTGACTAGCCGGTATCGGTGAGTAGCTGTTACCGAATATTCTATCATTAGATTCCTGAAACATGAACATAATTATTATTATATTGATATTTAATGAATATTCAATAATAGGTATTAAATAATTTAAAAATGTGTTGACTTACCTCCATTTTTTATACGAAATTTGTTTAAGCCGAGAATTATTAGAATGAATTTGATTTAAGCTAACGCCGCTTTTATATACCCACCGATATATTTTTTATTTATTTGTTTTGTCCTGAAGGTTCTAAATAGCATCTAAATTTCGATTTTCAAGTAAATCGGAGAACAGCACATGAAGTATATCATCGGAAAATAACCTTTATGCCTGTAGAGTAAGGTGCACCCATGTTTATAAATAACCTGACGTGTCGTTGACTGTACCTACGTTTATTGTCATGCTAACGGAAACCTTGGTACATTCCTATTTTAAACTAATAAAAGCTCTGATGTGCTAGGATTAGAACTGTTTTTTGTCTGTTTAGATTTGTGGCATTTTGTCTTTAAATAAACAAATTATTGGTCGGGTATTTGCTTCGGGACATCAAAATATGCAGTGTAATTAATAAATTGGAATGAAGACACGTCCCGGTAAGTATAGATATATTATTTTCGTCAAAATTCAACCTTATTATAAATAACGTAGATACCCATGCTTTGTTCGACTTAAGACCTTTTGGTTATGTGCGCTGTCTCGAACTCATTCATGTCTCGAGTTCATCTGCACCATATAGGATAGATGGACTTTGAACTTGCTAAATTGTACGTTGCATTTTCACCGTATTTAATTTTTCTCTAAAAGGAAAGTGGTACCACGTCAATAATTAGTATTTAAGCCGGGATCCGGGAACCGAGCTGTTAAGAAGACAGTCTGATTCAGTCCAGTAAACTCCGAGAACCCATCTCTAAAAATGTAAGTACCTACTTTAATAACAATTCAATTTTTGTGTGATATGTGGTAGACGAGCAGACGGATCACCTGATGATAAGCGATTGCTAGCGTTCACCAGCAACCCAGATTCGGTCTACGGTACCCTCACTGATTTCAATATTCAATCGACTTGTAATTAAACTATTCATCTATTCATATATTTATCAATCCATTTATTCATATATTTATCTATTCATCTATTCCCTATTCTAAAATGTCTTTATTAGTCTATTCGCTTGATACTTATTTAAATAATACATAATTAGGAATGTAATAATGTGTACTTTTTAAAATCATTTCATTACTCTTGATTAATTCCAATTAATGTTATTATTCACTAGCTGTGCCAGCGGCGTCGCACGCGTGGATATCGGGTTTCAAAAATAACTGACTTCCATAAAATACCTTAGTTAGGTATTTTATGAAATGCCTAATGCCTAAGTTTAAGTTAGACCTCTAGCAATACATTGGTGAAAACCGCATTCAATTCCATTAAGTAGTTTTCGCGTGATGCGCGTTCAAACATAGGTACAGGTAAAAAATTCTCCCGTTTTCCCAACACTTCCCGTCACTGCTCAGCTCCTATTGATTATAGCGTGATAAAAAGTATACTATAACCTGCCCAGGAGTATGAATGCGCGTTCAAACATAGGTACAGGTAAAAAATTCTCCCGTTTTCCCAACACTTCCCGTCACTGCTCTGCTCCTATTGATTATAGCGTGATAAAAAGTATACTATAACCTGCCCAGGAGTATGAATGCGCGTTCAAACATAGGTACAGGTAAAAAATTCTCCCGTTTTCCCAACACTTCCCGTCACTGCTCTGCTCCTATTGATTATAGCGTGATAAAAAGTATACTATAACCTGCCCAGGAGTATGAATGCGCGTTCAAACATAGGTACAGGTAAAAAATTCTCCCGTTTTCCCAACACTTCCCGTCACTGCTCTGCTCCTCAATTGATTATAGCGTGATAAAAAGTATACTATAACCTGCCCAGGAGTATGAAGATTAATTGTACCAAGTTTCGTTAAATTCCGTCGAGTAGTTTTTATTTCTATAACGAACATACAGACAGACAGACAAATATTTTACTGATTGCATTTTTGGCATCAGTATCGATCACTAATCACCCCCTGATATTTATTTTGAAAAAATATTTCATGTACAGAATTGGCCTCTCTACAGATTTATTATAAGTATAGCTTTTGCCCGCGACTTCGTCCGCGTTTTCGTCGTTTTTCATAAAAAAGTAGTATATGTCCTTCCTCAGGGTTCAGTGGTTTTGATGTGACAGACAGATTAACTTTCGTATTTAGTAGGGAAATATAATATGTCAATCCACAATACTGTTAAAAAATATCGCAATAAGGAACCGCAGAATATTATTATTAATAGCTGTGCCCCGAGACCATCAGCGTGTAACTCCTTGTATGTTATTATGTTAATGTATTGGTAATATTGTTTAGATCACTTTCACATGAGGCTTAAGTACATATAGAATGAAAATACTTCAGCGCAAAGCTTCCGGGTAAACTACGTTGAAAGTTGACCCGTCCGGCACGTGAACATAAAGATTTCTAGAACTGCTAACCCGGGAAAGAGCGACATATAACTGACCATGTGAAAAACAACTGACACCGAGATCTACTCCAGCAACACGAAAAGTCTGCCCTTGAGCCTTATTTATTGTCATTGCATAACACACCGATACTGGGAATTGCTTTTTTAAATTGGAATGGAAAATTATTTGGTATTATGGGAATTCTGGGAATAAAGATGGTTTCTCCTGCACCGCAACCTGTTAAAATTTGAGCCTCGATTACATTTTGTTGCAACTGGGTTACTTTAAGCCGAGTTCCATTGCAAAGTTGTGGTGGTCTTAAATTTCGGAGCAGAATAATCGGAATGCCAATTTTTAAACAAATTTCATGAGAAGGAAGTCCGGGTATATTTAAAGAATTTAAAAATTCTATCGGGTAATTAGTGGCTTCTTGTTCATCGACCATTCTATTTATTGAACTATAAACTTTGCTTTCCCCCTGGATATTCGACAGTATTTTATTATTAATTATTGAACTATAAACTTTGCTTTCCCCCTGGATATTCGACAGTATTTTATTATTAATCTCAGATGCCTGGTCATTGCGAGGAGTTAAAATGGACCTTTCGCATAGCCAAGAATTGTCCTTATTTAATATATTTGTTACGTCACCGTAAACTGACGATATAAGATGTTGTTGGGATTGCACTATACAACATAACTCAGGCGTCAGAATAAGTTTTCCTTGGTGTAGCAGTGGATAGGTACCTTCAGCAACCGTTACACAAAAATAATCCTTATAGCATGATTCAGTATTCACGTGCGACGGCGCGATGGCTTATTTCATGTATAAGTTTGGTGTTTCTATACCGATTTCTATGATTCTTTTTTTATTGAATAGGTAATAATGATAACTTTTTTAAATTAGGGATGAATGAGAGTATTATAAACGTAAGAGTAAACAAATATAATCAGAATGCTCCGAACTGCTAAGCTATCAGGAGTTACACGTGTTATTGTGAGTCAACCATAAAAGATAGACATATGCTGTTGCGGGATATTTTTTAGTCAATTTTATGTAAAATATTTCTGTCATACATAATTTCTATGTAACTTTAACCATTAAGGCTGCACACGCGACGGAAGCTTAAAAAATGGAGTAACTTCTCCCGTTTTCCCAACATTTCCCTTCACTACTCTGCTCCTATTGATCGTAGCGTAATGAAAAGTATACTATAACCTGCCCAGAAGTATGAAGAATAATTGTACCAAGTTTCGTTAAAATCCGTCGAGTAGTTTTTGTTTCTATAAGGAACATACAGACAGACAGACAGACAGACAGACAGACAGACAGACAAAAATTTTACTGATTGCATTTTTGGCATCAGTATCGATCACTAATCACCCCCTGATAGTTATTTTGAAAATATATTTCATGTACAGAATTGACCTCTCTACAGATTTATTATAAGTATAGATTACATATTAGGTACTGTTCATTACTCATTATGTTCAATCTATTCTCTAAGGTTGTATGACAAGAGACAGCTTTAAGCGATAAGACCGCCTAATTGTACAACATATGTCTATCACACTTAGTTTTAAGACAATTCTATGGTGTTCAATAAAGTGTACCTATCTATCTGTTTTCAGGTCGAAAAATTCAACTCGTCACGCCTCAGACTACTCAGAAGAAGAAGCGACAGTAATGGCATCTTCCTCCAAAAAATCATCCACTTCGAGAAAACGCAGACAGGAGAAGATCGCACCAGTGCAGCCTCCATCCAAGTACTCGAGCTACGAGCTGTTCGGCACCGACAGCGAGGAGGAAGGCGAGGACCGCATCGAGATCAAGCCCACCCCACTTGGTAATAATTGAAATCAAATGCTTTCAAGTATATAGTTGTCAAGTACATTAGAATAACATTGAAGAAATAGTATATTGAATGAATTTAAGATTTACACCATAAATTATTCAGAATTAATTAGCCGGCATTAAAGTTAAAAATAGAATGGATTGTTATACATAATACATAGCGCAATGTGGTCTATATTTTATAAAGAGCGTCTCCTTATTCAAATATTTTTGTTTTACAGACAGGGAGCCGAAGCATAAAACAAGTAAGAAGACTCTACCCAGCAGCAGTGTGGAACCCAAGCCAGCAAAAACTAAATGCAGTGTTCCACGTCCACAAGTCTCCGAAGCCTGCACCAGTGAAACTCGCGACCCCTGGAAGAAATCCTCAGCGAAAGATATATTTGGAAGTGATAGCGATGACGATCAATGCGCACCGAAACCGGGTAAAAAACCAACATCGGCAATATGCTCATATTTTACTAAACGAGTTCCTCACGGTGTCATGCGCCAAACCAATATGGAAAAAGAGGGCTCACATTATATAGAATTAAAGGTATATAAATGTGATGAAATCCAACATATACAGCCGATGAATAGATGGCGCCATGCCATCATCACAATAAAAAACAAGTCAGATGTCGGTACTGAGGCCTGGGAACATTTGACTCAATTTATAAAAGCTACTCGACAGGAATTTAAAGACTGTCGAGCTGATATAATTAGTGGCTACTCGTAATTATGGTCCATTTTATTACATATTTTTGTTATCAATTTATAAATGTATTATATATAATAATTAAGCATTAATAATGACTTCTATCTAATCGTATAATGTACTGAACTATATATTTAATCAAGTGTTATGTTTAGACTTTAAATAATATTTTGTTTCTAGGTTTTGTTTATAACTTTAATAAATGCTAATTCAGTTTCCTTTTTTTAATTTTTGACAGTTTCCACACATCCAGCTCCTGCTCCTGAAGATATTACGAAATATGATACAAATTATTATACAAATGACAATACAATTGAATGTGCAAAATGCCGAATTATAGTAAAACGAGATGAATATAGATATCATGAGAGAACTAATATACATAAATCGAATTGCTTATTAAAGACGACTTTTGATAATATTTACGTTATTAGTACTGCATTTAAAAAGCGAATAGTCACTTATCGTTTAAACCCTGATCAGAATATCAAGTACCTCACACCTGAAAAGTTTCTAGGTGATAATAATAAAAGTATCATACAATTAATCGACTTGTCATTAAGAAAGCATAACTGTATAAAATTGAATTTCGAACTGTTTGCATATTTTACATTACCTAAGACTAATAAACAGCATCTCAAGTCTTTTAATACAAAATACGAGAATGTTTATAGATCTACAAATTTGAATAAAATATTATCGAACTTAGCAGAACACTTAAAAACGAAATTACAAGAGTTTCAACATTGTGAATCTGGATGGAGCATTTCAAGTATTAGTCATTTAGAAATTAATGTTAATAAATACTGTCCTTTGAAAGGTGGAACATACATAGATTTACCGCTTTCGATTAAAAAATCTAAAAGTTGCATAAACATTAAAAATACAGATAATCATTGCTTTTTATGGAGTATAATTGCTGCGTTGTATCCTACTAAATATAACGTATGTAGAGTGAAATCATACCCACACTATTGTACAGTTCTAAACATTAAGGGCATGTCCTTCCCACCTACATTCGATGATATAAGATTATTTGAAAAGAATAACCCCGATATAAGTGTTAACATATACGGATTAGATAACAAATGTAATGTAACAGGACCTTTATATTTGACTAAAAATCGACAAATAGATCACATTAACTTACTGTATTTCGAAAGCGACTATAAAGGGCATTACTGCTTAATCAAAGATCTTGTTCGGTTAGTGCAAAGGCAATTAACTCATTTTAAAGGTAAAATATACTTGTGCGAGTCATGCTTACAGTATTTTACAGCTATTTCAAAATTTAAGTCGCATAAATGTAATGGTATATTACAAGAATTACCTCCAAAGCACTCTATTTTAAAGTTTAAGCACTATGAAAGACAGCAAAAAATTAATTTCGTTATATATGCTGACTTTGAATGCATTTTAATGAATTATAGAGATCGAAATTCTGAAAATACTGAGACCTTAAAGAAGCATATACCATCTTGTTTCGGATACTATATTTGTTGCTCACATAATTCAGATTTAAATAAATATGTTTCGTATAGAGGTATCAATTGTGTTCAAGTTTTTATCTCATCATTAATAAACGATGTTCAACTCATTCATAAAATTTTGTTGGATAAACAGCCTATGTCACCTTTAACACCTGATCAAGAAATGCAGTATCAAAAAGCTACCTTATGTCACATATGTAATGAACTATTATTCGATGATAAAGTTAGAGATCACGATCACGTTACGTCTTTATTTAGAGGAGCCGCGCACTCTCATTGTAACTTAATGCATCGAGTGTGTCCATTCATACCTGTAGTATTTCATAATCTTTCTGGATATGACTCACATTTGTTTATCGAAGAATTAATGAAATATGAAGGACCTATAAAAATTATTCCACAGTCGAAAGAAAAGTATCTTTCTATTACAAAAGTTGTAAATTCTACTGATAGCAATCGTTCCGTTGAAATCAAATTCATCGATTCTTTTCAATTTTTAAGTACAAGTCTTGACATGTTATCTAAAAGTTTATCCGATAGTGACTTTGTTCATCTTTCTAATAATTTTAAGAATAATCAACAATTTAAATTACTCAGAAAAAAAGGTATATACCCATATGATTACATGAATGATTGGTCGAAATTTGATGAGACAGAACTCCCACCTAAATCATGTTTTATGAATTCTTTAAGTGGTTTGAATATCTCAGATGATGATTATGCACATGCCCATCACGTTTGGAAATGTTTTGAGGTTTCAAACTTGGGGGAATATACGGATTTGTATTTGAAGAGTGATGTTTTACTTTTATGTGATATATTCGAAAGCTTTAGAAATACAAGTCTATCATATTACAAATTAGATCCCGCTTATTACATAACAGCACCAGGCTTAAGTTGGGATGCAATGCTTTTTTATACTAACGTTAAATTAGAACTGATTAGTGATATTGAAATGTATGAAATGCTAGAAAAAGGTATTCGTGGTGGACTAGCTCAGTGTTCGTTACGCCACGCTACAGCGTCTAATAAATACTTACCAGACTATGATAGCACACAAAAATCATCTTATTTGATATATTTAGATTGTAATAATCTATATGGTCATGCAATGACAAAAAAGTATCCTATAGCTGAATTCCAATTTTTATCTTCAGATGAAATAAATAACTTTAATGTTATGGATATAGCTGATGATAGTGACTATGGTTATATTTTAGAAGTTGATTTGTCATACCCCGATCACTTACATACATTACATCAGGATTTACCTTTTGCTATGGAAAAAATTACACCTCCAGGGTCTAAAACTAAAAAGCTCATTGCAAATCTGTATGATAAATATTTAAAACCCTATATTGATCTAAATACTTCTCTTAGACAAACAGCAAAAACACCATTTGAAAAAGATTTTTTTAAGTTACTCAATAATTCTATATTCGGGAAAACCATAGAAAATAAAAGAAAACAAGTTGATGTCAAACTTATTAACAGATGGACAGATAATTGTAATGTTACAAATAAACATCTTACTGCCCAGAAATTAATTGCAAAGCCTAATCTTAAAAGCGTTCAAATTTATACAGAAAACTTTATTGCTATTCAATTAAATCATGAAAAAGTCATTTTAGATAGACCTATCTATATTGGATTCTCTGTTTTAGAATATGCTAAACAACACATCTATCAATTTCATTATGAATTTATTAAAGAAAAGTACAAGGATCGAGCTCAATTATGTTATACAGATACTGATAGTTTATTATATTTAATATTTACCGAAGATTTCTATAACGATATGAAAGATAATATTTCTCAATTTGATACCAGTAACTTCCTATCAAATAATGAGTATGATATTCCAAGAGTAAATGAAAAAGTACCTGGATTATTTAAAGATGAAATGGGTGGTGATATTATTACTGAGTTTGTTGGTTTAAGAGCTAAATTGTATTGTATAAATAGCGTTAAATCCAATATTAAAAAAGCAAAAGGTATAACTAAAAATGAAACTCGGAAATTAAGAATGTTAGATTACAGAAATACTCTATACAATAAAAATAGTACACGATGTAATATGAAATTAATAAGGTCAATAAAACATGTTTTATATACACAGCAAGTAAATAAACAACTACTTAATGGAAATGATGATAAAAGGCAAGTCCAAATAGATAACGTTCACACACTTCCGTGGGGTCACTGTCACACTATCTTCTGATATCTGTATTTATATTAAATAATTGCAAAAATCATGTGTTTTAAAAATAGACTGTTTGTATAAATACTTTTTAATAATATTCATAATACTATAAATTATAATTAAAAAAGATGTAAGATAGAATAAATTATCATAATAATGTTAACAAGTAATTTAAAGGTTTTTAATTATCACTTTTGAAATATATTAGAACATATTATGTACATATTATCTAAAACTATGTTTACTTTTTGAACTGTTATTATTGTACTTTTTTAACTGTATGTGTAATATAAAATCAATAAACTGTATAATAAGTCAATGTAAGATGTTTTCTTAAACCCTATAAAAGCCATGGTATAAATATTTTCATTTCATTTTCACTATGAAATTCATCAAACAAGCTGAGTCTTTAGATGTTCATAATATAAAATTAGAAAAGAGTTCTCATATATCCACACACGGTGTCCTATTACCTAATACAATACGATGTATAATATGTGGACCTTCTAATTGCGGGAAAACAAATATTATGTTGAATTTATTATTACATCCAAATGGTCTTAAATTCAGAAATATATATTTATACTCAAAAACAGCTTTTCAACCAAAATACTGCTTTCTTAGACAAGTTATAACACAGGTTCCTGATGCAAAATTATTTCTTTTTTCTAATAACAAGGATGTCATTTCACCTAGTAAGGCTGCTAAAAATTCTATAATAATATTTGATGATGTGGCTTGTGAAAACCAGAAAAATATCCGCGATTATTTTTCTATGGGGAGGCATAGACAAATAGACTGCTTTTACTTATCTCAAACATATTCAAAAATACCAAAACAGTTAATACGTGATAATGTCAATCTTATGGTAGTCTTTAAACAAGATGATATTAATTTGAAACACATTTATAACGAGCATGTGAATACTGATATTGTATGGCTGGATTTTAAAAAGCTATGCTCTACTATTTGGTGCAATCGATTTAGTTTTTTAACGATACATAAAGATTGTGATTTAAATAATGGGCGGTACAGACAAGGTTTTGATGTCTTTATTCAATTTTAATATTAATAATATAAAGCAGTAAATTCAATGTACATAAGTTATTTGAATTAAACCATTCGCTTGTAGCGGTTGAACTTGGATTATGTCTAAAGCAATGGACGCAGAAATAAAAAGTCAATTAATTAAATCAGTGAATAATATAAAAAATAAAATAAAATTAATTCAAAATGAAGAACATGATGCTAGCATAAAATTTAAAAAAATATTTAAGCCTATTACAGACAATTTAGACACAATGAATAATACGAATGACAATGGTAAGCCTATGCTAAATCTATCCATAGATGTCAATAAATACCATACCACCGGAGATAAAAACTCGCCTCTAGATTTCGAAAGCTTTAGCAAGAACGTGCAAGCGCATTCAAACATAAGTTCAGATTATTACGATTCTAGTGATGAAGATAAAAATGTGAGTAACAATTTTGATGATGCTGTAATGTCATTTTCAAAAGAAGATGAAGATAAAAGCGTGTGTAACAATATTGACGATACTCTAATGTCACTTGAGAAAGAAGAAGCGATTGAAATATATGGTAATAATATAAAAGTTCCCTTCGGAATACGTAGCGAAGACAAAAACTTGATGATGGGTAATTCTAAAGTCTCATTTTCTTATATAAGCGACCGAACAAATATGAAAAAAATACATGTTGTAAGCATTGGTAATAGACGCTATGAATTGACACCAGGTTTAAAGGAACTTCTAATGCGTAATCAGCCCAACCTCGAAATGATTAACGAAAAAGATGCTGCTACATATAAAAAAATACTTCAGGCTACAAACGCTCATAAACGAAATTTTAAGGCGGACGGTCAAATCAAGGGCGACAAAAGCTTGAAATACAACAAAATCATAAAACCTCTATTTAAAGAAATTAATACTCGTACAATAAATAAATATTCAGATACCGAATTAAAAAGCGGGGGATTCATACCAATATGTAAAAAATATAAAAGTGATACAGATTACGTATTTTGGGATGATCCCAATGAGTTGATAGAACGATTAAAATTATTATTAGCATCAAAAAATGCTGGCAATACTAACCACGATAACGAAATTTTATCTATAATTGAAGAACTTAAGGAAGCTGGTGTTATTAAAGAATAAAAGACTTTGAAGGGTACATTTATTATTAGTAAGACAAAGAACATTGACCATGAACGTTGATAGATCTAATAATAATAATAATACAATTAATAAAAGACGAATTACATATCCTGACTTAAATGTAGATCCGAATATTAAAGACTTAGCAACGACAGATAAAGTTAAACATTTAGAAAATGATTGCAATATCACCTATAACACATTAAAAACTGAAATTTTTGAAAAAATTGAAAGTATTAACAAATTAATCACTATCTTAACTCGCAGATTAAAAAAACTTGAAGAAAACGTAGACGTGAAAGATCTAGCAGGTAAATTAAATAAGCATTATGAGCAAAGCAGAAGTCGTAAATGAAATATGTAAAAATGCGAGAGTTAATTACCCTAGAAGAACAGTAATATTGAAAGATATTGATGATCTTTGGCAAGCAGATTTAATAGATATGCAAAAAATGTCAAAAGGGAATGGGGGTAACAAATACATATTAGTAGTAATTGATTGTTTTTCGAAATTTGCTTGGGCTATTGGATTGAAGCGTAAAAATAAACAACAAGTTTGCAAAGGTTTTGAAATAATATTAAAAAATGGACGTATTCCGAAAAACCTTCAAACTGACTTTGGAAAAGAATTCTATAATGATCAGTTTAGGAAAATTATGCAAAAGTTCAACATTAATCATTATTCTACTTATTCATCGAAAAAGGCTTCTATAGTTGAACGATTTATTAGAACACTAAAGAGCAAATTGTATAAAGCTTTTAACATGAATGGTAACTATAAATGGAATAGTAAAGTTCTTCTTGAAAATCTGTACGAATATAATCATACCGTTCATAGGACCGTCGGTCAACCTCCAGCTTTAATTTCTGACAATAATAAAATGAAGGTATTACAAAGATACAAAGAATTAGCTCGTTCCAGAAAAGTTATAAAATGCAAAAGGTTTAAAATTGGTGATTACGTAAGAATAAGCAAATATAAAGCCTGTTTTGACAAAAGTTATACACCTAACTGGTCAACAGAGATTTTTAAAGTAATTAAAATACAGGACACTAATCCTACTACTTACTTAATACAGGATTCGAAAAGTCGTCCAATACTTGGAGCATTTTATTCACAAGAACTCCAAATATCAAAACATCCTGATGTATATTTAGTCGAAAAAATTTTGAAAAGGAAAGGAAACTATGTATATGTGAAATGGTTAGGCCTTCCACCAAGTGAAAACTGTTGGATTAAAAAGGAGAACATATTATGAATAAACCTATCTCAATTTATATTACTTAAAACTAATTTAAAGCTTTGTTCACTGTTTCCTTACTCATTTGGTTTAAAACATTGAAACGGGAAAGTCTGTTTGTTACCACGTCTAATCATAATAATAATAATCATTGTTCATTTTTTAAAATGAATCATACACGAAACGTAAAAAAATCTTCTACAGTTAAAATAAAACCGAAAGTTCGTAAGACTAAAACTGACTTACCATCTTCAGGCGCAGGATTAAAGAAAACATTTAAAAACATTGTTTTACGGACTAAAAAACATATAAAAAACTTGAAACCAAAATCAAAAAAGATTTTAATGAAATTAGCACATGCGACAGCACAAGAATTGGTGTCAAATGTACCTATAAATATACCGAGGATTATACCTGTACCCAAAACTGGTGGATTTCTCCCCTTGGTACCAATATTTGCTGGTTTATCTGCGGCTGGTAGTTTAGTTGGAGGCGCGGCTGGAATAGCTAAAACCATAAATGAATACAAAGCAGCTAAAAAGCATTTGTTAGAAATGGAAAGACATAATAAGCAAATGGAAGCCGTTTGTATTGGGAAAGGATTGCATCTTAAACCGTATAAAGATGGGCTGGGGATTTATGTAACCAAGAAAAAAAACTAAATTACAGGCTACCCAAAAGGGCATTAAGTAATGTCGATATTATTAAATACTCATATAATATCCCCTTCTTTCGAGGTGTATATATGAGAGATGAATTACCACATAAACCTTTCCCGATAGAATGTGGGATTATAAATCTAGATACTTCTAAGAACTCTGGTACTCATTGGGTAGCCTACGCGAAACTGTATGATTACGTTGAATATTTTGATAGTTACGGTAACTTAAGACCACCAAGCGAATTTATTAAATATGTGGGCTTAAATGTAAGTTATAATTATGAAAATTTACAAAAA
The DNA here is from genome assembly GCA_031163375.1 of Conogethes punctiferalis. Classification (NCBI taxonomy): domain Eukaryota; kingdom Metazoa; phylum Arthropoda; class Insecta; order Lepidoptera; family Crambidae; genus Conogethes; species Conogethes punctiferalis. The sequence goes on from CM062099.1 coordinate 8,065,367, forward strand.
AATCATTTATACAACTGTGGTCATCTAAGCTTAAAATTTTTGAAGACATTTTGGAAAAATAACCTAAAGTGAATAACGAACCGAACACACCATTAAAAACTATATATTATAGTAACGTAATCCTAAATGAACATTCTTTATCTGTTTGTCAGAGTCAGAAGATATTATTATCATTGAAGGTATTTGATTTTTGTCAGACTATAATTTATTAATAATTCTATAAATATTAATATTTTTCATTTCGTTAATTTGAATAAAGATGATAGTATTCCATAAATATCCAATTGTGCGACAAAAATCTAATATTTCACGTTCTACTACGAAAGCCAGCAGACGTGTCAAAATTGCTAAGAAAAAAATAATTTCTAAGCCAAATAAAAAGTTCTTACAAGATCTTGGATTTGAATTATTATAAAAATGTTGCAAATAACTGATACACCATGCCACGACAATTCTATAGAGAGCTATGAAATGCATACTTATAATCCATATAGCACAAATTTCAAAGACAATGATGAAATAAGAATACCAATTCATCAGCAAGATATATACGTGCTACCTGCAGGCAGCTCCCTTTTTATAGAAGGCTACGCCACTATGACTTCTAAAGATTCAGGAGGGAAATTAGTGAAACATAACGTGAATTTTATCAATAACCCTATTTCCCATTTATTTCAAGATATCCGATATGAATTAAATGGTGTAGAAATCGATCGTATTAAAAATGCTGGAATAACGACTACAATGAAATCCTTGATTTCTATGAATGAAGGTGAAAGTAAGGCTGCAGCAATTTGGGGCTGGAATACAAATGGCTCAATTCTGAAAAATGATTATTTTAGTGTTATTATTCCATTAAACAAAATTCTAGGGTTTGCTGAAGATTATAATAAAATTATTGTGAATTGTAGACATGAACTTATATTACAAAGAAGCAGCTCTGTTTTTAACTGTGCCACTATGGAGAAGCATGATAATTTAGTGATAGATATCCAAAAAATTCAGTGGCGTGTTCCACATATAAAAGTTTCTGATCGTAGTAAATTATTATTACTCAAACATCTCGAAAAAGATCGTCCTGTACAACTAGCGTTTAGAAATTGGGATCTATATGAATATCCATTATTGCCGAAAACAACAAAGCATTCATGGTCAGTAAAAACTGCGTCTCAACTAGAAAAACCAAGATTTGTTATTGTCGGCTTACAAACTAATAGAAAATGTAATGTAACGAAAAGTTCATCTATGTTTGATCATTGTAAAGTAACTAATATTAGGTTATTCTTAAATTCACAGTACTTTCCTTACGATTCCCTGAATCTAAAATTCGATGATGGCAGATACAGTATATTATATGAAATGTACGCTAACTTTCGTCAGTCGTATTACAATTGCGGGCCTGATCCGTTGCTAGATTTGGTTCAATTTAAGGAAAAAGCCCCTTTGTTCGTGATAGACTGCTCGAGACAGAACGACACTCTCAAAACAGGGCCAGTAGATGTTCGGATAGAAATCGAATGTTCAGAAGTTATACCAGATAATACAACTGCATACTGTCTCATTATAAACGATCGCATTTTTGAATATAAACCTCTTAGCAACATTGTGAGAAAAATATCATGAGTAGCATGAATGTGATCCTAGATGTTCAAGGATTTAAGAACAACCGGAACGAGTTTATACCTAAAGAAATAGCGGTTTTATGGAATAGACGCATCTTTTTATTGTTAATAAAACCACCATACCCTTTTTATTGTTTAACGAAATCAGAACGCTTGCAAGTAACTTGGATAGAAAAAAATAGAGGAATTAATTGGAACGAAGGATCTACGCCCTACTCGGATTATAAAAATGTATTAGCAAATTTTTTGAAAAATAAATACGTTTATGTTAAAGGTTTTGAGAAAGTTTTATGGCTAAAAAAAAATGTTTAATGGGCTCAACTGTATTTATAATTTAGAAGATAGTAATTGTCCTAGTTTACTTAAATTAAATGATGAATACTCTTCTTCATCTGATATAACAAATTGTATTTATCATAACAATATCTGTGCAGTAAAGAATGTATATTGTCTAGATAAGTGGTGTAGAGATAAAAATGTATTATAGTAATAAGTAAATGCTAAAAATAAACGTTTTGATTTACTAAATAATTTCCTCTTTTATTTGATTAATCTCTCGTTTTCACTTTAATGTATCCTTGAGAATGAATCATCATCAGGTCGTGAAAGTCTGGTTTATTAAGCTCGTAACAAACAGGTATTACATTACATAATATAACATATACCAAACCGCTAGCGCACGGTCATGAGCTTTAGTCGACAACCCGATCTAACGACAAATGTATAATCTTATAACACGCATTACCTATATAACTATATTCGTTTAAGAAAAGACAACAAAAAAGGGTTCAAATGATGTACCCTTATATAATAATGCTATTATATTTTTAAAATTAAACGTAGCTATAACTTTCAAAAGAAAACTAAATGTTAGTTATTGTAACAAGTGTTAAATTAGTTATCATTGACTTGTAATAGTCAATAATTGAATACTGAAACGTGAATACTGAATACTGAAAGGTGAAAATTAGGGCAGCTGGATCTCTTGTGATCCAGATGCCCTAATTTTTACCTACTGAGAGCTTTAATGTTTCAATTTGAGGAACGGAACCCAAAAGCCTGGTATAAAGAAGTTTAAAAGAATGTATGATGATGGATGGTTGTGTACACATAGCAGGCACCTTGTATGATCTACGAAGACAAGAAGTGTTATAAGGAAAAACAGTTTGAAAACACTCATTTTCGTTGAAGCGATGAAAGCCCGAGATGTATCGACATCCCTCCAAAACTTCTAAGTAACGAAACTTTTCACAAGTAATTAAAGTAACACGAAAGTCTTAGATCTCTAAACAAAAGTAATAAAAACGAATGAGGGATACATGTCAAAGTTGTGAGGATATGTATCTAACTAATTCCTAGCGCCAAGATTTTGGTTGAAGTTTTAATGAGCGGTAAGAATAATAAGTGAATAACCCAAAACATGCCTGCTGCTGAATAACAAACGAGGCGCTGGCTACCGACTGGTGACGGTATAACCATCACAATTGAAGGCGTAGCTAAATACCAAAGACCGAAGACGGGCAGCCGCGTCACTGGAGCGATATGCTACGCACTGGGTAAGTGGCGATTATGGGTATATCCTCCAGATGTTTGCCCAAAACGGCGAATAACTGGAGATGCCTATCTCCAGCAGCAGACTGCAATAGGCTAATGATGAACGCGTTTTTTATTGTGTACATAATTTTTGAGGCTCCTATATTTCGATAGTGTTGCAAGCGCCTTGATCACAGTAGAACAGGGCTCGTAGGGTCAGCTCGAACCACCAAAATCGAAAGCGATCGTTCGTTGAACGGATCGCGTACTTTTGCACCATAAATCTCTCCCATTTGTCCCTCCCGTATTTTAATATACGTATTAAATTAATTAAAATCGACTTTGACGTATTTTAGTTCGTATATTCGAACGAACGAACGATCGTTTTCGATTTTGGTGGTAGAGGCCCTGAAGATTTTTGCAGGTTGATTTTATATCTGGTATTGGCACAACCCTAAACGATGGCCATATCTCGTTTAAAACTCTTTAACGACAAAAGTTCTTCTTGACCATAGATAATGGAGTACTTACAGACGAACTATAAACCGCAACGAGCAAATAGGTTCGATCGTTTCCGCTAAGTTTATGGTCGTACAACTTAGACACTCAAAGTAGTTTCTGGTACTTAAAACTTTAAGTATCTATTTGTGTATGGGAATCTAGTTTTAAGAGTTCCGTAGATCACTTAATAACTTTAATTATAATTATACCTAGCTGAGTACTATTTAAAAAAAAACATATTATTAATTTCTATAACTACCGGTCATTGTTTTTTTTTAATGAGTACGATGACACAGCCTGATGACCTTGACCTTGAAGAAGAATAGACCTCTCACATTCTGTCCTCTATTCTGTCAAAAGGTTATAGGAAGAGACAGATCGAAGTTAAGCGCAGACCTATTTCCAATTTAAAAAATAGGACCGACTATATCCTTGTATGACAAATGTATATAAATTACACTTTCTAAGTTAATTTTTTGGTGTGCAATAAAATCTTCCTTATCTAATAGTACTTAGTAATAATAAGTAATAAACTTTACACACTGGGTTATCTCATGCTTACCTCAAACTCATTCGTTTCGTTTTCGCCACAAGCCTGCGAAAATTAAAACACCCCATATGTGGGGAAAAAAACTGTATTATGTATATCTATAGACTCTGGTTGTCATGAAAAAAAAACAACTTTCCCTACTCTCTAAAATATTCGAAAACAAATACTCTCCGAAAACAATTCAGAGTCCCATTCACCTCTATAAATTAAACAAACAGTTTCCTGGATATCGGGGATCATTGAGCGGGCTCTGCTCGGGAAATCATAAATATTTGCTACAGAACCCGCTTTGCATAATCCGCGCACTCGATATATCACGGACCCTAGTGAAAGGGCAAGGATTCGTGAAGTGAGGGTGTAGTGTGGAAATGTTAGCGTAAAGGTGTATAGTCGCTTTAACAGGATAACATTATTTTCGAAGGATCTGCCCATTTGGGTAGCCTCATCTGATAAAGCTGATGGTGATCCATCAGCTTATCGCAGCCCACTGCTGGTCATAGGCCTATCCAGATGTTTAGTTTAAGAGAGGTAGGGCATAGCGAATCTTCGCTCGAATTGAGTTGCCCGTCCGGGGAAGGACCTCCATCCTATAGAATACCGCAGCCAAATGACCTCCGGGACATGTTCCTTTCGGTGAGTAGGGTTTCCGGAGCTCGTGTGGGGTTGGGTCGGCATGGCGGTAGGGACAGGTAACTGGCCAGTTACATGCCCGTTGTCGCAGCGACTTGGGCTTCTCTTTCGCTTTCCATCAGGCGTAAGGAAGCCATTATGTCGAGCTACTATAAAATATATTCATTTCTTTTCGATCACAGTGCTTACAAAAGTGCCGAAATATCGGAGCCTTATAAACTAGATATACCTTCCAGGTAATGTATGCCCAAAGTGGCGCTCAACTGACAACATGACAAAAAAAAAAAAAAAAAAAAAAATAGTTTATTTTCATTTACAAAAAGTTTTACAACGTAGTAGATTGGAGCTTCCATTTAAGCAAATAATGCCTGTGTTTGGAAGCTCCAGTTTTTCACAATTGATGACAACATTGACACCCAGCCCATTTACTATTTATATATGTAGTAGTAAGTAACAGGCGAACTTACAAACCACTCATACGAAACTTATTACGCATAAATATACGCAGAACAATGTCAATTAGAATGCGGGTAGCAACTTATAAATAAAGTCGCAACGCGTCTAATCGGCCGTGTGCGCGATTTGACTGGTTGACAGCGCTTATAGAATGAATCCCCAGCCTATGAATTATTTATATAACACCTCCCTTTCACACCTGGGGAAACAGCATACGGCTATCTCGCTCGCACTACTGACACGAGAGCAATGAAATGTTTTATTGAAATCTTTACGAGTAAAAAATGACGTCATATTTTTAGGGTTCCCCTATTACTAAGATTTCGCTATCTGTTTATCCGTCCGTCTGTCTATCACCAGACTGTATCTGAAGAACGGCGATAGCTAGACAGTTGACATTCTTAATTTATGTATTTCTGTTGCCGGTATACCAGCAAATATTAAATACAAATATAGGTATATGGAAGTGACCTATACAAAAAACGATATTTTTTGTCATTCCATGCTCGATATTAATAATGGCTATAGAACAGGTTAGCATTTTAAATATTCACGAAATAGGTACTCAGTTGTATTTTGACTTTAATAATGAATGTAGCGGCTTACATTAGGAGTTTTGCAGCGCACCTAGTTTTGTATTGTGCGCTGCCTTACAGACTGCTTCCCCGTCGCGCATTCCGACTAGCAACATGTCATTTTATTAATTACATCAATAAATATACTTATTATATTTCTCCTGAACTATGGATTTCTATTATTTTACCACACCGCACTGAGGAACCTTTACACCTCCAACCTCACAATGAACAATAAAATATATTTATGGGGGCTCTCATACAACTAATGTGTCATTTACCGGTTTTAGACCGACACTAAAATCAGCACTAGGTAAATGCTTGAAATCTAGTCAATAGTACGGAACCCTTCATGCGAATCCGACTCGCACTTGTCCGGTTTTTAAGATAAACGCATTACGGTCAAATGCTGTGAAATTCATTGAACGTTTGCTGAATAATAAGTTTATTGATGTGTTTATTGTCCGTTGTGTTTGTTCGTAAACGTACATTTACAAGCACATTACATTGTTTACGTGAAAGATGGATTCGCTGGAACTTGGCTGACGCGCTCCCGCGTGTATCTCATGACCGAGTTTCGGTCACAGTGGCCTATTTACAAGGAGCTAAGTATCCAGGAAATATTGGGCACATGTGTTTGTAAACACAGGCATTAAATAATAAATAAATAAATAAATTGGGGATCGAACCCACGACCCTTGGATTAGAAGGCAGAGGTCACTACCAAATGGGCCACCGAGCCTGTCGAATATTAGTAGCATGTATTAAGTATTAAAGACTATGGATGTATGAGTTTGAGTTGAGTAGTGAACGCTGCCTTTGATACAGTGGTCGCAGGTTCGATTCCCGCACAGTACAAACATTTGTAGGTATGCATAACATGTCTGTTTCTATCTGAATATTTACTATCTTAACTAATATTATAAAGCTGAAGAGTTTGTTTGTTTGAACGCGCTAATCTCAGGAACTACTGGTCCGAATTGAAAAATTATTTTTGTGTTGAATAGAGCATTCATCGAGGAAGGCTTTAGGCTATATAACATCACGTTGCAACTATTAGGAGCGAAGAAATAATGGAAAATGTAAAAAAAAAAACGGGGAAAAAATGACTATTCCACGCGGACGAAGTCGCAAGCACAGCTAGTCTATAATATATATTTATTTACAACAAAAAACCTATCAAAGTAAGTTTAACAGTTATCTAGTACCCCTAGTACAAGCTTCGGCTCAATTTAAGACTAGATGAAATAATTTTATTTATACGTTCCTGATAAAACCGTAACGAAATTGTATATGTATATTCAACTTAAAAAAAACATCAACTAACAGACCGTATAAAGCAATAAACAGTTCTTTTGAAGCGACAAACGTACAGAAAGATACAAAAATAAAAATGTTTAGCATCCATTCGTAGTTCCTACAGCTTGTTCATTCCGTAGCCGCTACGATATTGGTTTTTGTGCTACGAGAGTCGTCTACGACGTAGCGAGCGTAGCACATTTACCTAAATTTTGTGTACTCATAGATGTAGATGGTGCTACAATGTCGTGTCGTCCGCATTCTTTCTTTCTACTTCTTTCTTCCGTTATTTGTTTGATTGTTTTGGTTTATTTTTAATATTAAATGGGATGTAAGGGAGCGGCCTATCATCTTTTCGCTCCAAGCCAACCTCACTTGCCCGTGGTGCATCCTGCCGAATAACAAACGAGGAGCTGGCAACTGACTGGTGGCGATATAACCATCACAATTGAAGGCGTAGCTAAATACTAAAGACCGGTGACGGGCAGCAGCGTCACCGGAGCAAGAAGCTACACCCTGCGATCGCCAACCCGCCTGCCCAGCGTGGCGATTATGGGTATATCCTCCAGATGTTTGTTCTAAGTGGCGAACAACTGGAGAGGCCTATGTCCAGCAGTGGACTGTAATAGGCTGATGATAATATTAATAATATTTAAGAATTCTGTTACTTTTGTATGTTGTCGCTGCGCCCAGCCGACCTCTTGGTGTCTGCGGAAGACCAGTGTCGAGGTTTCTTACAAGAACCTCGGCTTATACTGAGTGGACCCCCTTTAGTGTCACACTGTTTTTTTATTGTACATTTGAATGTAATCTTTAATCTAAACTAATATTATAAACCAAAAGATTTTGTTTGTTTCTTTGTTTGTTTGAACGCGCTAATCTCAGGAACTACTGGTCCGAATTGAAAAATTCTTTTTGTGTTGAATAGACCATTTATTGAGGAAGGCTTTAGGCTATATAACATCACGCTGCAACTATTAATAGCGAAGAAATAATGGAAAATGTAAAAAAAAAACGGGGATAAATAACTATTCCACGCGGACGAAGTCGCGAGCACAGCTAGTATTGTAATAAGTGATACTAATAAACTTTTTTCTTTCTTCTTTCTTTTCTTCTAAACTTCTACACTAATATTACAAAGAGGAAAGATTTTATTGTTATTTAGTAGTCCTCAAAGAAAGGAGGAGGTTCTCAATTCGTTCATTATTCATCCTGTCTGTTACCACATACTTATCTCCCAGTATTGTGAACCGATTTATAAAATTCTTTTTTTTTGAAGATGTGTACTTCCGAGTTGGTCCCATTGCCATATTAAAAATTTGCTAAAATATGCTGTTATTTGTATGTTTGTTTGCATTGAATAGGCTCCGAAATTACTGGACCGATTTGAATAATTTTTTCACTGTTAGGAAGCTACACTATCTCCGGTGAACATAGGTTATATTGAATTTGCAAAAGAAGTAGAGATCCATACCTATACTCTAAACCAAGGTGTGAAAAAAGTACTAAGTCTAACCCTGCAGTCTCAGTTCACAAACTATCCCGAGAAAATAAAGTTTCCAAACGATTCGCAAAAAAGCTTTCCGCGACCAAACCCAATCCAAACGGCAACTTATAAAGCACAAAGTGAGCTTAAACCCAGCGCCAGAATATTCCCAGAATTCCTCCAACATAGTTTAATATCGGGGAACAGTTTATGAGCTGTTACGGGCTCGATCAAGCCAAATTTATGGCCGATATAGGGTATAATGTCCGCGTGGTGTCGATAAAGAAGGTAGAAATGCCGATGAGAGATCTTTTTTTTCTACTTTTAGTAATTTCGCACTAGATTTTATGTTAATACTAGCTGTGCTCGCGACTTTGTCCGCGTGGAATAGTTATTTTTTCCCCGTATTTTTTTTACATTTTCCATTATTTCTTCGCTCCTAATAGCTGCAGCGTGATGTTATATAGCCTAAAGCCTTCCTCGATAAATGGTCTATTCAACACAAAAAGAATTTTTCAATTCGGACCAGTAGTTCCTGAGATTAGCGCGTTCAAACAAACAAACAAACAAACTCTTCAGCTTTATAATATTAGTTAAGATTAAGATTGGTACGGCTTATGGGACATCTCGCCTACGCTAAAACTGGTTTGCGGGCAAACAACTTTTGAAAATGTGCATGGGTATATTCGGTCTACTCGTCCAGGCAAAATCTGACCTGTGGGCCAGATGTCCACTTTTTAAAACATGTATTTGCGATTGTTTTACGTAAATAATATTTTTTTTTTCATGCTGTGTGTACACATTTTTGAGTAAGAATCTAGTTCTAAGCATCTTTTCTTTTATGTTGTTAAATAATCGATTGTTACTTGTTGTGTATGCCAAAGTAAATAAATAAATAGATTCGGGTTTCACATAAACTCATTTTTCCAAAATTTTGAATAAGGTGGTCGTGTAGTAAAAAATAATTCTTAATTCAATACAATAAGGTCTAAAACCGTATACAAACCGCACCGAAGTCGATTGTTCCAACAACTTCGGAACAAACAGGAATTGTCTTGTCACCAAAAGAGGCTAATTTATAGCAGAACTTTGAACAACACCTTTTATTCGTTTATCGCGCAATTGTTAAGCAAACAAGCTCATAACTTATAGTGAACAGCCCTACAGTTTTATTGGCCTGTAATCGTGTGTGTATTCAGTTATTCGTTGTATAAGAAAAGTTATTCTTTCATACAGTTCTATTACGAATGTTATGAAAAACAAAACGCGATTGTTCGTTCTGAATTAGATACAGAATGTAAAATTAAAGATTGAATTAAATGGCGGTCTTTCCTTTTAATCTTACCCAAGACATGCCACGCTGGGCCGCGCATCACCATCTAGCCCCAAACTAACCCGAAGCTTGTACTATGGGTACTAGACAGCTGATAAAGTTACTTACATACTTTTATTAGGAAATAAATATACATATTATACATACATACTAAATTTAGGATGAATTTTACAAATAGTTTCCACCGCTTTGCCTTAGTTAATTCTGTCTATACAACTGATCCTGAAACGTGATCAAAGTCACCAAGCGTATGGTGGTCGCTAGCCAGGCGAGCAAACCTTAATGCTAGCCCAACTACAGTAATCTCTACTAACTGTAAAACTGAGACCTTAAGATATCTACTAATACGACACCTACGTAATGAAATGGCGCGCTGGTTTTGCTTCTTTACCCGTCACTGCATCCTACGGAGTCACTCTAAAGTAAAGTGATCATCATCAGCCTTTCACAGTTCAAACAAGTCTCTCCAATTGTTCCCGACTTTGCTCGATCCTGGGCTTCTCGCATTGCCGTAACGCTCAAATCGTGTTTACACCTGGCCTGAGTAAGGCATCACTATGCTTAAGTTTAAGGCTACCAAATGGTTTAAGGTTTTAATGCTCTACAGGCATGTAAGGCCTACATTTTTCCGCTTCAAGCCAACCTCAACCACCCGTGGTTATACAACACCACTGCCGAATAACAAACTAAGCCCTGGCAACCAACTGGTGGCGATAAAACCATCACAATTGAAGGCGCAGCTAAATAGCTCAGACCGATGTCTGCCAGCAGTGTCACCGGAGCTAGAAGCTACTCCCTGCGATCGCCAACCCGCCTGCCCAGCGTGGCAATTACGGATATATCCAGATGTTTGCCCGAACTACTAAAGAGGCCTATTTCCAGCAGTGGACTGTGATAATCTGATGATGATGACGAAGCTCTACAGAGGTTATCTGATAAGGAAAAAAACAGATACTATATCTCCCTCTCGAATACACTCGTACTATATTCAAAGTCTCGCGAATTGCGAACAAAACATACGCGAATGCAAAAAACAAGCTCCAACCCTCTCTATCCATAAATCCGTCTGTCGTTCCCTCGGGAGCCTTTTTATTTACGACTTCTGAGGCTAAAGATGGATCGCGAACCGCAAACTAGTATCGCCGGGACGATTGATCTCTATCGCCATTTTAGTCTATGACTGATGCAGATTTGGTCTGTAGTCTATGGTAAAATGTGGTATGCATTCGGTTGGGTTTCGGAGTTGCGCTCCATGACTTTTTTTTTATAGTAGCTCGACGTAATGGCTTCGCTACGCCTGATGGAAAGCGAAAGAGAAGCCCAAGTTGCTGTGACAACGAGCGGGAACTGGTCAGTTACCTGTCAGTTGCCACCGCCATGCCGGCCCAACCCTAACCTCCCACGAGCTCCGGAAACCCTACTCATCGGCAGAAACACGACTCAGAGGTCATTTGACTGCGGTATTCTATAGGGTGGAGGTCCTTCCCCGGACGGGCGGCTCAATTCGAGCGAAGATTCGCTATGTCCTACCTCTCTTAAATCTGTCAGGATAATTTCACCGAAACGTTTGGCTCTACCGATAGTCCGCATTCCACCATCTTCGACATTACATTAACGTAATCTTCAATGATTACCAAACCGTTTCGAGACATGCAATGCAAGCGCATACCTCATTTGAATATCCCTCACTTTTCAAGCGAACCTTGTCAAAACGGCAAATTCGATCTCGAGCTCAATTCAAATAAAATTTATATGGATCCAACCCACTTCTGGTGTCCTGGTACCTCGTGCCTCTGATTATGCTAAGTATGTTGAACTCATAACAATTTACAAGTATAATCTCTGAATAATGAATACAAATTTCTCGTCTCAACAGAATTATGTACGTACTTCGTTAGGTACAGTTAAGCAATATTTTGCTCTGTTTTAACTAAATAAGTACAGGTTTTCCCGGTAAGAGTCCGTTATGAAACTGTTCAGGAATGTACAAAAGATTTATAAAAATAGTGGTGCATATTTTGCTTTCACTGAAAAATAAATTCGACAGACTGTTTCACACGTACACACGTCTCAAACTAATTGACCTGAGTGGGAATCGACCGCGAACTCTTCGAATCGTTAACACTTTTAGGCTTAACGCTCTAACCATGATGCCATTGAGACACTATGTATCATATAAAATACACGTAGACACATATACCAACACACTATCTAATTCAAAATTTCAAACCATACCTTATCATATACTTGTAGTGATATACACTTCTCACTAATCAATTACAATATTAAACTATGTAATAACTCAAAGGTTATGGAACGCTTATAGCGAGAAGACAACTAGGTGTACTTATCTATATTAAAAAAAAGAAATAAAAAACAATTCCGTTAAATGTCCCATGTATTGAGTAAATGAAAATTAAAAACCTTTTTTTAACCTTTAAATGAGACGATAATCCCAAAACGAAATAATGATCTCATTTACAGATTACCAACAACGTGAGTTCATTCTGTAGCAACATTTACATCGCTACAACATAGCATCCTACAACGCACAAGCAAAGTTTTCGTCACGACTCACTACATACCAAAATGGTCCATCATACCTCTAGGGGTGGGAGCCATCCGCTCCCTCAACAGTCCGGTGATGATGACAAAGCCGCCCTGGCCATCATCGTAGTCATTTAGAAAAAAAATCCATCTGACCGATCACTTAGTTCGGAGGAAGTACTTCCACTTTTCAAAAGAGGATTTGATACTACAATACTACTACGCCAGAGTCTACGTACCAAGAGATTTCTGGAAAGGTTACCGCTAAGGAAGTGAAGTCAATATGGCTGAGCGAGCATACACCGTATACCTAGCGGCTTGACGCAGTAATAAAGTTAATATTACCAACATTCATCCCGCCAAACATGTGTTCTACGGTCGTTGGTATTTTGACACCACTCGAATATTTACGAATACTACCTACGAATAGTTTCAGTTATGTGACCAGGGCTGTAGCTATAATCGAATTTCAAATAAGCAGCATTGTTTAAAGATAGAGAGGAAGCATCTGATGATCTGCCCTCAAGCATGGGCTCCTAAATAAATCACATTTCAATTACTGACCTCCTAAGAAACAATACATCCTCAAATATGAAGAACAAGATGGTTCAATTTCGAGATTTGGATGTAGAGATCCACATCTGAGTGAGGTAATTAATTGTTTGTGGTTTAAGTATAATACATAATTATTATTCATCTTAGTCTTTGGTATTTAACTCCTATTGTAATAGTATGGGTTTCTGTACGACAAAACAGTCCTAGGATAATTACACGCTTAATGCATGCATAATAAAAGAACCAGTTCTTCATAATGATAAAGAAACGGATTATGGGATGGGACTAGAAAATGTATTCGAAATTTGAGCAGGCAACAGTAGGTACAATATCTCCGTAGCTTATACTTACATACGTAGCTTATCATTTGAAGATAGTTACTGTGGCCTAAATTAGCCACCGAATATTATTTATTACGATGATGTAGTATGTAGATGTCGAGCGATTTCGCAATCATTCATGTCAGCAATACCGCGACAGGGGACCACGCGAAAGTAATTTATTGTTTACGTTCTGTTTGCTTATTACATTCCAGTTCCGGAAAATATTATACATATTTAAGTTCCACACATTACGTATGTAAGAGTAATCTAAACTACGACGGCTTGAGGAAGCAATAAAATTAAGAAATAATTGCTTAAGCACCCGTTAGGGCCTGAATTTGAAGTCAAATAAATAGCCCAAGACATGCCACACAGCGCCATCTAGTCCCAAACTAAGCCGAAGCTTGTACTACGTCTAGTACTCAGAATATGTCTGTCTCTTTTGTCTGAGTGTTTGGTTGTATTATTAGATGAATCTTATTATATACTAGCTGTGCTCGCGACTTCGTCCGCGTGGAATAGTTAATTTTTCCCCGTTTTTTTCCGCATTTTCCATTATTTCTTTGCACCTAATAGCTGCAGCGTGATGTGCCTTCCTAGATAAATGGTCTATTCAACACAAAAAGAATTTTTCAATTCGGACCAGTAGTCCTGAGATTAGCGCGTTCAAACAAACAAACTCTTCAGCTTTATAATATTAGTTAAGATGTAATTCAATATGTCAATATTGCATATGAGTTGCCTATCAAATTTTGGTCCAAGGTATGCAACAAGCCTATTGCATGAAACGTTTAATTGTTTAACTAGAAATAAAATTAATATAAGTCGTTACTCAACATATATAAGTTGTTTACCCAACCAAGCCAAGTCGCCAACCGTCCAGTATTTTATATTTACACTCCAAGTACCAGGGCGGCAGAAACCGTGAAGAATTTAAAGAGTTCCAAGCTCAAAGCGGTCCGTGGGAGAGTAATTGCTTCCTGTAGGAAACTCGCCGTGTGAAAAACGGTACCGGGCTGCCATGAGTTGAGGAGCGGTGCAATTAAGGCGTACAACAGTATATGTATAAATTGTTTGCGAGTTAAGGAATATGTGGAAATTTATCACCTATTGGAGAAACGTTTAAATTCTCACTACTGGGATGTGGCCACTAGAAGCAACAAACTCCTAAATACCATTCTAGTAAAGTACGACATCGTATATTATCGGAACACCTAAATTGCTTAATGATATACCTAGCTACAATTTATATTTTTAATTTTATTAAAACCGATTAATACATTCAGTCAGTCTGGGATGTAAGAGAGCGACCTATCTTTTCGCTCCAAGCCAATCTCACCTGCCTACGGTGCATTCTGCCGAATAACAAACGAGGCGCTGGCAACCGACGGGTGGCGGTATAGCCATCACGATTGAGTCGTGGCTAAATACTACAGACCGATGACGGGCAGCAGCGTCACCGGAACAAGAAGCTAAGCCCTGCGATCGCCAACCCGCCTGCACAGCGTGGCGATTGTGGGTAAATCCTCCAGAATTTACGAATCGCCATGCTAGTTTACCCTAATTAGCGAACAACTGGAGAGTCCAGCAGTGGACTGCGATAGGCTGATGATGATGATGACTGGGAGGGATGTAAGGGAGCGACCTACCACCTTTTCGCCCCAAGCCATCCTCACCTGCCCGTGGTGCATCCTGCCGAACAACATACCACAGGCCGATAACGGGCAGCAGCGTTACCGGAACAAGAAGCTACGCCCTGCGATCGCCAACCCGCCTGCTCAGCGTGGCGATTATGGGTAAATCCTTCAGAATTTACCTACAATCGCCATGCTAGTTTACCCTAAGTAGCGAACAACTGGAGAGACCTATGTCCAGCAGTGGACTGCGATAGGCTGATGATGATGATGACTGGGAAGGATGTAAGGGAGCGACCTACCACCTTTTCGCCCCAAGCCATCCTCACCTGCCCGTGGTGCATCCTGCCGAACAACAAACGAGGCTCTGGCAAACCGAATGGTGGCGGTGAAACCATCGCCATGGAAGGCGTAGCTAAATACCACAGGCCGATGACGGGCAGCAGCGTCACCGGAACAAGAAGCTACGCCCTGCGATCTCCAACCCGCCTGGCCAGCGTGGCGATTATGGGTATATGTTAGAAGTTCGCCCTAGGTGGCGAACAACTGGAGAGGCCTATGTCCAGCAGTGGACTGCGATAGGCTGATGATGATGATGACTATTTTTTATCGCCAATTTTTCTTACATCACTAAATTACAATTTTAACAACATTTTAATTTAAAAATTATCCGCGGATACGGACTTACACCCGGACAACACTAAACGGAATGCACAACAAACCGGCCACAGTTGGCCTTACTCGAAATTGTCGCGTATTTTCTTTCTGTCGCGTACAAAGTTATAATAGCACGAGTCGCCATGTTTTGGTCTTATACCACCTGGTATTCCGTGTGACAAACAAATGTACGTACGAATGTTGGGGAAATATAGTTACGTTTTAATTTTACTTTATTTTTGTACTCTATCTAGACTTATACATTAATATTATAAAGAGGAGAGATTTGTATTTTTGTGTGTTGATTACTGACCTAACGAGGACGAGGACAATTCTTATATCCTTTCACTAGCTTTTGCCCGCGGCTTCGCTCGCGTTAAATTTGGAGTGAATGCTCCAAACAAACTTCCACCCCCCCATTTAGGGAAGTGGGGGTTAGAAAGGGGCAAAAAGTAGCCTATGTTACTCTCCATCCCTTCAACTATCTCCACTTAAAAATCACGCCAATTCGTCGCTCCGTTTTGCCGTGAAAGAAAGACAAACATACAGACAGACAGACACACTTTTCCATTTATAATATTTAGTATGGATTCTATACAGTGATCTAATACACTAAATATTATATACCATAAATTTATTGTGTATCAAAAGGAACACATTCTATGTAACGCCTTTCTAATACTTACAAAGTGGCTATGTTTTTTAATTCGGCAAACATTCGTAACAGACAAAGGAAATAGGTCACGCCGACCTTACAAGTCTTCCCTCAATGAAATGAACCCCCTTAATGGAAGTACCCACAACTTGTACGGCCTTTTAACCGCCCCTAACACGTCTTTACACCTTAAATAGATTAACTACTAAAAGGAGATGTTTTATAATCTGAAAAGTATTTATTACGAGATCCAAATACAATCAACAATCATAGCTAGACAGAGACGTCAAGTGAAAATTGGCGGGAACTCTATGATAGCTGTCAGTGTCACCGTAATGTCAAACGTCTGTGTGGCTCACCGTGGCAAGGAAAATTCCTCCAAATGACAATTGTGATTAGGAAAGGCTCTGCCAGCACACGTGTTCCCGCCTACTTATAGTATGGGATCCTTTAAACGAAGCGTGAAGAAGCATCTTGCAGGCCAGCATGGCTATGATGACTGACTGGAAACCATGGTTTCCCGCCCGCTGTCAAAGCGACTTGGGCTTCCTTCCTGCTTTCCATCAGGCGGAGGGAAGCCACTATGCTGAGCCAATATAAAAAAAAAATAAAAAAAAATGGCCTTTGTCCAACAGTGGACGTTTAGGTTATCATATCACCGCGTTAGGGCGCCGTGACTTTTTTAAACCTGTTGGTACCTGACTGCGTCGCGACAGATTCAAAGATTGGAAACTGCACTGTAACCTTTTCTGCCGACCAGAATAGAGTCCTTTCAATTCCATAGAGTTAACCCGTCAGTCGCCTATTGGTAGAATTCAAACACGAAACATTTCTATTATATTATGTGTGAAATATACTCATCTGAATATCTAGGTAATGTAGCTATTTAACCCCCTTACAACACCAATGGCTAATAAACTAGCGATTCCCAAGCTAAAAGTCCCACACAGTTCCGAATCCCACAAGTAGGTAACAAACATAAAATGTCATAGAAAAATGTTTGGCTTCTTTCTGGACTAAAAATCAAAGCTTGAAATATTATTATGATTTCAGGAAAATTGTTCTGATTGGTATAACATAAGTGCTTAAGCTAGGTACGTACCTACTTTAGAATCAGATCAATGTATATGATGTTGTACAATCTTTATTTAAATTAAAATAAGAAGTACTTCTGAGTCCTTCCGTATCATCATCATCAGCCACGTATAAAAAATAAATACTCTTTTTTATCTTTACAAAAGTATTAGTGAATTAAGTCCAGTACAAGTTATTTAACAAATACTTTCAGGCTGATGAAATACCCACATTTTAAAAAATGGGTTTATATTGAAAAGCGGCTATAGTTTTTGTGTGCATAGTCTTCCTACAATGAGTTAGATATAAAGTAGTTACTATATAAACGTAAATTAATTGCAAAATGTATAAAAAACACTACTTTTTAATTCATATTCACGCAAAACCCCGTTTTCAGTCCGCCCTACATTCGCTGGAGTTTAATATTAAAACAAAGAAAATAGGTTAAGGCATTAAAACTGTACCACGTATGAACTCCCTCGTTTTATTATCCCAAATATCACGTACGGGCCCTATCTAGGACCTCAACCCTCAAATAAAGCGACTAGAAATGTGACTTGCTAAATAAAAGATAACCTCGACACAACAGAATAGTGCGGGGGGAAAGCGGTGTAAATAATAAAAAGGACTTGCCTGGTCGCTCGCGGGTTGAATGAAGTTGCGTTGATATATCGTCTTTTGTTAACTTTAGCACATCACTCACTTCAATTTGGATTTAGAACGTGAACTTAGGTTATTGTATCGCGCGTGTATGGTGATCCGACACGTCCGCTCTCGGTGGGCGGCGTCGAGCGACTGAGCGAGACCCGGTAGGCGGCTGGGCGGTGTTGCCAAGATGGAAAGTGGGTTTTCCGCCCTGCATCGACTGTAGCTTTTCACGGGTTTGATGTTCAGTGTGTACTAATCCTAGTAATGTGCGATGATGAATGTAGATGTTCGTATTGACGACTAGACGAAATAAGGTGACAACGTAACCGTTGTCACCTTATTTCGTCTAGTCGTAACGAATATTTCAATGCCTAAGTAAGTAATTACACCGGAATATAATTCTATTCGATAGAAATTTTAGAATAACTGCTAGTAAAATGATTTCGATGATTATTCGTTTATTTATGGATAGACAGAAATTCTTGAAACAATAATAAATTGAAATTCATATCTTCTGATTGATGCTAAAATTTATTATTTATGTAGTCTTTGTTAAGCTAATCATTTTGCGTTTGATTTAAAAGTTAACTACTCCCTACTTATTTTACTTGTTTTAGGATGATCTAGAAACAAGCAAGGCATAATGGATGGTGGTATTCAAATAGAATTCGACAGTAGGTACCTACCTACCTAAATGTAGGATTAAGGGAAGATGGATGATGGAACAAGGCACCCTATGGCAACATTTATGATGATGAAACATTGACATTATTCAAGTTTAACGTGCTTTTCGATGTATGGGGTGTTTTACCATGAACTTCCTGACTCAGCAACTACTGATTAGTTTCTTGTCTAAAAATCCTTCGACATAGTCCACCGGATCAGTGAACTGAAGTGGCAGTGGGCTGGCCACATCAGCCGCAGAACCGATAACCGTTGGGGTAAACGAGGTCTGGAGTGGAGACCGCGTCTCGGCATACGTAGTGTAGGACGCCCTCAGGCCAGGTGGAGCGACGATTTGCGCAGGACGGCTGGCAAGTGCTGGATGTGAGAAGCCCAAAACTAATAGACTCACTCATGTGAGTGTGTACTTAATCGTGTTATGTTTGTTACTTCTTCACGTCTAAGGGGCAGAGCAGACGGCACCCTTTTGTGCGATAGAGTCTGCTTCTGAGACATTTAAAATGAGCGTCTAGGTCTGCCGAAAGAATGATCGAGATGTGCGTCGTGTGCGTTGAGTCTGTGAAATATCCGCGACAGATTTTTGCGCGTCGTGTGCGTTACTGCATATAATTGCAAAAAAAGTGCGTCACGGATAGTCTGTCGTCTGCGCTGCCCCTAAACGGCTGGACGGATTTAAAAGGACATTTAAACGGTTGATAGTGTATGGTTCGAATACAGTAGCACAACATATTGTCCTCCAATCATCTGATGGAAAGCGAAAAAGAAGCCCAAGTCGCTGCAGAAACGAATAAGTAACTAGATCAGTCGCTTGTCAGTTGCTATCATCATGCTTGCCTGTAATTCGTGGCCTTACAAGTTCGTATCTTCATAATCAGCCTATTGCAGTCCACCGCTGGACATAGGCCTCTCCAGTTGTTCGCCACCTAGGGCAAACATCTGGAGGCTTTACCCATAATCCTAAATTGTACTATGTTTTGTTTGTATTATGTTTTCCTGTAATGTCTGTGTTTTGTGCAATAAAGAGTATCTATCTATAATGGCCACGCTGGGCAGGCTTAATAACTCAATATCTATAAACATAGCACCAAACAATCCCTCCGTACTGTCATTACAATATTAAATCAATCCATTAAAATCTCACACTGAACAGGAATCATCTTTCCCAAGCCGCCAAACAAAAGCAACAGATTTACCCCCAAAGGGGGGATGTTTTCCCCAATTTCCCTCGTGACCCCGAATCCTTTGTGCGGTCCGCAAACTGTGAACATACCTTTACTCGGTTCTATTGTTTTCCATCTCTCTCGCACGTGTGGGAGCGGTCGCCTATCTCTCTCCCTCTTCGCAACTTCTGCAGAAGTTAATGAAGTACATCGTATGCCGGGTTATAATCGTATGCAGGTAACTAAATTTATAGTAATTAGACAGCCTGTGATCTCCTAAGAAAAACAATTAAATTCACATGTGCCAGTAGGGATGTAAGGGAGCGGCCTGTCATTTTTTCGCTCCAAGCCAACCTCACCTGCCTGTGGTGCGTCCTGCCGAATAACAAACGAGGCCCTGGCAACCAACTGGTGGCGGTTTAACCATCACGATTGAAGGTGTAGCTAAACAACACGGACCGATGACGGGCAGCAGCGTTAACGGAGCGAGACGCTACATATGCCCTGCGATCGCCAACCCACCTGCCCAGCATGGCGATTATGGGTATATCCTTCAGATGTTTGCCCTAAGTGGCGAGTAACTGGAGTGGCCTATGGCCAGCAGTGGCCTATGTCCAGCAGTGGCCTATGTCCAACCGTGGCCTATGTACAGCAGTGGACTGCAATAGGCTGATGATGATGAGGCTGATCATGTACCAGTAGGAATTGTCATATCGTTTGAATTACCACCTCCCCCTTTCTATCTTGCAACACAAAGGTTGTCTGGAAGAAATCGCTCATAACGATAATACCCGTCTAAATTGTACTTACGACCACTACAGGTGGGTAGAAGACGACTATGTGAATGGCAGGAAACGGGCAGCAGCGTTTACCTGCCCAAACAAGTCACCTTGTTTAGGCAGGGCAGGCTAGGGTCAAGTCCCCCAAATGACATATGTCATTGGGGGAGGCCTATGTCTAACTGTGGAGGTTTGCTAGTACAAATGTATAACGACAAACAATGTAATGTTTTGTTTATAATAAGTATTATGTACCTATTTATTCACCCTTACCTACATTGAATTGTATAGACCTCTTGAAACCACCTTCCAACCCAATTAAGCAAAACGTACAATACGAGTAAATAGTAATTCCTTCGGCTATAAGGAAATAGGGTATCAAAAATAAACACAGGTCGATTTACATAAGAACGCGAACGCAGAAAATACAAACCGGAGATGCTCCCAAGAATAAGAACTCGATTGGTAAATTGGATTTCGGCAAACGTTATTAAAAGAAAATATATCTGCTTAAAAAATAATGCCCAATTTAGTTTGAACCAGTTTGCCAAATTAACTTTAATTAGTCGATAAACGTTTGCAAAGTCCCACCCACGGTCCCGTGCACGGTCCCACCGAAGACCGCCGCCATTGACGTTCCAATTACAAATAGGTATAGGTACGAGTAGTTTTAGTTTTGCTTTAGGAGTTTATTTTTTAAATGCCAGTGGAAATTCCTTTCTTATTAAATCTGTTATCGGCCTGCTTAACTTCTTACGTAATCTTAATCTTAACTAATATTATAAAGCTGAAGAGTTTGTTTGTTTGAACGCGCTAATCTCAGGAACTACTGGTCCGAATTAAAAAAATCTTTTTGTGATGAATAGACCATTTATCGAGGAAGGCTTTAGGCTATATAACATCACGCTGCAACTATAAGGAGCGAAGAAATAATGGAAAATGTAAAAAAAACGGGGAAAAAATAACTATTCCACGCGGACGAAGTCGCGAGCACAGCTAGTCTTAACTAATATTATAAAGCTGAAGAGTTTGTTTGTTTGTTTGAACGCGCTAATCTCAGGAACTACTGGTCCGAATTGAAAAATTCTTTTTGTGTTGAATTATAGACCATTTATCGAGGAAGGCTATAGGCTATATAACATCACGCTGCAGCTAATAGTAGCGAAGAAATAATGGAAAATGTAAAAAAAAACGGGGGAAAAATAACTATTCCACGCGGACAAAGTCGCGAGCACAGCTAGTTTTAGATAATCTCTTAGAATGTCTTTCTTGGATAATTCCCGAATTTCCCAATACTTACTTACATTAACTAATCTTTTATATTGATCTAGTCAACAATTTTTGTAAGTAGCTAGAGTGTTAAAAAATCTAAAATCGCGTCAGACGAGTCATCAAACTTATGCTTCTGCATAAGCCGTATATCCAGCCGTAGATCTCTATCTACGGCTGGTTTAGCACTATTGGACGAAAGTAGTGTATTTGTGTCGCTTAACTTCAAACGGAGGTAACTCCAGCGAACGTGAATTTGAGTTATTTGAGAAAAACTGATTGTGGCCAAAATACACAGTTTAATTTAAAAAAAAATGGTTATTCGTTTGCAATAGACACTAAACATTTAAATTAAGCATAAAAAAGATTAATTAAACGCCGAATAAAATGGAAAAATGCGTTTTTAGTTTGGATTTGTCTATGTTTGATATAACATGGCTGGATTTACCCGTTATTGAAATAATACTGCATGGATTTGCCTATTTATGATAAAACTTGACTGGACTTGCCCAGATTTGATAAAATCTACTTTTGGTTAGATTTCTTCTACAAACATTCAAGGGCTGTCACCAAATCAGCTAATCTTACTAATATTATAAACGCGAAAGTTTGTTTGGATAGATGGATGGATGTTTGTTCCACTTTCACGCAAAAACTACTGAACGGATTTTAATGAAACTTTACAGGAATATAGTTTGTACATCAGATTAACACATAGGCTATGTTTTATACGAATATTCACGCGGGCAGAGCCGCGAGCAGCAGCTAGTAATGTTATAAATACGTAAATACGAGATATGCCGGAATGTAGATTATAGGTAAGCCACAATAAATGTGGAAATGATTTTCTATTCGAAGGACGACCAACCACATTTTGGCTGCTTAGTAGCTCCTCTTTCGTAAATGTCTGGTTCCTGAAATAGTGGGCAATTTTGACAAATCTATATATATAAAAGGAGAAACTGACTGACTGACTGACTGACTGACTGACTGACTGACATATCAACGCACAGCCCAAACGGCTAAACGTAGGCACTTGAAATTTGGAAGGGACGTAGCTTAGGTACCGTAGGGGTGCACTAAGAAAGGAATTCCCGAAATTCCCACGGGAACGGGAATTAGCGGGAAAATCCTTTTGTATGAAAAATCTAAACCGCTTAAGTTAGACGCTTGAAATTTGGCATGCAGGTACCTTAGTAAATATAAAGTTTAGTTATGGCTGTATTTTGAGAAATTCCCACGGGAACGGGAGTTAGCGGGAAAAAACTTTTGTATGTATAAATTTAAACACGCGGACGAAGTCGCGGGCAAAAGCTAGTGAAATTATAAAAGCCAATGTAAGCTTTGAACTTTGAAAAGCGGCATTATGTATAAAACTCAATGTTGACTAGATTAGTAGTAGAGTTACCCAGTAGCTAATTTTAATGTGTGCAAAATAAACTAACGTAAAATGCAGACCTGGGTCAGCTAACTACTAGGTCACAAACTAACGTAAGTACAGATCGCTTACTTTTGCACCATAAATCCCTCTCATTTGTACCTCCCGTGTTCTAATATATCAATTAAATTGTTGAAAATCGACGTTGACGAATTTTAGTTCGTATATTCGAACACGGGAGGGACAAATGAGAGGGATTTATGGGGCAAAAATACGCGATCCGTTCAACGAACGATCGTTTTCATTTTCTGTAGAAGGGCCCAAGACATCGATATTGTTTTGCAATTGTAATAATTGCCAGTCATGATTGATCATCAACATAAAGTAGAAAAATATTTCACCAACATCTGTAACACGACAAAATAAAAGTCTTTGTGAGGAATAATACTTGTACAACCCTGGGTTAGCGCAACTGTCAAAATCTGTTAAAAAAAATGCAAAGTAGTAGATTACTTTCAGTTTCTTTGCCTTTTCCCGTTGTTAACCTTTAATTTTTATGTTTTAAACGTTTTTGGGCTTTACTCGGGACACAGTTTTCACTAAATTACCCATTGTAATCAACTGAAAATCAGTTAAATAATTAAAAAATCGCAATGCAGATAACCGTCTTTTGACTACAATGCATGAATACAATGAATGAATTATTAACGGCCATATTGAAAAAATGCATCACGCTGATTGGTTGAGGAGGATTTGCCTTCATTTGATAAAAACGCCTAGTAGGATTTGTCTAAGTTTGTTAAAAAAGCACGATTTTCTGGTCGTTTTATTCGAAATATAATGGGATTTATCTTTTTATGTTAAAAAGGATATGTAGAATTTTTTTTCAGCTTTCATTTGATACCAAAATCTCCAATATTTCGGAAAATGGAGTTACCTCCGTTTGAAGTTAAGCGCCACATTTATTAAATAGTGATTAAGTAAGTACAAAAGTACCTACATAATGAAGAAAGGTCTTCAAAATTCAAAAGCACAAAAGACGCTCTTTATGTTTTTATAGGATTATTAAATCTAAAACCATTGGCATACCAAAAAGCACATTCTCCTTTGTAATTTTAAGTGCTCCCAACAATACTAAAATATGTCTTACGAATTTTCAGTTAACCCAGTGACTCTGTTTACAAACCGGATCTGTTACACCAAAAATAACCGTATTCCTTTGCAATTAGGTTTCAAATAAAGGGCACGGTTCTCAGAGAACCGGAACGTGAAACTGTTGAAGTGATTTTCATGTCTTTTTTATGAGGAGACTTATTTGAATTTGCGAATTGAAAGATCTGGCGGAATACGGATCTGGTCTGACTTAGTCATTGTTTTCTTTTAGTATCTAGGTACAATAATGTATTATGTCCGTGTGGTTATTGAAATCCCCTTGTATTTTGAATGAGTGGGAAATAAAAAGTGCCAATCGTCACCACTGGGGACGAACAAAACATTTTTACCACTCGTATCCAGTGGGGACGACATGGTGGGGACGACCGGGAATAAAGGGGACCATCATCATCAGCCTATTGCAGTCCATTGCTGGACATAGGCCTCTCCAGCTGTTCACCCCCTAGGGCAAACTTCTGGAGGATATACCCAGAATCGCCACGCTGGGCAGGCGGGTTGGCGATCGCAGGGCGTAGCTTCTTGCTCCGATGACGCTGTTGCCCGTCATTTGCCTGTGGTATTTAGCTACGCCTTCTATCGCGATGGTTTTACCGCCACCAGTCGGTTTGCCAGAGCCTCGTTTGTTGTTCGGCAGGATGCACCACGGGCAGGTGAGGATGGCTTGGAGCGAAAAGGTGATAGATCGCTCCCTTACATCCCAATAAAGGGGACCATCCCATCTCATCCCGTGGGTGGCATAAAAGACGAATAAGAGAATATCAGAAAACGGGGAGAGGGAGGTTTTACCTGGGTACAAATAAAACCTACCGCGGTTACCAACACGCCTGCCAAGTGTGGCAAACATGGACCAATCCCCCAAATTACTGTCATTGCAAAGGCCTATGTCTAGCGGTAGACCACCTAATGATGATGATGATGATGATATTTCTTCCCGCGCAACATGACAAAGAAAGCTTTGTAAGTTACGCTTCGATGGTACATACGTTAGCATTTCGACACCTCAGTATTCTGCACACGGTGCGTGAAACGGCATCTCAGTGGGCCTTCAGGCTGAGGGCGACAGGCGCAATGGGTTTGTTCTATTGTGCCTGTCAACCTAACTTTTGAACCTCACGACCGCTTACCATCAGATGAAGTGAGGGCTCTGAAAGCTCTTCCTATGAAAAAAAATAAAACGGTCTATCCAGAGGATCCTCAGGATTCTACGTAGGCGCACGTTTAGAGATCGGAGCCTGTAGTAACGACTCTGAATAAGGGTTATCGTAGGACCTTGTAAATTTTCAAAGAAATGCTTAGGGGCTGCGCAGACGTCAGACTTTAGGTTTGCCGACAGAATGATCGAAGATGTGCGTCGTGTGCGTTGAGTCTGTGAAATATCCGCGACAGATTTTTGCGCGACGTGTGTGTTATAATTGCAAAAAAGTGCGTCACGGATAGTCTGTCGTCTGCGCTGCCCCTTAAGGAACCTGATCTTACAAGTTCCACGCCACGGAATATTAGCAAAGAGTCTAAAGCGTTTATTTTAAGCTTCTGCAAGTCTGTTGAAGTCAATTTCCTCAACATCCCGACGTTCCCTCGGTCGTAACTCTCAAGTATCCGTCGGACAGTTTATTTGTATGCAAATGCGCGCGTTTTACGACACCACAGATGGAAGAGCGCACCGGACAAGTATTGAGGATAAGGAGATATACACTCAGGTAAATAGACAAGTGGCCATGATATACGCCCATATACGCCTAAATTCCATTCATCGTTGATCATCATCACCATTCCAGCCAACGAATTTGAATCCAGAGAGATATAACTTCAGTTTGACAGCTTAAGTTCCAGTTTCAAAATGCGAACGGTTAAACTGTCAAATGACCTCGCAACGTCCGTTTTACCCTGTGGTTTTACCAAACCATTACATTTTTTTTTATTAGAAAGAAAGAAAAGACTTTTATTGTATGACATACATTTACAATAATTGACAATGACAGGCTCGGTGGCTCAATTGGTAGTAACTCCTGCCTTCTGAACCAAGAGTCGTGGGTTCGATTCCCACCCGGGACAAACATTCGTGTGATGAACACTTGTGTTTGTTCCGTGTCTGGGTGTTTATATTTGTATTTAAGTATTTATTTGTGGTACCTTCGTTGTTCTGATACCCATAACACAAGTGCTTAAGCTACTTACTTTAGGATCGGAGCAATGTATGTGATATTTATTTATATATATATAAAAAAAAATTACAATTACAAACAGAATAAAATGACACCGAAAAGGACAAAATACTCAGCATAAAAATGTCGCGGCGACAAAAGACGCCGTGACGCTGGTCTTCCACACATGGTCCGAAGGAGTCGCAACTGTGCGCTGTGACATCACCATCACAAAAATACTAAGTATCTCTAAGTATAATAAGTGATCTGAGATCTGAGATCATAATATCATAGTCAGTAATTAGTTAGTTAAATTACTTACCATACATACAGATCATTGATCTGTATGTATACGGTAGATATATTTTGGTCTTAATAAAGATGAACAGTCTTTGAATGTAATGTAAAGATCGTCACAATAATATTACATACCTACTAGCTGTAACTCTCTTTCTTTCTTTCTAAAAAAGAAATGGTAAAATCTTGTCTATTACAGCTTGTAAAATTTCATTTAATACTTTCGCGTGAATGTTAGGTACAATGGGTGGACCATCATCCAAACAAACTTTTGCGTCTTAATGCGATTAAAATATTAGTATTAAATTTATTAGTAGGTAAACGTTAACGAACCAACCCTCCGCTAAATCGGTACACGTCCAGTAAGTACCTACCAAAAGTTATAATACAATTCCCTTTCAACATCTAAGAACAAGACAAAAAACCCACTTAGGCCCGTTATTTTATTCACACCTCCCAAAAAAGTTATAATAAATATTTAACGAGGGAGAGATAGGGGCTCCTTGGCGAACCGATGATGGATGAAGTAGAAGGGACTATTCAATCGGAGGGAAACGCCTTATCATGCCTGACCCCTACCATTTATTAAGAGAGGTAGAGGTAGGGCATAGCGAATCTTCGCTCGAATTGAGCCGCCCGTCCGGGGAAGGACCTCCACCCTATAGAATACCGCAGTCAAATGACCTCTGGGTCGTGTTTCTGCCGGTGAGTAGGGTTTCCGGAGCTCGTGGGGGGTTAGGGTTGGGCCGGCATGGCGGTGGCAACTGACAGGTAACTGACCAGTTACTTGCCCGTTGTCACAGCGACTTGGGCTTCTCTTTCGCTTTCCATCAGGTGTAGGGAAGCCATTATGTCGAGCCACTATAAAAAATTAAAAAAAAATGGGTCTTTAAGAAACATCAAAATGATGGAAGTGACTTCACAATTTTTTTTATACCACTAGGGGGGCGAACTAGTTTGTTCACTGAGTTTCTTTACCGTAACCGATTACAATTCCATCCTCATCATCTCGATGGTTGGCGATCCTCGACTGTACGCTTAATGAGGAACTTCTTGCCTCGCGCCTCGGTTTTGTGGAACCAACTTCCCGCGACAGTCTTTCCGAACAGCTACGACTTGGGAACCTTCAAGAAATGAGCGTATTCCTATTTAAAATGCCGGCAGCGACCCTAAACTCGACTAGAGTTGCGGGTGTCTATGGGCGGTGACTGTTTACCATTAGGGATCCCACTTGCACGTCTGCCGCCTCTGGCATAAAAACAAGCGTAGGCTAGACTAGACTAAGACTAAGTCGGGGATATGACTTAGTCACCGCTCTTCGAAGGCGGGTTGGTGATCAAACGACGGATTATTCCACTTTGCCCCACTGATGACCCCCACTGGTGGGGTAAAGTGGAATGCTTTAAAATTGAATTTCACCGTTAAATCTGTCACACCAAAACGATTTAGTGGGGCAGACTCCACTGCTTTAAAATTAGGGGTCGTAGGGGTAATCCCAAAATGACAATCGTCACTGGAGGAGGCCTATGTATACATAATAGGACATTACCCAATGATCTCTGAACAAATTTTGTATCTGTAGGTCGAATATAAATGGTAAGGGTCCAATCTAAAATAAGATTTAATTCAATCAGTTCCCTAGTATGTTCGTTACGGAAAAAAATATAACGATGGGCTTTCTTTCAGGCGTCAGCGTCATGGAAATTAATGGTAGTATCAAACAGTGAAAGTCTTAGATGTGTAGGTATTAGCAGCACCTGAGGCCTAATTTTCGCCTATCCTGACGTCATCATCATCAGCAGCCTATTGCAGTCCTCTGTTGGACATAGGCCTCTCCAGATGTTCGCCACTTACGGCAAACATCTGGAGGATAGCCCTAATCGCCACGCTGGACAAGCGGGTTGGCCATCGCAGGGTGTAGCTTCTCCGATGACGCTGCTGCCCGTCATCGGTCTGTGCTATTTATTAACGCCTTATTATAATTGTGATAGTCCGCGAACAAACGAGGCGCTGACAACCGCCACCAGCTGGTTGCCAGCGCCTCGTTTGTTGTTCGGTAGGATGCACCACGGGCAGGTGAGGTTGGCTTGGAGCGAAAAGATGATAGGCCGCTCCTTTACATCCCGCTCCCTACAACCTGACGTCTGTCGCTGAAATTCGGTCAAGCGAATATACACTAGTTCTATGAAACCCTGTAAAGGTAAAAGTTAGCACGTGACACAAAGCTAGCGACGAATTTCATATAAATACATAGAAACCAGTGTAGTGTCGCTGCTATACGTCGTCCGCTGCAGTCTCAGGTCGCCCGCTGCCAACTTGTACCTTTTCGCTGTAAATCATCTGCCGCTGACAACAGCGTTGCAGTGCGGTATTTCATAGAAATAGTGTAGGTATAGTACGCTCGACCGACATCGGCGGAGACAACTCGCGTCTCAGAACGCGTGAGGGGACGACAAAAATTTAATGTTTTGGATAAGCAACGACTGGACCCTCCAGTGGTTAAGAAGAAATTTTTAATAAATAATAGGTGTCTATGCCTATGCCTATGTCCAGCAGTGGACTGATATAGGCTGATGATGATGGTGATGATAGAATAAAATTGCCTACCCTGTCCTGTACTAAGATCTGTATGTACATGTTTAATAGTTCATTCGACCGACCAAAGCAGCCATAGCAATTTCCTTAAGAATCTTTACATTAATTTCATTGTTGTCTCCTTCGAAAGTCGTAATTAAGTAAAATGCATTAATCGAACGTCGACTTCATTGTCACTACAACAAGGAACTACTTCCGTCTACTCTGCAATCGTCCGCATTCCAAAATAACCAAAATAATCGAAATAAAATTAAAAACCCAAACAAAACATTGGACCAAATAAATTTGCAAAAGCACTGTCAAGTGTCAACTGTGACTGTCAAGGCCATCTGCCATCAAGACAAGACAAACAAACAATGCTGTTTCGTTTCGTTTTGCACCTTTGTAACTTTTATAAAAATTGTATTGAAGATTGAGCTCACGAAATAATTCTTAAAATAAAATACAAATACATATTATATATTTTAGACGTAAAATTTTAATAAAATATTTGCTTTCAGAATTTTTTACATTTTGATAATTGTCCACGTGATAATAGAATGAGTTTGGCTCTACCGGTACCAGTGAAAGCAGAAAAGTTGAATAGCTTTTAAAAATATGTCAATGAAATAAGTTGATATACCAAATTAATTTACACCTAAATATTTAATTTATTTTTAATTATGCTATTATAAACAAATTAATTACGTGTTTCATCAACTGATACATTTTGAGTCTTTGTGTTGTATCTTAGAATCGACGGAAGTTGTGATGTCAGCGCTAATTTTGGTTAGCTTCTGACGCAACATCCGGAATAGACTGTCTCGCGCCATTTTGTAACGTTCGTCTCTTGTCTATAATTTTCGGATAGATCGTCTTTGGACGGGGTCCGTAGATAATTTTTACTCTTTGGATACTAACATTATTGTGCTCTTTGATTATTATGTCTGTCAAAACAATGAATGCGAATTGTGATTTTATTAATTTTTCCAGATTTACCTGGTGCGGTAATTATGTGTTCAGTGATATAAGATGGATACGTGGTCTAATTTATGTCGATGCTGCCTGTCTTCAAATTCTACGGTATCTTTACTGGATGCCGAGCAAGGCGTTACGTTGAAATTCTTCGAGATAACCACTATAGAGGTAATTGTGCAAAAAGTCCCGTTAACTAATAGGCTATTTTAGTGTGATTTTTCGAGCTATCATCTTGTGTCACGCTAGAGTAATTTGAACATCGATTTTCGAAAAGTGTTTGATTTAAATGACAACATAACCTCTAAATCTCTTACTAGTTTATTTTACTATTGCAATCGTTATCGTGGTTTTATCTGTTACTGTTGGTGATAAATGTTAGATTATTGCATAAACAAGTAAGAATAATATGCATATCCTAACCTAAAAATACCATTAACCATTTTATTGCAAATGTGTGTCTGTTGCTTAAAGCAATCTGAATGAACAGCATTTCACATGAATGGAATAATGGTATTCAGACACGAAACTCCCAGTTTTATTTCTTAAGTTCTGGCAGTCTACATTTCCAAGCTTCTAAAATAGCTTTTAAAACCCAATTGGAATAAGAGGCATTGGTCAGGATGTAGTTATACAATAAATAAAATGTCTATTTTCACAACCCTTGTTATAATGGTGCCTATCTTATTTTAAAATTGTCAGCCAAAACTAGGGTTGCTATCCATCTGGGTTTCCCAGGATTAGCCCTAGTTTGATGGGCGTCGGGGGTATGTCTGGCTGGGGCTTTTAAAAGTATCCGGCTAAAATCTGGACATTTTTGAAATTGAAACTCAAATTCTTATAGATAAGCGATAAATCCAAAAGGCATGGCAAAATAATAAAAAAATATTGAAAAAATTCTGAAGTGTCCTGGGAAAAACCATATTTCGCACAAATGTGCCGGCAATTTAGGTGATGGCAACCCTAGCCATAACAAATGTTGTTTTTATTCATGTACCTGTAACAAAGTTAACCGTAAACAACTAATCTTCTTCAGGTAAAAGATGACGATGGTCTACCACAGCGACTGTGTGAAGAATGCTATGCCATACTAAACTCTGCATCCCAGTTCCGCAAGCAATGCATCAAGATGGACACGGAGCTTAAGCAACAACTTAACGCGTTGATCGAGCAGGCGCAAGCCGAAGGAACCATTAGTCCTCAACTTGAAGAGGGCCTTATGGAAGAAGATGATGATGATGATATAGCCAATGACCCTATTAAACAACTGGAATCTATCATCAAAAAGGAACCTTTAGATGATGACGATGATTACTATTACGTCTTTGTCATAGATGACCCTAAAGACAAGGATAAAGGCACAGAGCTAGAAGATGAAGATAACATAATTAAGCCACCAATTGATATAACAAATATAAAAACGGAATATACAGAATCGATGGCTGCCGAAGATGCAGCAGCCGATCTAAAGATGCTAGTCGAAATGAATATCAGCTCAAATAATTCTAATAAGCACATGGAGGAAATTGAAGATCAAACGCAGAACCATTTCGAGAACACAGTCGACTCGTTCCTAGTTTCGAATACTAAGGTTCCGATTAATGTTCCTGCGACTATACTTGAAAATGAGGAGGAGAGTCAAGAGAATGATGATGATCCTATGCACACAATGATGGACACAGACACACAAGACAGCACTTCGCAAGACCAAGCCTTAGCCCAGTTGGAAGGAACCAATACTGACATTGTTGAGAATTTCACTGTACGAGATTTGCCGAATGCTAAAAACTTAATTAAAATATTGACAAGTTCAGGAACTGATGGTACCATTCTGCTCAAGAGCAGCGATGGCATTGAATATCTCACAGAATCACAATTGGTTACAAATGTAGACAGCGAACAATTGGATCAAGAAGAGGTGATATTCTGTGAAGGGTCAGAACTAGTCATAGAGTATGCTGATGACGGGCAAATTGCGACGGTATTGCAACAGGACGATGGCACATTCTTATGCGATTGTGGCGAGCAGTTTGAAGATTTGACCGAATATGAGAAGCACCAATATAAACATAATCCCGCTGGTGAACACCTATGCAACTTATGTGGGAAAGGTTTTGAGTCTTCTCAAATACTGACCGGCCATACCCTCCTTCATAGTGTCACTGGGTTGCTTATTACATGTCCATTTTGCAATCAGGTTGTTCGTCGTAACGCCCTAACGCAACATATTAAATATGGGCACAATAACATCAAGCCTAGATGTAATATTTGCTTAAAAACATTTGCAAACCCTAACAATCTGAAACGACACATGATGATACATAGCGGTATCAGAGAGTTTGAATGTGACATTTGTTTCAAAAGATTCCATCAAAAAATCACCATGCAAACACACAGACTGACACACATGAACCCTTATTCTTGCAACCAGTGCGATGAGACATTTGAAAATAAAGACGACTTAGCATCACACAAAGACGGTGATGATTGTACGAAGTCCAAAGTCATTAAAGTTAAGGAAGAATTACTTAGAACTGTTAAGCAGGAAATCACCACGAGTATAGGTAAGGTGGTCGGCTATGCCTGTTCCTTGTGCAAAAAAATGTTCTCATTGGAATCTGCATTGGAGCAGCATGTTGAAAAGACACACATGATAGATCCGGCTGAACTGTTGTGTGCTGAATGTGGCGAGGTCCTGCCTTCGAAGAAGGATATGCAGGCTCACATCATGACGCATAAGCATATGAAGTCAAAGAATGCGAAGAGGTTTGAGTGCAGTAACTGTGGGAAAGGTTGCTCGAGCCAAGCTATGTTGATAATGCATGAAAGAGTGCACACCAACGAGAGACCTTATCCCTGTCAGCTCTGCTCGCTGAGATTCAAAACGAAAACTCATCTGCGGACTCACCAGCTAACTCACACCAGAGAAAAGAAGTTTGGCTGTTCTGTGTGTATGAAATTCTTCGCTTTAAAGGGTAACTTGGTTGTTCACTTGCGAACCCATACTGGGGAACGGCCTTATGTGTGTTCATTGTGTGGGGAAGCGTTCATAGATTCTAAATACTTGAAGAAGCACAAATTAAAGAAACATTCTATTGATAATGTTCCCTGGAACAAGTATTGATTTGTTTTAAAACTTTTGTAATTTTGTAAAAGGATTAGTTTAGTTAATTTAAGTTGATGGCTGTTTTGTTTGCTGTGTGGTCGATACGGCAGTTTGGGCAAGGAGGCGACGATTGTTTTAAACAAGGATCCAGTTGCCTATTTGTTTATTACTGGCTCATTTTGATTTTGTTTAATCCCATGTACAATGTTTGGTGTGTATATGTTTAGTCATTGCAATGGGGGAATCAATTTTAGTTTTTATTTTGTTTTCTTTGTATGACGGATGATGATAAAATTTTGTTTCTCCAATTCATTATATTGGAAC
This sequence comes from Conogethes punctiferalis, assembly GCA_031163375.1. Taxonomy (NCBI): domain Eukaryota; kingdom Metazoa; phylum Arthropoda; class Insecta; order Lepidoptera; family Crambidae; genus Conogethes; species Conogethes punctiferalis. Next base: position 8,099,305 of record CM062099.1, read on the forward strand.
CATGTACCACGTAACTTTGTAAATATCTTTAGTTAATCTTACATTATAAGTATACTGAGAAAATAATACATATGAAATTTAAAATTTCAAACACTTAAAAGACTTCTGTTTTGTTGATTATTATCGTAAATATACCTAATTAAATATCTACTCTGAACCTTCATTGGATCATAAGTTAGTACATTGTTAACAAAAAGAATCCAATTCCCTAACATTCTTAGCAGGACTATCGATGGGTAATTTACTTTTTATGTTTATCAGAACCAGATTATTAGAATAAATCAGTGAAGAATTCAAATGTGTTTCATTGTTTTCTAGTAACCCTTGTTTTCTCCCATAGGTGTCGATATCACAAATCGAACTTTAAGGTGTGTACCTACATTATTGCTAACCCTTATTTCTTCCCCTTACAACCATTTTCTTATCTAGAGTAAATTCTACAAATTAATTGATAATATTATTTTGAAAAGCGCCACCTACTGCCGAACAGTATAACTGTCTACTATGACAAGATATGTAGCTTGCCATATAAACGGTGCTCGATAGCTTTGTCAAATAAAATATAGATGTCGCTAGCAGTAGAATAAATGTGAGAATCAAATGTTTCAAAATGAAAATAGGGAGGTAGCCTACCGGTAGGTACCCGAAGGCCTCGTGACCTCGTGGTCAACTATCGGTGATTGCTCAGTTTAAGGAATTTAATACATAATAATTAGATACCTATATAATAATCTTACCTTAAACAAATACCTACTTATCAGTAAAATTAAATACCTAACACGTAAATATTGTAACCGTTGAATCTGCTGCGTATGTAAATACCTAGTATTAGTTTCTAAACTGCAGTGCATTTATTTTTCTGGTGATTGATTCCACAAAAAACACTACCTACTTAGTTACCTAACTTTTGTCTGTGTAATTAAAGTTATTAAGGGAAACCGTAGGTAATGTAAAGTTCCATTGATTTAATGTACCTACTTGTTTATTGAAACTATATCGGTACCTATATATTTATGTGAAAAAAGTCCCACTTCTACTTTTGGATTTCGTGATCTGGCGCTAAAAAAATATGGCAAAGTTTCGCCTTATACCCCATTTACACTCTCGCCTCGCGACTCGCCTCCTACCTCGCCTCGTGACTCGCGCCACGCCCCCCGAAACGAGCTTTACACTCTCGTCACGAGTTCAGTTGTCTTTGAGCTCGCGACAATGGAGGACGTCGAAATGTTAGCGGCAACAAGTCATGGTTTATTGAACTACACACATTAAATACAAATAAAAAAGTAAAATGTCTTATGTTTTAAATCAATTAAAGGTCTATTCATTTCATTTGTAATGACAACCTCTTCCACGCATCGTTTACTTTTTTAACCGACTTCGAAAAAAGGAGGAGGTTCTCAATTCGTCTCTATGTATAATATTTTTTTTTTTTTATGTATGTTCAGCGGTATTTCCGTCAATTATGGATGGATTTCAAAAATTTTTCGACAGTTCGACAGAAGACACTTCCGAGGTGGTCCCATTATCACCAAGTAAGGATCTGATGATGGGATCCTGGAGAAATTGAGGGCAACAACCGAAAATTGTATGCTCATATGGTGTTTTTGTTACGTAATCATATTTTATTCCGGTATATGCTTCCGGCGACAACATCTGGTGCTGATGATGAAGCCACAGAACTCCTTAACGGTTAGGAGTTAGGGGACAGTACTGACATTGGTCGATATTAAACTAGGTAGTAGTATGTACTTATGCAGGGCTAATAGGGCAGGTGATTTGGTAAGTGATATGCTTGATTCTAGATCGCAAAGTCTTCACTTGATTTAAAGCAAAATTTTTCATTCCTAAGTAAAACTCTTAAGGACATTAATTAGCCTTTATTCAAGGTCACAGCACATTAACGCAACTAAAAACAGAGAAATAAAATTATTTTTTAAAAAAAAATTAAACCGACTTCAAAAAAAACGCAAACGACCAAAACTAAAAAGCGATAAATAACGTAAGTAATTCTATCCTTAATACATAATCATTTAAATATTACAATTATCACTTATTTTTGAAGTCGGTGCCAGCCAAACATATCTATGTAGGTATATTGTCGTGTGGATATGCCGGCCGCGCGCGTCATACAACAACAGTCTACGTTAGGTACCGAGAGGTTGGCACCGACTTCAAAAATAAGTGATAATTGTAATATTTAAATGATTATGTATTAAGGATAGAATTACTTACGTTATTTATCGCTTTTTAGTTTTGGTCGTTTGCGTTTTTTTTGAAGTCGGTTTAATTTTTTTTTAAAAAATAATGGTTCATTTTATGGTATTTATTTTTGGGTTCCACAGAATAGGCTGTTATGGCTAAAAATTGTAATTAGTCCGTCTTTTAGCTTATTCAAAAATAAAAGACACGTATTTTTTTATTTGTAAATTAGACTAAAACTTACAAAGTTATAGCCCGTTGAAATTACGCGTGACGTCACTCGGTGAGCCATTTTTACGGGAGCGAGTTACGTCAAAGACTCCCACTCCTAACTTTTGATGCCTTGTATCTTTGGTATTGTTTATTTAATTGAAAAAAGGAAAAATACGTGTCTTTTATTTATGAATAAGCTAAAAGACGGACAAATTAAAAATTTTTAGCCATAATAGCCTATTGGTTCCCTTTGAAATGCTCCAATAAATCTAAATGTTTCCTCATAAGACTAATCCATTTTAACGACCTGCGCGGCACAACGCTGAACCGCGAATGAAGCGAGAGCGCGAGTGTAATACCCCATTTACACTCTCGCCTCGCGATTCGCCTCGTACCTCGCCTCGTGACTCGCGCCACGCCCCCCAAAACGAGCTTGGTGTTTACACTCTCGTCACGAGTTCAGTTGTCTTTGAGCTCGCGACAATGGAGGACGTCGAAATGTTAGCGGCAACAAGTCATGGTTTATTGAACTACACACATTAAATACAAATAAAAAAGTAAAATGTCTTATGTTTTAAATCAATTAAAGGTCTATTCATTTCATTTGTAATGACAACCTCTTCCACGCATCGTTTACTTTTTGGTTCATTTTATGGTATTTATTTTTGGGTTCCACAGAATAGGCTATTATGGCTAAAAATTGTAATTAGTCCGTCTTTTAGCTTATTCAAAAATAAAAGACACGTATTTTTTTATTTGTAAATTAGACTAAAACTTACAAAGTTATAGCCCGTTGAAATTACGCGTGACGTCACTCGGTGAGCCATTTTTACGGGAGCGAGTTACGTCAAAGACTCCCACTCCTAACTTTTGATGCCTTGTATCTTTGGTATTGTTTATTTAATTGAAAAAAGGAAAAATACGTGTCTTTTATTTATGAATAAGCTAAAAGACGGACTAATTACAATTTTTAGCCATAATAGCCTATTGGTTCCCTTTGAAATGCTCCAGTAAATCTAAATGTTTCCTCATAAGACGCATCCATTTTAACGACCTGCGCGGCACAACGCTGAATCGCGAATGAAGCGAGAGCGCGAGTGTAAACACCCCGCTCGCGTTCGTCGCGAGGCCCTTTGACTCGTGACCAAAAAACCGCTCGCGACGCGAGCGCTGCGAGTGACGAGGCGAGGCGCGAGGCGAGGCGCGAGCGAGTGTTCACACTCTCGCCTCGTCGCTCGCCTCGCGCCTCGCCTCGTCACTCGCACGCGAGTGTAAACGGGCTATTAAAGTTGCCGACTCGAGCTAACGGGCCGTAGGTACCTACCTAATTCAGTTAGCGCGCGCCACAGATGCGCTGTGCGTTGGCTATCAATCATTTAGCCAGGGTACACGAGTGTTTTCTCTTAACCCGAACAGAAAAATAAGTACCTACCTACTTAGTGTTTTTGCTTTTTTACGGTAGCACAGCGTATTGACCTCCTGTCGCCTGATGAGAAGGCGACGGAGAACTAACTAAGTAGGTAAATTAGAGGGTCTGTAACGTCTGATTTGGAACCATAAGAGACCAGCAAAACTACCTCTATACCTATCATAGTTATATGAATGAGGTCTTTCTTTTTATAGTAGCTCGACATAATGGCTTCCCTACGCCTGATGGAAAGCCAAAGAGAAGCCAGCCCAAGTCGCTGTGACAACTGGCAAGTAACTGGTTAGTTACCTGTCAGTTGCCACCGCCATGCCGGCCCAACCCTAGCCCCCAACGTGCTCCGGAAACCCTACTCACCGGCAGAAACACGACCCAGAGGTCATTTGGCTGCGGTATTCTATAAGGTGGAGGTCCTTCACCAGACGGGCGGCTCAATTCGAGCGAAGATTCGCTATGCCCTACCTCTCTCAAAGAGATGAGATGGTGGGTCCTAAATTAGATAGATAGATTTCTATCTATCTGAATATAAAGAATATGTATCTATCTTCTGATAGATACATATTCTTTATTGCACACCAGACAGTTGACATAAAAACTAGTTACAATGTTATATAAATAAGGCGGCCTTACGATAAACGTCGTTTCTAAAATAATCCTTTGGCGTTTTAGCAGAAAAAAAAGTGTTAGTGACGTGGGATGTCGGCGGGTCGTCCGTCGCGGTACCAGGGCGGCAGCGCGCAGAGCAGTAAATTAGGCGGCGGCGCTCGACGCGCGCACTCAGCGATATTGTTATCGGCCCGCCCCGGCTGCGGCAGGGCTGCCAACACTAAAATACTAATTGATTTTTGTTTTTACTACGTTTTTTTTGGAAATTTAAAACGGTTTTTCTCTTGACTGCATGCAATTCACCTGATAATACATAACGTCATGCCTTTCTCCCAGAAGGGTAGGCAGAGACCACGTCCTTCCATTTGCTACGACTCTGGCACACAACTTTTGCTTTGTCCATCGCCATGAAGAGATTGATAAATTATGTCATCAATCTCTTCATACATGCTCGTCGGTTTATGGTACTTAGTATTTTACCTTTTTTAGGACACTTTCTCTTTGGCCAAGGTATGTCCTTCTAGGTCTTCCCCTTCCAACAGATCCATTCACGCTCTCGCTGATAATACTTACTTTATAATTATAATATTTTTGACTGGCTCGATGGCTCCTTTGGTGACCTCTGCCTTCTGAGCCACGAACCTTGGCTCGATTTCCGCACAGCACCCACAAACATTTGTGTTCATGAACATGTCTGTTTGTATAGGTACTGTTTGTCCGGAACACCCAGTTTACTATGTATAATACCTATATTGTATTTAAAAAAAAAGTATCTAAGTAAATTTATCAGTTGTCTAGTACCCATAGTACAAGCTTCAGTTAAGTTTAGGGCAAGATGGCGATGTATGGCCCAGCGTGGCATGTCTTAGTTTATAAGAAGCGATATCACAGCCTCCAACACTTCGTCCTACACTTTGTTTGCCAAAACAAGGTGTCTATTCGACCACGCTAATACGATCCACCATCCATTGGAGCGCCTGGAGACCTGCCCATTACTCACATCAGAGTATAATATTTTTTTATTATTATTAAAAAAGTGAAATATCCATTGGCAGACGGCGTGGTGGCCCTGGCGCGAGCGAGGCGCGTCGCTGCCGGGAACAAAGCCGCTGCGCGCCCGAGCGCCACTCACCGCGCGACCGACTCTACTACGCCCAAGATGCCTACATACTTGGATTATAATATGTATATTTAATTTTTTAACTATTTTTTTAAATAATGATTATTTATTCCAGTCAACGAAGGACCAATTACAAACTCATACAATAAATAAATGGAAATGTCAAAAAAAAGAAAACCTGAAGGTCGAAATATTTTTTAGATGTGTATAGCTCCAGATGTTCACCCGAGATGGCCCAGAATAAGGAAGAACAGCCTTTTGAGGATGTGACGTTTAACATTTTTCGATAGGAATCTATCTATTCTTTATCCCGATTTTAGATACATATGTACCAATGAATCAATTCACGTCCACTACTGCTCAGCTGAATGTGGGCCTCCTTTATTTCGCGCCGCATTTCTCTTCTACTCTTATTTATTTACAAAACAAGTATCTAAGTAAGCTTGTCAATTTTCTAGTACCGATACCCATGGTACAAGCTTAGTTTCGGACACGGTCCCTTAAGCACCGCGTCCTAGTTTTGGATGACGTAGTTGTCGTATACTGTGTGGCATAATCTTGGGCTAATAAAATGTGAAGATTAAATGTCATGATTTCCCCTGCGTAGTTTTGAATGTCGTAGATGGCGCTCTGTGGCACATTATGGCATGTCTTGGGCTATATAAAAGTGAAGCATCAATGCTTACCAGTCGGCGTAGGCCGCATTACCCAATGATTCACCCGAGGCGCGGCCGCCGCCGACACCCGCAGCGCCGTATATTGCGCGCCAGCGGCTTGTGCGAGCTGCGGCACATGCCGACCTATTGTGCACGCCTGTGTACATACAAATGGCAGAGTGAGAAAAACTTGTTCTACCTTTCGCGTGGAATTCAGTATATGTGAATCTTTAGAGGATGTGACGCTTAATTATTTCAATCAATCATCCTTGGTCCGTCCGTGAACGTAGGCCTTTAATTTGCGCCACATTTCTCTATCCCGGGCTTCCCTCATCCAACCACTACCTTCTTCTAAGGTCATCAATCCGACGGGTTGCTGGGCATCCTACGCTACGTCTCTCTGATACTCCAAGACTCGTCTGCTCCACCTACTATCGGTTCTACGGCAAACATGACCAGCCCACTGCCACCTCAGCGTACTAATCCTTCGGGCTATGTCGGTAACTTTCATCCTTTTACGTATATGCGAGTTTCGTACCCTATCTTTTAACAAGATACCAAGCATAGCCCTTTCCATAGCGCGTTGAGCGAGTTTAAACTTGTGATTTTTACTAAATGTGTATCATTAATCTTGGGAGTTGAAATTCTGATCTCTGATCTTCTGACCAGGAGCACCGTAATGCTGGGGGCCCGTGGCGATTTGCCACAATGTAAAGCCCAAACCTTCTACTGCGTTTACTTTACACATATTTTTTTAATTTGAACCCGCACTACGGCCCTTTGTATTCGCGTGACAATTTCTAACATGGTTCGCGTGCGTTCTAGCTATGATAATATTTTATTTAGGACTAAACGGTTTTACTTTTGTTTAAAAAATGTATGTAGGAAAAAAATAAAAAAGGAAGCTTAATAAAAGATTGTGAAATCGGGATCTATGACCGCTGGACAGTTACGGGCACGGAAGGATAGTCTTTAATTTGTATATTAAGCTGAATTATATATGTATGTTATGCTGAATTATACATATATTATATGTATGGGGTATGTAAAGGGGTGACCTATATATCTTTTCGCTCCAAGCCACCCACATCTGTCCGTGGTGCATGCTGCCGAATAACAAACGAGGCTTTGGTAACCGATTGGTGGCGGTATAATTATCACGATGGAAGGCGTAGCTAAATACCACAGGCGGATGACCGGCTGCAGCGTTATCGCACGATGATGACGACTGATATCTTTGATAGGTTTTGAATGTTTGCAGTTTGTAGTAGTAATTACCTTGGTAATACTTAAATATAATGTGTTAAAGATAAAAATCTGTTAACGCTTCAAATTCTGCTCAGTTACCACACGTTAATAAAAATATCAAAACGTAAATAAATTATGACATAAATAACACAGGCAAACCTTACCGCCCTTTGCGCGGGACTCCTACGTCGACCAAAACTGGTAGAGATATGTCCACAAGTGTTCCCACGCTGTTCAAGGCGCTTGTTATTCTGGTCACATATTATAGCAAACCGTGGCGCCTCGTTACACCGCCTGCAGGTTATGCGAGCCTGGTACGCGGAAAGTTAGTGTTACGCTCTGTGAGGCGTATGTGCGGGGTCAAAAGAAACGACGCGCGTTTTGCCGGGAAAATGTTGAAGCACGCCAAAATGGCGACAGGAATTTCATTTCGAAATTTAAATTTTTGTTGCGGAAATTGTTGGCACTTCTTTTTTGTAAGATCGATTGAAATTTAAAAAACTTTTTTTTAATACTGCGAAATACGGATTCTTAAACTTACGCCTAGACTAAGTAACTTAGGCTTAGCACGTGGCTGAATATGGACTATTATAGACAAAATGTCACTCCTGACGTTCATTTTCGACATTTTTACGCTAAGTCCTCATGTCAATATTACCTATAATAACAAACATCCCTGTCGATTTGTAATTTAAAATAGCGAATATCGCAACATTAACGCAATAACACATTTTTTATACATAATATATCGATTTCGATAGTTTCACAAATCGCTGTCCCTATTCTATCGATGAACGCTTGACTTAACAAATATAAGGCACAAGCGGGCAAACTATCTTCGACATCTATCCAATTTGCGATTTCCTATTCTTAGACAAGTATTCTTCAGTACCCAATAACCAACTGGTGTATCGGTGTGGTATTTCAGATTTTACGTCTGTATTTGTGATTACTTCTCAGATTTTTGAAAAGAGGCTATCAAAAATACGGTATTATGTACTTGTAAAAATCTAAAAGACTGCTTTTATGTGTAATTTGGGAATTAATAACGAAAAATAAACTAAATAGCAGTCGGCTTGGGAATAAATCTAGAAAATCATTCGTCTAGTCAGTTGGTTAATTGAAAAATATAAATATGGGGTTTCATATCCAAAACACAGTGACGCAGACGGGTTTTTTACGTTTTAAAATAATCGAATTTTTACTTAGATAAAGCCTAATCAGCCCTAGGAATTAATTTAAAAGACTATCGCTAAAATACAGACCGACAATGATGTTTTCGTACGTGACAATGATTTTTGACACTGACACTAGGGCGTCGTCATTCTGAAACAAAATTGTCAAAAATCAACGTCAAATGTGTCTTTTTGTATTTCGATGTGCGTTAGTTCCGACATCAGCCACGTGCCAAAACATCCTCGTCCGTACATAGCTACCCACCAATAAGTACTATTATTAATTTAGCCGGCTCCCGCCTATAATCGGCAGTGCGCAACAGTAGCTCTTGTCGACATATACAATGTAGATAGTATAGTAAACGTGACGAGAGCGGAGGGAACGGCACTAATGTGGCTGGCGACGCCGGCGACATGCCTCGTCCCGACTTGCTCGGTAGGAAGATGACGATTCGATATCCCGATATCGATAAAATTGTATCTGATTTGTGTGTCATCATCACCATATGTTGTGCTCATATCCACCGTGGTAGTGTATAGGTAAATAAATAGGTAAGCCTAATGTCATGCCTCTCTGGGCCAGACACAGCGCCGTTTACTTCCAAACTTTACAAACAAACGTGTACCCCAAAACCAACACAAACTGACATATTGTATGCACACAAAACTGTTTCAGGGCCTCATAATTATTGTAGAAGCCTAACTTTTTGTGTCAGATGCCTACGCTTAAGTTTAGTTGTGAAATATAGAAACGTACTTACTTGTCTCCTTAATTAAGGTAAAGGTAAATTGAACTGATACAAATTTAGTTGAATGTCTATAGACTCGTATTTTATTTGACTTGAAGATTTTGAAATCCAAAGGTTTCATAATATCTCTTCCCACCTCTGGTAAAACATCTACGATCAAGAAAGATAAGATTTGATTATAATTATATTGAATAACATTATTAGTGGTTGTTTGTTGTTGTGGAGTGACCTATGTTGAACGGAGATTATTAAATACTTATTCGTATAATATATTGCATATTTAACGTTCTAAGTCCCTTGTGTCCGTGTCTCCTATGATGTTGTAGAATACAACTAAGAGAATATCAGTCAACAAATAAAACCTACTGCGGTCACTAACCCGCATGCCAAGCGTGGGTGTCTTTAGGGAGCCTTCCCTATCTGTGGGGGTCCAGCAGTGCTCGTTTGCAGGCTGATGACGATGTCTTTTTCGTCATCGTAATAAATATTTACTTTTAATTAAAGAAAATAAATCCATTTATCGATAAATCGGTCTAATTAATTCCGGCCATCCCTAGCGACACCTACAGGCGGCTTGATCGCGCCACCCGCGCGGCCCGCGGCTTATCTGACGCGGAAGCGAGAGATATATTTCATCTCGCCACTCCACAGTTTTTCTGCCGGCTGAGCTCCATGCGGCCGCTGCGCTCCTGGTACTTTGCTCGCTTAGACGAGCAGAACTTGCGTTTCGTTTTTCTTCTTTTCCGCGTACATCACTTGATCGGGTTTGTTAAGAAGGGGACGGGGAGGGGGGATGGATCTAGCATAGTAATCAATCTCATTAATTTTCCATTATATAATCTTGGTAGGTATACAAGATTTTTTACATAAAAATCTCTTGGATTTGTATACCTATTCTTATTATGAAGCTTCTAATTAGAAGTAAATAGACATACCTTACTTTCTTCACGATCCTAACTCGCCTAACTATCTCAAATCTCAGTTCCCATTGCTTAGTTCGACTCACGCTCGGCAGCTTCGCTCTTCAAGCAGCTCCCTTTTAGTTACTCCCTTGCACCACTCGAGTTTCGTCTCCAATTCTTTCTGCGTGCAATCCATCCGACTTTGGAACCGACTGCCCGAAAACATCCGGAGTGCCCCGAGTAAAGCAGCTTTTAAGTTTAGAGTCCAGAAACATTTTCGTATCCAACATTAACGAAGTCGTCTCATTACTCTGTTGTCGTCCTTACTATTATTTATATATATGTATATTATTTTATATGTGTATATTATATTAATATGAGCTATATTGTATTATATTTACTTTATAATATGTATGTATTTATTTAAGTATTTTTTGTTTATTTTTAATTTGTAATTTTTATCAAACTCTGCAGCACACTACCTACATTTATTTCTGCTTAGCCCAATGGTTGACTGGTAGAGAATGCCTATGCGGCATTAAGTCCGCCTTTTGTACACTCTTTTTATTGTGCAATAAAGTTTAAATAAATAAATAATACCTTATTGATATCATCATCAGCATTTCGCAGTCCCCTGCAGTGGATATGGGCCTCTCCCAATGTTCGCCACTTTGCTCGACCTTGGGCTTCTCGCATCCAGCACTTGCGAGTCATCTTGGACGTCCTACCCTACGTTTTATATACTATCTTATTAATATACTGTATAACAAATTCGAGTAGACTTTAAATGTTGCATGGTCATCATCATCTGTTTGTGACCTAATTTGTCTTTCAACTCACTGGTGGCTGGCTGTAGCTTCCAAAGCATTTTCAAAATGTCGCTAGTAAAAGGATAAACATTGTCCCTCGACCCAAGTTAGAACTAGGCCGTAGGAAAACCACGCGTCGTCACGGCCAAGCCGAAAACAACCCACGGCTGATCTCGGCTTAGCGGCGGTTTAATTAAAAAATGGCCGAGCCAGACTAATTAGTGTAGGCGGCGCGGCGAGGTGCGGGTCTGACGGCAAATATTTATCACGAGAATGCCTACCTACGTATTATACGCGAATATATAAATGTAAACTGGCAGGTTTTGGTGAAATTTGTTTTTTTTTCTTATACACTGCTGTATTTTAGGTCTGATTGCTCAATAAAAACATGATTTCACACAAAATTTCACCAGATTTTTTACTCGCCTTTGGGGCCCGTACCTATTTTTTTTTATATTCCATTTCACTGAAATCGATTATGTTTACTACATACGATTATATACCGTGGGTTATTTAAAGAATGTTTTAGCATAGGTATAGAATATATGAAATTTGGAACTAACGCTCACCCTCGTACAAATTGTCACTTTTGACATAGATTTTTGTCATTTTTGTTTCGCAGTAATAACGCCCTAATGTTATTAATTACCGAAGTTTGCGACATCCACAGATTGGAGATATCTGTGGCCACGTCCCATCCATGTCAGTAGTGAGCTTCATCAGTTTTTAACAGACTTCAAAAAAGGAAGAGGTTCTCAATCCACCTCTATGTATATTTTTTTATGTATGTTCACCGATATTTCCGTCAATTATAGATGGATTTCAAATTTTTTTTGCTGACGTTTGGTGACATTTTCCTTCCATTCCACCACAGAAATCAATAAACGAGTTTTTTTCTGTTGTTAGCCTTTATACGGCTTGTACATTAGCCACACGAGTCATTTTAATTAATTATTCATTTGCAATAAAAAAAAATATGAAAAGTAAAGTTACTATGTACATGAACGTTCACTGCAAGGAAGGACTGGAAAATGTTTCAAACGTTTTGCCATTTGCCATCGCGGCGCTGTGTGAGGCGAGCGCCGTTGCCAACCCGGCCGGCGACTTGGCAAGTTGATTCTTGAATTTGTTGCTCGCACCGCCAACCAGGCGCCCATAATTCTATGGCGGTAGACGCGGCACCGGGCCGGCAAACTGAGGCTGGTAGGGGCGCGGGCGCAAACAATCTTATTATAATACTTATGATTTTTTTTTCTATATGACTACGATGATGGCCAGGCCGGCCTTGTCATCATCACCGGACTGTTGGGGGAGCGGAATTTGATTGTTAAACCGATGTTTATAAAATTTGTTTGTAGTTTGATGCCTGGGGAAGAACGCAATCTACTTTTAGGCGCAATAATATAATCGAGACAATATTGAATTAAAAAAGATAAAAACTTGAACAAATGTCTATTACGGTAAAATAATAATTTTAAGAAATATTAATTTTAGAAAATATTAATTTTAGGAAATAATATATTTATACTAACTAATGCAACATACTGTAGAAACGTATTCTAGTGCACTACGAATCTTTCACTACCCACTTATTTGTTTCTGTTTTGCCTAAAGGTTGACTGGTAGAGAATGCCTACGCGGCATTAAGTTCGCCTTTTGTACTTTATTTTTTATATTGTGCAATAAAGATTAAATAAATAAATAAATAATCTTTAAAATATTATCATTCCACTATTAAAGAGATACAAAATCAAACTTGATGTGGCGCGTGCCTATTTACACAAACAGTTTACATCAGTATATTAGAACAATACCTATGAGATAACTGAGTAACGAAACAAACAAATTAACCGACTAACAAGAATTCAATAAAATTAGTTAAATTAGACAAGTTCGATGTCCAACATTCCAAAGCAAAATCGTGATTGACGTATAACATTTATTTAAAAAAATCATAATTATTTTTTAATTTTGCAGAGCAAATATACAATTAAATGTTTTGATAGCCCTATTCTAGTCTCCCGCGCAAACGGGACGGTGTAGCTCGACGCGTGTGGCTGCCCGATCCTTCGTTCCACTTCCATACGGCTCATGCGGGCCTGGTACTACCGCGACCCGCTTCAATCTCAGTCGCGACGCTTCGGGAGATCTGCAATTTTTTTCCGGACCTGTTGTTTGTTAGGGAATCTTTTCAACTGTATGGATTTAATCAAAGAGTTTATTTTTCTTTATCACTTCTCTCTACTCGTACTGTAATTACTTCATCAACAGCCTCTCATAATCCACGTGTGGACATATTATGATTCTCAAGTTGTCTGCCACTTTGATCGATCTCGGGCTTCCCAGCATCCTGCGCAAAGACGGATCGTTACGTGTGGGTCAGTTACTCAATTACTAAAAGTGTGCATAGTTTTCCTGATATTGCTTTCCCTATTTTTTTTAAATAGAATTAATGTCATTAATAGGAGCTGAACTACTTTCGGAGATTCTTGGATTCATTGACTACAGGATTTAGTATAATGAATAAATATTTAATTTATCTGAACTTTTTAATTATTTCAAAAAGCGAATCCCATGCGCAAACGCAACATAATTAAACAAGTCATCTCCAGGTAGCTATGTAGCTCTGGTGTAGAATGGTACAGAAATTCGAATAGCTCACGGTCGCATCTCGCGGACTGACGACATCTTTCCCGGTAGCCGGCCGCTTACTGCGCGACCTCCGTCAGTTTCTGCTCGCCTGGTATTCTCGGGCAAAATAAACCGTTTTGTGTGACGGCAGACGGGACCGACCAAGTACCGACTGCTACCGACCAAATTGTATGTTTGTACTACGTAAATTGTACTACTACGTTGACCCGGCATACTTACATCGACATTTTTTTCACTAAGTTATTTTTGGTAACTTTTTAACCGACTTCAAAAAAGTAGGAGGTTCTCATTTGAAACACTTGTCCTACTAACAATAACGCATACATTTAATTTGATGCAGTCAAAAGTAATGGGCGTACATACATTTCGACTTTATTGGGTATGTTTGTTATGTATTTGAGGCCCTTTTATCCCGGAATCCCTCCATTCGCATCCCTGTTGGCGTCTCCGTCGTACAGAACGTCGTATGCGGGATTCATGCCGTCCTCAATACGTCCTAAAAATCGAATATTTGATAGTCTCTGTATCTCGGGTTCATAGAAGTAATAGTACGTACTTAAGTGATGTTCTATTCTAGGTAAGTTAGTACGTAGTACTTCTTACTTCCATGGTCGGGGCATATTATGTTAACGTTTGTATATTTTGAGCGATCCAATGTTTAATTCTTTTTTTTTAAATAAATAATAACCCAATGCGTAGGTGTTCCCGAATGGGAACTCTTTTTTATAATTTGTTTATGTTTTTATACTTTTTTATTACTATTGATTTTATATTGTTTATTAAACTTCACTGTTCCTATAATATTGGAAAAATACAGTCGTAAAATAATATAGACGGCGTTTTATTGAATTTAAGCGCACAATCGTCTATATTTTTGGTCCAATCGAGCAAGGATTTAAGCCAGGTATTTATAATATTATTTTTAAAATGTCTAACACAAAATATCAAGCCGCGACTAGCGAAATCGTCCCGGAGCCTTTCAAACAGCCCGCCACTTCGCGTGCGGGTACGGGCTTTGTTTCCGCCTCGCGTGCTAGCCGTTCCTCCGCGACAACCGTCGCAAGAAAACTTGCGGCGGAGGCAGGACATGCCCTTAAAGTCGCGCAGTTGGAGGTAGCGGCGATGCGCGCACAACTGAGGGCCAAGGAAGCAGAGCTCGAGCTTAAAGCTATTGAAATCGAACACCGGGCGAACCTAGCCGCTATTAAAGCACAGGGTATGATCAGCAGCAGTAAGGAGAGCCGCGCCGCTGTCAAGCAGAGGCTGCCAAATTCGACTCTCCCTGCACGCCCTAATGCGCTTGAAAGTAGGCTCGAGGTAGGGCTTAATAACGGCTCAGTCTTAAGTTCACAGGACCCGCCAAAATACATGGACGCCAGCTCACTATCGGACATTGCAGTACATCAGCGCCCTGCATTGTTGTCTCGGCCTAAAACAAGCCGAGGGAACGGGGACACTGCCATTGATGTCCGGAGGGACGATGGCGTTGCCGGGGAACTAACTGAAGCCCTTCGTTATTTTAATAAAAATGACGACCCTACTAATACCTCGACCTCAATAAAGTCGCCGCCTTTCGATGGGAATTCCTCAGGCTCCTTTTCAGCAGCGGAAAATTTAGCGCGCCTCAACCAAGCGCTTGAAGGCGCAGCTCAGGAGGAGGTACGTATGCTCCTTACAACAGCTCGCCGAGCCAGCGACGTGGTCGACACCCTGGACCACCGCTTGGGCAGGCCGGAGCAAAGCGTACTGCAGGAGGTCAATGACGTAAGAGCCTTGCCAAGGCTCGGGCCGGAGGTAAATCGTGAGGTCGATCTGGCGATGAAGTTTGACGCAGTTGTCGACACCGACGCGGTCCAACTTCATCGCCACGGAACCCACACGGTTTTGGAATCGGACGGGAACTCGGCTCGCAAACCATTTCGGCCTTTACTACCTCCAAAATTCCCAGTGATCCTAAATAAAACATGTTTATTTTGCAAATCAAATCATCAATTGCAAATATGTCAAAATTTTTCCGCTCTGACAATCGATGTCAGTTGGTATTTTTTCAATCTCTGTCATCGATGTTTACAAGGAGTTCGGCACAATATCATAGTCTCCTCTCCGCGCGACACCTCAGAGCAAATAGTCGTCAATACTGCCGCTGCAGTAGTTGGTCCGTCACAGCGTCCGTTATATCAAGTGGCAGCAGTCACGCTTTCAAGCCCTGCTGGTAGCGTAGATGCAATTGCTTCACTGGACGACGGGTCAACGGCGACATTTTTTGACGCCACCATCGCCTCACAACTAGAAGCCAAAGGCTCTGAGGTGCTCGGACTTTCAGATTGCGTAGGCGGCGTACCAAAAGATATAATGATTGATATCTCTAAGCGCCAGCCTCGAGAATTTACCGAGGCCGCGTACCTATCTGACCTCTCGGCCGTAGATGATAGTGTCATACGTAGCATCAAATCACCTACTTCCTTCTGTGCACTATCACCACGTCACTTTCACGACATCACATGCACTTCATTATCATGTGTCATGATAGTCTTCAAATATCATATAGAGAGGTCAGATAGTGTTTCATTTTTAATATTAGTACTCAAACCACTACGTCGCGCAACATTTCATCTGCATCAGCCACCGTAGATGTCATCTTCCGACCTCACTTTCGCACAACGGTTGCCTCTGCCAGTAGTTAATCATTTTAGCTCATTCATTGGCTGGTGGGGGCAACTGCGGACCGTGTCTTCATAACACATTGTGTAGTTTCATTAATTGCACTCATTTTTATATTTCGGGGTCGGGTTTTTAGAATTAAAATTTAAAATTAATTACATGGTTTTTATGTTATAGCTTATCTATTTCGGTTTGAAATTCCCAAAGCCACTGCTTCTGCACCATTAACTCCCATGGACATCGTCGGCAGCAGACGCCAGTGGTACACCGTCATCGGCACGACGTCAGTAGAACGTCGGCGACACGGCGTCAACGGCATGGCATCAGCGGCACCCCGTCTACGGCACACTACCGGCACATCAAAATGGCACTGCGTCTCTGGCACAACGCTAGTGGCACAGTATTGGCCCTTTTCTTCGAATTGGAATGCTATGGACCAGCCAAGGACCCGATGAGACCTGAAGGTACAAGAACCGACGCTCACCGGTCTGGTCGCCAGGGTTGGTCAATCCCAGGGCTGTCCAGTTGAAGATTGGCATCAGATTTTAGCGGACTGACATCCATATGTCTGCACCACTTCAGCGCAATTTTGGACAGCAAGCGACATCTGCCAGATCGCGGCACGGCTCACCGAGTGACCACACATGCCAGGGAGTGAGCCATAACAGCGCAAGTCGGTGACGTGACGCAGCCGCCGCAAGTTCTTCATGCCACTTAAGTCTTCGGGTCTCCTCGGGCGAGTCTTCGGGGAACTTCGGGAGTTAGTGTGGGCAGAAGCAGTTGGCAACTTTCCTGCTCTTTAAAAAAGGGGAGCATGTTCCCGAATGGGAACTCTTTTTTATAATTTGTTTATGTTTTTATACTTTTTTATTACTATTGATTTTATATTGTTTATTAAACTTCACTGTTCCTATAATATTGGAAAAATACAGTCGTAAAATAATATAGACGGCGTTTTATTGAATTTAAGCGCACAATCGTCTATAGTAGGGGTGAGAGCCTTCCGCTCCCCCAACAGTCCGGTGATGACGACAAGGCCGGCCTGGCCATCATCGTAGTTATTTAGAAAAAGAAAAAAAATAGCCGTGCCACCCTGGGCGATACAGTGAGCGTCAAAATCGCGGGACCAAGTCTCCAATTTAAAAAATAGCACATGTAGGGGTTTGTACTACATTTGTACTATTTGTACCCGAAACCACAAATTTGTACCTCTAAAGATAAAGGAAGTATGTCAAGGTTTCCCTGGTCCCGCCATTATGACGTCAAAGTGGTGGAGCCATCGGAAAGCGCTACTCGGAGGCAGGTAATTCAGACCCGAAGACTTAGTACTACATTTGTACTTGTATGTACTCAATTTTCAAGGCAATTGCAAGTGCCAAATTAAAGTTATCTGATAAAAACATTGGTCCCGCCATTTTGACGATTCATGTAATCGCTGAATTCATATGAAAATTGATACAATTTCTGCAAAATAAAAATGTCAACCTTTTGTACTGGTCAGTACATAAATTTGTGTTATTTTCGTATTCATAAATCTATATAAATCAAAAGTTATTTAATAATCGTCGTTCTTTGATATGGACACATTTATGCAGAAATGAATCAACCAAAAATAGTTTGGATAATCATATATTCAACTTCAATTACTTTTGCGCATAAATTAAACAATTAGGCACTATGTACGTTGGACTCTTCGTAATTTTCGTCTTTATGTCATCGTAACACTCCCACTTACCAATTGGTCGAGAAATATGAGCTGGACGGTGGACGTAGGTGGAGCTATAAGTTCTATAGCAGATAAAATAGAATAACATGTCTCTTTTAAGAAAATTTGTCTCGGAATTTCAGTAATGTTAACCGTCTTCAGATTATTCAGTTCAAAAAATATTATAGGTGATAGAGAGTAGAATATGGTTTTGATTCCATTGCATCCTGATGCACTTGCATGATAACATTTGATCTTGAATCATTTCATCAGCAGATTTATTGAGGGAAACTATGCCTGTGCTTAAAATGTTTAAATCTAGAGGTAGAAATCCAATCGGTCTTTTTCCTATTACGTTAACTGAGCATTGGTCATTCGAGCAGTTTCTTATTTCATCTGCACTACATAAAATATCAGATAAGATATGTTCGACAACATATGTTATATTACACTCGCAGCGTACTTGTTTTTCATTTTCACCGACAGTTTCTATTTTGAAATTTGATTTCAAAATGTTATTATAAGTATATATAGAAGAAGAAGATATAGATAAAATGACAATAATTGATGATTGGAATTACCGCATTATATATAAATAAATAAATTTAACAAATTGTGGATTTCCATAATCATCAAAACATTGTTTGTTTCGTTATCGCATACACCTGTCCAATTCTGTAAAAATGTACTAGGTACAACAATAAATAACGATAACTTTTGATGTACTTAAATAATGAATGTGAAAATTATACAACTTTATGTACTGACCAGTACAAAAGGTTGACATTTTTATTTTGCAGAAATTGTATCAATTTTCATATGAATTCAGCGATTACATGAATCGTCAAAATGGCGGGACCAATGTTTTTATCAGATAACTTTAATTTGGCACTTGCAATTGCCTTGAAAATTGAGTACATACAAGTACAAATGTAGTACTAAGTCTTCGGGTCTGAATTACCTGCCTCCGAGTAGCGCTTTCCGATGGCTCCGCCACTTTGACGTCATAATGGCGGGACCAGGGAAACCTTGACATACTTCCTTTATCTTTAGAGGTACAAATTTGTGGTTTCGGGTACAAATAGTACAAATGTAGTACAAACCCCTACATGTGCTATTTTTTAAATTGGAGACTTGGTCCCGCGATTTTGACGCTCACGCGATACAGCGCAGTGTCCCCAAGCTGAGCCGAAGCTTTTAATATGGGTACTAGACGACTGATAAACACTTTTTTTGGTAAATAAATACAAATTATACACAGGAAACACCCATACCAATACAAACAGACATGTTCACGCACACAAATGTTTGTACTGTGCGGGGATCGAACCAGTGACCATTATGTCAGGGACAGTGTTTATTACCACTAAACCAAACCGTCAACCGTGGGGTCTTTACCCTCTGATCACTTTAGCCCATAGACACCGCAACTCCATGGGAGTCAATGCGTTGCAGGCCCTTGATAAACTTGTAGGCTCGGGTCTTGAAAATCCCATATCTGGTTTTCCCTTAATTTGAACGACATAGTAAAACAAGTTTACTAACTCCTTGATGAAGACTTTCATTTGAGTATGACAGCTTACGCTACCTCTGCTCATCTTCTAATCGCCTGGTATTCGCAAGTAAAATGTACCGTATGTGCGACGGGGTCAATAGAGACAGACAATTTGTGAAGTACGAGTAGATTGTGGGCAGCAGGATTGTTTAAACTTCGTAAAAAAATGTATTTATTTAATCCTACAATATAGGTATTTAGACAAAACATTGTATTTCTTTGTATTTTTTTTTTAAATTCCATATTTTTTAAAAAGGCGAGATTGTCTTCGCGAAATCTAACGTGGTGACTGACTGTCTAAGGCAAATCCTCCAAGTGTTACTGTGTAAGCATTATGTCCGCCCGTGGAAGTTCACCAGCCAGCGGTGATGATGATGATGACTGAATGTACCTAGATAATAGGGCCGGAATTTTATGGAAATACAGTTCTTTGTTTCGGAGCTTAATCTATACAAAAAAAAATTCCATAAAGAATATTGCTATAGATTTATTTGTAAGTGTATTTTTTATAAACCTACGCCACACCTACGCATAATAAGGTGGTTATATTCATTTGATTTAATTTTCTTTGGCTTTGCACAAATTAATTTCATTTATATTCTCCTATTCATGTGTTCCTGGTCCTGAGTGGAGCAGAAACTCGAATAGCTAGTATCTCCCACACTTCGTCATTTCCCCGGGCAGCTGCTGCTAGCTAGCTTGCCGCCATTGTTCATGCACCTCCGAATGTTTCTGCCGCCCTGGTATCCGCAGGCAAAATAAACCGTATGTGCAACGAGGTCGGTTGTTACAATTTTGCTCTGCGTACTCAAAGGTTGTTTAAAAGTTTCAGGCGCTTTCAAATTTAAAGCTTTCATTGTATCATTGCAAACTAAAATAAGAGTTATAGACATCATTTATTGCTTCTATGTTTAATGTGTGTATTACAAGATGTTCTAGGTAAGTTAGTTCCGAGGTAAAGAATGCATACCTGTAGGTAGAAGACAGTCATATTATTTACTAGCGACCTGCCATCGCTTCGCTTCGGATATCTCTAAAATAATCAGTGATTCTGTACTATATTATCCATGCATTATACATATGTATAATCCTTCCTCTTGAATCACTCTATCTATTAAAGAAAACCGCATCAAATTCCGTAGTTTTAAAGCATAATAGGGACAGACAGACACCAAATCAAAAGCGTCTTTGTTTTATACATTTTTATGTATATTGTTTGTAGCTATTATTTTATTAACATTGTTTGTAGTTATAAAATCGCATAAATTGTACAATATTACTTAAGTACCTACTTTTAGAGTGTGCATTAAAAAATAATAGAATTATAAGGTAGATGGTATACATGGTAGAAAAGTTACATATTCAAAGAAATGGAAACTATACCTAGACTAAAATAATAAATTGAGATTTTCCATCAATCAATAGCCCTTGGCAGTCCACTGCTGGACTGCTCTCCAATTGAAATTTTGTCAAATTATAATTATGCAGGGCAAACACATATGTACCTACTTTGGGTCCCTGCCTGTCTATGTTATAATTAATACTCGGTAAAAAGTCTTATACTCGTACTATTATTATTTTCTAACTTTGTTGTAATTCCTAGCTTCCATTATTGGCAGTCCATAATTTTTATTTGTAATCCTATTCAACCCAACGACCAGGCAGTCGGGCATCAGTGAAGCATAAAAAGTGATCAGGAAACGACTTTCAAGGCGATCATGCAGGCCTGGTATAAGTTCGATTAGTTCGATATATCGAAGAATCGAATCAACATCGAGTCGATTCATCGAGCAAACGAATAAATGAACAACTTGTGTTTGCTACAAACCTCGTTGGCTGGCATCACAAAAAAGAAAATCTCTTAATAAAAAAAAAGCGTTGATCCAAAATCATGGCTAATGTGTTCATCAAGTTCCTAGGGCCGCATAACCGACAAAGAGATTTTTTTGTCAAGATCATGACCCGACCCGAACGATTTGAATTCGGTGGAACATTTAAAATTCGTTACTTAAAAATTCACCTTATTGTTCCAACATAAAGTATAAATCACTTTGTACAACGCATTCGCTGACTCCGACTCAAAAGTGTGCGTGTATAATTAGTCATAAATTCTTATTGTTCGAACTCTATCTCCAAGCAATAAGGTGTAAACTTGTTTGCAATTATAAGTATGCCGTACACGCGCATTCAGTCAGTTTTTGTAAAGCGTCTTAAACCTTATGCAATAAAGTAGAATATAGCTTAACCGTCATAAACTGTAATAGCCGGCGCGTGTAGTAACTATTGCCGTACGCGCTCATTCAGTGCGTAAGGTGTCTTAATATGTAGGGCGTAAAGTCGAATATTGCTTAACCGTCACACATAGCAGTCGGCGCGTGCGACGCTCGCTAGCCCCGCCCCTTACGCTATACTCCTCGCACCTCCTGCTCGCCTAGTAACATGCGCACATTTCGCGCAAGAGCGCCGGCGCGTGCGCATCGGTTTCGTGCGCGATGCGCGCGCATAACGATAGTGAAACAAAACGTCTTAAGATTCTTGATCATTGTTTGTTAGAAGAAGAACAGTATACATATAGAAATAAGGTTCATAATGCAATGGTTGTATGTCGCTGTCAGGTAGCTGGTCGCAGGCGCGCGAGTTTTGTCAACAAACGTCAATGCGCGCGCGCTTCTTTTCCTTTCACGTTTCACGAAGTTTGTACTAATTGCGCCATTTTTAAAATTAATTAAAGGTTTGCGCTTGGTCACAATTCACCAAGTGATATTGGAGCGCACTTACCCAGTTGTTTTTATAGAAGCTCATTTGGCTGCGGTATTCTATAGGGTGGAGATCTTTCCCCGGACGGGCAGCTCAATTCGAGCGAAGATTCGCTATACCCTACCTCTCTTAAAATACCGATTCACTCTCGCCTTGGATTCTGAAGGTTGTATTTCTCGGAGATTTCCATTTTTTTCTAGGTATGAGAGCCTACAGACAGCTCCCCTGCAGTTCGGTGATGATGACAAGGCTGCCTATCATCGTGTATTCAAATATTGTGCATACCCCTTGTCTAGTACCCATAGTACAAGCATCGGCATAGTTTGGGACTAGATGGCGCTGTGTGGCCCAGCGTAGCATGTCTATATTTTAAATTAATGGGCAAACAGACTTCTTCACGACTTTCATTCCAGCCACTGTCCACAGTAAATATCCTCTGAGCCAAGGATCGTGGTTTCGATTCCCGCACAGTACAAACATTTGTTAATAAGTTACATTAGAATAAGTGTCTACCTACCCCAGAATAAGGTAAGATACACCTCTACCTATACGAATACATTTATGTACTCCTATGTATGTATGTATATAACGTAGGTATGCGTTATTGCGTTTAAAATTGGTATTGGAAGGTTGGAAAAGGCCTTTTCTCTTTCACCGCAACAAGCTCGCTCCGATACATAGATCTGCTTAAATTGTATGCAGAACTAAATCCCGTGTTCAGTGTAAGTCAAGCAACTTATGAGTAGTCGGCCCATCCATCGTGAACACGGCTACGCTACGACTAATCGCACATTCGCAGCCCACAAGAGCTCAATACAAACCCAATAGCGCAACACGCTTTATCTGCGAAGGCTGCCATTATCATCGGCGGCGCGGCGACGATCGTCGATTGTTTAGCGGGCAATTAGGGAGCGGGCCGCACGTGCCGAGTGCCGCGGGACAGTCAGTGCACCGCGCGCGGCCCACGCGAGCGGCCGTGTCAGGGGGACGAGCGCACGCCGCCCGACCGCGCCACGATCGCGACGACCGCCCGCGCACCTCTCCGCGCCTGGTACTTTTTTGTTTTGACCCGCATTTTTTTTTCTGACGAGGTCGAAGTTCGTCTGCAGCTGACACCTGTTGAACCGCCTTTGATGTTAGGACTTGCGGATGTTCATTGGCCCATAGCTAAAAGTTAAAATAACATTCCAAAAGTTTAAAGCCGACTATTAATTTGAACAGCAGCTAGACTGTTGTTTTATGCATAGGAAACCACGACTTCGCATACATTGTGTGTGAGGCCGCCCATACAAGAACTACATACATACAATAAAAAATAGCGTTTCACATGAAGCCTATAGGAATTCAAAAGGCGACAATCCCATTCTTTTGCCTACATTGCGTGCCGCCGCCTAAAAAACTTTCCTACAGAAAGTCCGCGTAGGTCGATGCGAACTTCCCAGCCAAAAGTTCCATTTGCAAAGTTGTACGCACGCCGAACTTTTGAGTTCGCCAACTTTCCGAAAACAATTCAACGAATTCCCCCCATAGGAAACAAAAGAGTACCGGGCATTAACGAGTTTCGCGACAGTTGGTTCCTGATAATGGTGAATAACAAGTAACAGTGATATTTTAGTGCAGTGAACGCCAAAATGGCTGCGGCTATGATATCGGACCGTGGGCTGCGTAAGAAGTTGACTCAGGAGGCAATTCCGGAGAAGACGCCCCGGAAGCCTTGTAAACGCAAGTCTTCTGCGGGCAGTTCGAAAAGTGACAAAAAGAATGAACAAAACAACAACAAAAGGCCGAAAGTGTGTACGGGGGACCCTAAACTGGATTTGTTTTCGACCTATCAGCCGTGGGTGATACAGACTTACGGGGATTTGGCGAAAACCAAGACGATTACTCTGAAAAAGTATGCTAGGATCTTGCGTACGCTTCGCGGGGAGGAATGTAACGGTTCCGACAGTTCTAAGTTTCGTTTCTGGGTGAAGGCGAAGGGTTTTCACGTGGGCAAGCCTCCGGGTTACGAGGCCAAGCCCGCGGATGGGATCGTGTGTCGGTACAGTGTGGTGGATGCCGACGGGCCCGGAGCTATGAGGAGGGGCGCTGACGGCCAGGAGATATACACCGGATCGCAGAACGACCCGCCACTGTATATTCCGACGCCTCCGTTAAAGGTAACTTGATGTTTTTAAGTAACTTTATCTTAATTTTTAATGTTCCCAACAGGATACCTAAACCTACCACGCTTTCCTTGTGGTCTTTTAGGTAAACATTTTGCAGCTTCGGCTACAACTTGAGTCTCGTCTTATTCCTCACTCCTACTCGTTTGTCTCATCTGTGTAACGATATTACTGAATTACTGAAAAACTAGAAGTTAACATTATACCTACCTACCTACATACATTTCCAAACCTTCTCAAAGTCAAAACAAACTCAAGATTGTACAATCTTGTGATCATTTTATTTTTAACAGTTATTTATTTATGCCTACATTATTTTCAATCGGCAGAATATAATAAAAAAGACGGCTGACAGGCTGCCGCCACTCAATGAATGATGATGATTTGAATGTACAAAACCTACTAGTAGAACTACTACTGCTAATTACTACAGTACTGAGCGGAAGATGAATCACATTCAAAAACAGGTGATTTCTCGTCCACCACTACCAGGCATGTATAGCGGGCACAGAGGTTTAATTGTTCACTTTAATCGCCTTGAAATAGCGTGGTGAGAGCTAAAATCAGCACTAAGCGACTCGCCGAACGGAGGATTGACGTGCGGTCCGATTGGCGGAGCACTATTGATTCGAAGTTAACATAGATCTCTCTCGCACATCTTCTCTGAAAGATGCAAACTGGTGGCATTGGTGACTTGGTGTTATTGGATGATAAGCTCTCCTTGCAGCGAACAAATGACAAGCAAGCAGAGATCAAAGAACAGGTGATGTGTGCCACCGTGCTACCAGGCGCCCATAAATCAGTTAGAGATTCGAGTTCATTGTTTAAGCGCGCTCTTGCATCGGTTAGAATTTGTGTGTATTGTGTATCAGACATACACAGTACACACATTTGCTGATCAATCACCGTATTCACGCTGTGTTTTTGTGTCGGATTTAACAAAGGAGGTGTCAGACAATGAATTTTTGCGGAATACTGAACGAAAATCCGAACAATGCTTCCGCACATTGCGGGGTTGATTAAAACATGAACCAGACATGCTTACACCTTCAAAGTGTATGTGATTTCGTGTTTAGTCATAGACAGGGAGCATATACGGGTCCATATAAAGTTTCCAAATCGATCCAAATGAGGATGGATAACTTTAAAGTACATTGGATATTTCGAAGGTATTTCTTATAAATTTAATGAATGGCAACTAGACTCTTTACGGTGTCCAATTCTGCCAATTTCGAGTGAAAATTGTCAAAGTTACAATAGAATGCGACTGTTTACAGTTCACTTTCGTGAATGTATCGTGGATTCCTTGAAGACTAATCTTCCCGTAAGCTAATCACAACTGGTCATCGTATTAAAAGCAAGATGTCCGATGCACGCTCGAACAATAATTTAATCCCATTAGGTAGGTAGTATATGATAAAGCAAAAAATAAAGCAATAAAATAGATCGACCATGCTTCCCCTTGATTGAACTAACTGCCACAAAAATCACTAGGATATTTACTTGAAAACTATTTGCATATTATTATAATCATCCTCTTGAATCCCTCTATCTATTAAAAAAAATTGCATAAAAATCCGTTGAGTAGTTTTAAGATATACTTAAGCATATACATAGGGACAGACAGAAAACAAAAGCGACTTTGTTTTATACTATGTAGTGATTGTTTTGAAAATTTTAATATACCTACCTACGGATATTTTGACAACAGTGCATCCGTGCATTCTAGTCTTTGAATGAAGTTCCTATAATAATATGTTCTGCATTAATATTTATTATTATTTGATATTATATTACAAATTAACCCTCTTTTTGCTTTTTACAATTCCGATTCGAAAGAATAGTTTTCCAGTAGCCAAGATTGTATGTTTACCAGCGGCTATTTTGAAGTGGGCAAACTTTGCCAAACTTGTTTTTAACTTTAAATTATTTCGATTTTCCGCTCCTATATTCGAGACAATTTAAAGAAAATCTCCCCTTACACATAGACGAAGCTTTCCACTTTTCTATTTTTAGTTCTGCTTTTGCATATAAATGCACATGACGGCAAAATCACGTTAGGCATCAACTTTATACCACTACGAAAGTTTACTATGTTATTAGCTACTGTAAATGCAATTAACTACTCTAACTACTTGGTATTAAGGTCTAATATAGAAAGTGCTGCACACCAGCTCATATCGAACATCTTTACGCGTGCATTTTATATCCTACGATTTGGCTCAGTCCAAGTTTGAAACCGGAGACTAGTATCACCGGCTGAACCACGTA
Source organism: Conogethes punctiferalis (assembly GCA_031163375.1). NCBI lineage: Eukaryota > Metazoa > Arthropoda > Insecta > Lepidoptera > Crambidae > Conogethes > Conogethes punctiferalis. The sequence goes on from CM062099.1 coordinate 8,126,174, forward strand.
CCGAGCGTGCTTATGATACGCGCATGACAATACAGTCCGTGTGAAATTTTAAACAAACGCCACCATTCAATTTATATTCGCTGGACGTTTGTTAGCAAAAACGAGAACAATGGACTCGCGCCGCGTAGACCACCGGCCGATACGAGCGATAACGCGATCGATGCTATGCCACACTCCACCTTCTGTCACATTATGCCTGCCTGGTACATAGCAATCTGACATTACTCATATTTCAGTCACTGGGACTGCGCGGGATGGGTCAGCCAGCATCATCATCATCAGGCACGCCCATCGATGATGTCAGTGTGACACAATCAGCTTTAACAACTCTTGTATATTTCTGCGGCCCTAGTATAAATACTCATATTTTAGTCTATTCTTTATGCGTGTTCTAGCTTTAATAAAACTATGGGCCCATCCGTTGCTTTGTCTGTGGTTTAGACGAGCCACTGAAGGCTCGCTATCAGTTTCACAATAACTACTCGTCCAACTCGTCCACGTCACGGACGGGCGGAATTTGTTTGTTTGTTTTATTTTGTAGTCCTCAGCACATTTACGTTTATGCTGCCCTAGTGCAAAGTTCTGATCAATACTGGCAAAATACCTGATCCAGGGCCATCTTCGTTAAAAGAGCAGTCTGATAAGCGACCACACTTTATGCTTGTAACGCAAAAGTGAGCGCATCAAGCATGACGATTCGCGGCCGCCGGATGACTTTTGCTATATCTACCGCCACACGTATTATTCTGTCCTAGTATGAACCATGTACTTACGAGTATTTTCAGAGTCAACTTTACTCGACCGACACCGATAGATGAGCCCCTCAAACCCTATACCTAAAAGGCACAGCCGCTAAAAGGTTACCTATTTGACAAAAGGGCTCCATTTTTTTCAGTGTTTTTTTTATTCTAATACGTCACACTCCACTTGACTAATTTGCTTTGCATCCGACGGGGTTTGATTTGCTTAATTAAATTTTAATTGCAAGGCTCCTTGTTAATTCCTTTGCCTTCTATAAAAAATTACATACATAATAATTGATAATACAAACAAATTCCTCTGTACCGTAGTTCTCCTAGTACTGTCATGTACTGACAAATACTATGTGTACTTATATATTGTACGCGACCACCGACAGTGCTGATAAGGGTAATCGATGCTACAAGTACGTGTAACAAGTTAACGCTCGGTCGACCTCCTGTCACATTATGTCGCCTTGGTGATTGCTATCGACTGTATCGATCATTTCCTTCCATAGACGTGACGACATCTCTGAATCACCGGCTTGGACGGTGGCAACCAGTGGCAGCCTGTGGCAACTGATGTACTTGACCGTTGTAACAGCTTCTGCTTCCCTTTAGCTTTTCATCAGACGAGGGGAGGACTATTCTGTTCATTTATTTTGCTGGTTCACTCACTCCACCGAAGGGGAGGAAGTGATGTGCCTCCGTCTGTACATATTTAAAGAGGCTACCTTCCTGACAGATATTTTTATCGAAACTATTGACTAATTATAAGATTTACACAATAATACATACTTATCTTGAGAAAACCTTCGCAATTTTATAAAGAGCATGTTGTGTACAAATACCTAGTAAGTATGTAATAGATAAATCCATTCGGAAGACCACGACTGTATTTTTGGATGGGATGGATCGATCGACTATCAGCTGTTGTTTCAAATACACACAATAAATGTTCTTTATGCACTAACTTCACGTCACGTCGAGAGATTATAGTTAAACAAGACCGTTCAGTCCTCCACATGCTTTGGAACAAACAATTCTCAAAAGTTGGAACAAATAACTCAAAAGTTCCGACTGACGAACGGTGTTCCATTCGGTTTCGCCTGTGCCGATCCGTCCCACGCGTGCGGGTCGGCGGTTGCAGGCCACCGCTACCGTCTGCCCGACCCGCCCGTCCGCGCTAGGGCTGTACGAACGCACTTCGACTAATAATTACTTCGCAATGTTTGTTTTTTTAATCCGATTTAGTTTTTTATTTATTTATGCAAGTGGCGGCAGGCGAGCAATTGTGATGCCTGTAAGCAGTCGACACATCCCATGGACACCCGCCACTCAAATCGAGTTCTGGGGTCGCTGCGACTGCTGGGGTACAACGAGTACTTGTACCTACTCGTTTCTTGAAGGCTCTTAAGCCGTAGCTGTTAAGTCGACTGTCGCAGAGAGTTGGTTCCACAAAACCGATGCGCGAGGCAAGAAATTCCTCATAAAGCATTCAGTGGAGGATCGCTAACCATCGAGATGATGAGTATTTGTATGCGTCCTTAAGAAATAACATTATGTGTGTTAGATTATTACTACTATTGTTGTTGTGTGTGTACCGACAGGTGGCGGTATAACCATCACGATTGAAGACGTAGCTAAATACCACAGACAGATGACGGGCAGCAGCGTTACCGGAGGGAGAAGCTACGGCCTGCGATCGCCAACACGACTTTCCAGCGTGGCAATTATTGGTACACCCTCCAGATGTTTGCCCTAAGTGGCGAACACCTGGAGAGGCCTAAGTCCAGCAGTGGACTGCAATATAGGCTGATGATGATGATGATTGTTAAGAAGGAAATTTGATGGTTCAAACAAGCTAGTTGTGTTGCCTGCGTTTCATGTTATCAGTAGGGTTATTGTAAAGCTAATAGTGTTGAAGATGATAACGATGTTCTCCGACCGGTTTTCCACTTCGACTCCGCCGTTGACTTGACGCCCGATAGCCCGAAATTAGCTTGTGTGGGTTACTAGTTTTGCAGCCTCGTGTGAATGATAAATCAATTAAATTATAGCTGATTTGTTAATCTGTTGTATGTGCTGTAGTATTGTAAAGTTTTATTTAAATCCGTTCGTTTACGCGTGAATGGGTACGCCTATTCATGCATCCAGACACATTTTCGGGTTTATAAAAATAGTAGGGTTAAAATATTAGGGATGTAAGGGAGCGACATAATCATTTACCGTCAAGCCACCGTCACCTATCCGTGGTGAATCCTGCTGAATAACAAACGGGGCTCTGGCAACCGGCTGGTGTCATTATAACCATTATGATGTCAGGCATAGCTAAGTACCACAGGCCGATGACAGGCAGCAGCGTCACCGAAGTGAAGTGCTACGCCTTGAGATTGTCAATCCAGTTTGGCCATTATGGGTAAAGCCTTCCGATGTTTTGATCCAAGCGACGAACAACCGCAGAGGCCTATGTCCAGCTGTGGATTGTGATAGGCTGACGATGATAATATTATTATTGCGAAGCCCCATGCACATTCAGTAGCCATTATTACCAGTAGTATGACTGTGTTTCACGATATCAGCGGCGTTGTTGTAAAGCTATCGACCGCAGCGCACCTTGGGCACTCGTTTCGCACCTAACGTGACGCGGGCCGCCCATCTGCCTTTGACACGCGGACCGCTGCCGACAGGTAGGGGTGCCAACCCTTTAGTAAATACTGTCAATAAAATAAATATTTTGTTATTTATTTGACAGTATTTACTAAAGAGTTAGTCTGCAACATCACATACTGTCGATGAGAGTCCCTTTCATTTTCGAAAATCGTTCGTCTGAATTTAAATATCCCGAACGCGCTTGCTATAATCATCACTATCCCTAATGTTTGTGTATACGAGATTTTATTTTACCAAATCATCTTTAATTCAAGCTTTGTCGCACCTTATCACCTGTCCATTGTGCCCCGCCACCTGCACTATGGAGGATCTCTACCGAGCAACTGACAGTGGTATATCTTTAATTCTAACTTTATTTTCGCTCTAATTTAGGGTGCTATAGTAATTAGTTATCCTATTTTTTTTGTAAATGAACATTTTAAAACATTTTATAAATTATATTTGTCCGAATGGTGGTTCCTCATTGGTTTTTTATGGTCTCTTTAAGGTCCAATTTAAAGTTGTTAACATAACAATAGTTTGGTCTAACTCGATACGTAAGTGATGACTAAACACAAAAGAAGGCTTATTTCCTAAATACAGATTTTAAAAACACTACAAATATAATGGTAGAACCTCAGCTTTTCGCGCTGTATAACGCCTCACGCATTGCGGCACCGAGGTTGTCAAAAACGAAATACCAAGTATAAATATTTGCGGCAGCAGTAGCCCTACCTCCGCAATGGCGGCTTATCTATATTTTTTCGCCGCGCCTTTGTGATGTCGCGCCCTCCCGCCCGCGCCCTCGATCCCTCTATGACCGCATACCGTATTGCGAACAGTGAGCCTGCATTTGATGCAGTCATGTAAAGGATTATAATTTAGCCTCAAGATAGTTTAACTTTTTTTTAAATATCTAACAACATCACATACATTGCTCTAATCCCAAAGTAAGTAGCTTAACCACTTATGTTATGGGTATCAGAACAACTAAGGTACCACAAATAAATACTTAAATACAAATTATAAACACCCAGACACGGAACAAACACAAGTGTTCATCACACGAATGTTTGTCCCGGGTGGGAATCGAACCCACGACCCTTGCTTCAGAAGGCAGGGGTCACTACCAATTGAGCCACCGAGCCAGTCAAAGTCCAGTACTTTGTTTTAAGTAACGCAATGTGGATTCATTTATTTCTTACTCTAATGTTTCTTATTAAATGTGCGTATACATACTATCTAATATGTTACTCCATTTATTTGATAACAGTGTATTGTTTTGTTGTGCACCACAAATGTTTTTCTTCCTTACTTTTAATTGGTTTATAAATACGACTGTTTATACACACATGTAGATGATAGATGCTTATTACTGTTTTTCCATTGATAAGACCGCCTAAATTGTACCACAACATGAGTGTCTAATCCTTTGCAATTTTGTGTCATGAAGTAGGTAAAATATCTATGGCTTCTCTTCCATAAGACCTAAAGAGAATGATGATGTGCTACTTTATAATAGAAACAATTATCCGCGGTTATTACAAATGCAAAGTTCGTAATTTTTTTTTTTCAAAAAATGATGGCGCTTAATCATAATATTAAGCGCCAGATACACAATGGAACTGTTTTGTTGAATATTATCCGTATATTAATGTTAGCACATACACACACACATGTTACATACCTAAGTTGTCTGGAAAAGGCTAAGACCGCCTATAATAATTGTATAACTTGATGGCAATAAGGAGTGTCTGTTCATCTATCTAACACGTCTAAAGCTAGCTTACATCGTTCGTTCAAAAATCTCCCTCACTGGCACCCCCTACACTGCGCTGTCGTAATTTACGGCGCGGCCGCCGAGTGTTCGTCGGGAGCGCGCGCCCGATTTATGGAGTCATTTTACAATGGCCGCCGACCGGCCGGGCCCGTTGAGTGGCGGGATTGAACGACCCGTGGGTCGCCCGGTAACCGTGGTGCGGCGAGCGCTCTGAGCTCTTGCCTTTGAATTCATGTGCCCGTGTCTTGTCTTGTACAATGTAGGAACGCCTTGATACTTCTGTCTTGACGTCCTTTGAAGGCTCTCTGGGAATTATTGGGAGGTATTCCTCGGTACGTTATAACTTTGAAACGCTCCTATCGATGCCCTCCCAAAGTATTCTTCGAAGCGCACTTTTTACTTCATTTTTGTACTATTTTAATCTACAGTATACTTAGTTCAGTTAGGTATACCAAAAAATTTGGCTGAATTTAATTTTCAAAAAAATGATATGCTATTTAATTTAAAGACAAAATATTTAAAAAATAAATTACACATCTCATATACAGCCAGGCATTCATAACTTATTGAAATATTTATTTCATTTATCTTGCAAGTGGGGTCAACCCTAACCCTAGATAAAAGATTATCATTCCTATTTTGAATTTAAAATTAATTGTTGTTTATTTTTGTTTTATTTTGAAATCGCTTGTTTGTAAATTCGAATTTCGAACGGTTTCTTGCCATTCTATCTAGTGTTTCCACACCGGCAAGGAAGTTCTGGCACGTGGCCGAATCTGAAATTAAAGGGTCCCCTACGTAGGTTCGAACGCCGTTGTTTCGAAGTTCATTGTTTCGAATTTTTGTCGACTGCTTCATTCGTTCGAAAGATTATAGATTCGAATGACGTAGGCGCGAAAGACGTTGATTCGAAAAACATCTTCACTGCCTCAAGTCGAATGCTAGTGACTTTGATATAGTACTTTATAAGGCCTAATGTATGTAAAAAAATCTAGTTATTAAAAAAAAACAACATATTCCAAGTCAATCAATATTTTTAACTACTAGAAATTCATAATCGAAATGCTTAAAAAAAATATTGAATGTAATAATTTTAATATTAAATACCTACCGCCGTGCGTCAACTCCACGCAATACGCGCTACTACGATTAGAGAAAAAAATATGAAAAGCCCGCGCGCGGTGAGCGATCTTGGCCAATCAGCACACGGGAGCGAGCGGCTGGCGGCAAGACTTCGCGCGCAGAAATATGTTGATTTACTAGAAATATTATGTTGTTTTTTTTTAATTACTAGATTTTTTTACATACATTAGGCCTTATAAAGTACTATATCAAAGTCACTAGCATTCGACTTGAGGCAGTGAAGATGTTTTTCGAATCAACGTCTTTCGCGCCTACGTCATTCGAATCTATAAGCTTTCGAACGAATGAAGCAGTCGACAAAAATTCGAAACAATGAACTTCGAAACAACGGCGTTCGAACCTACGTAGGGGACCCGAAATTAAAACAAACCATCATTTACTTTGACATCGATTTTTTACATTTTTGTTTCACTGTTACGTGATCACATCAATATCACTTGCCAAAACATCCTTGTCGGATCTGCAATTGCAATACAGTATTTAAAAAACCGTTTCAAAAATTCGAAGCAAATAAAAAATTTACCGACCACATTTCGAGATTCTGAATTCTGGCCGCGCCCGGCTCCGAACGACCGCTAAAATAATATGAATAACCAGGTAAATATTATCTGCGTCCGAAGCGAACGGTCCCGGATGCCGCGTCATCATCATTTAGGATTCCATTTGACGTTTCTGAATCATGGCGGTCGGATTTTAGCGGGATTAATTCGTGATCAATGTTTCGTGTTATGGTTTTATGAAGCAAATGTATGATGCGCTTTTATTCAGGATGTTGCGTTGCATTCATTTAGAAGTCGATATTTTATTCATAGGACATGTCCTTTGTGAATATTTAATTTGGCGAAATTTTTACATACCTACATAGATGCTGTTTTGGTAATAGTCATCATGAACACTGTATCCGTTGTGATGGAAAATATTATGAGGAAACGTTTGTTTCAATCATGATTAATGCTCTATATTAATTTAAATAATTAAGATGTATTATGAATGCGAAAATTTGTATGGACGGATGGATGTTTATTACTACTTCTCGCGAAAACTACTGCATGGATTTGATATATCAGATTAACATCCTTTAAAGATACTCTCTACACCTGATAACAGAATTAATTTGTAAAGTTTCAGCAAAATGGGCTCAGTAATTTTCTCGTGAAAGATATACAAACATCCACTCTTACATCCATCCAAACAAACTTTCTCATTTATAATATCAACTCTGTAAAAATAAGTAAGATTTAAAACACACATGATTATAATTAGGTACTATTTAAACTATTTAATAATACAACGTGTCACAAAACACAGGATGTGCCGCGCCATTTTTTTTTTGCTTATTTATAGGCGAGGGAAACAAAACATACTGCCACTACAACTTGGCTCATTTTCCGTAGGCCGCGCACGCCACCCCGGCCGCGTGTGATGACGCGGAATAATTTAATTGCCGCGCCGAGCCGCCATTGGTCGGCGCGCTTTTTTTTTTCACCTGTCATCGTGTTAAGAACGCGACCGGGGTGATTAGTGGGGGCTGTCGAATTTCCTGTCTGCTTAACGCTTGTGCACAATGAGGGTGTTTTTTTTAATACTACATGGTTTAGTCTTTTGGTTTTCCGACTTGTGGCGGTATAACGATGGAAGGCGTAGCTACGTACCACAGGCCGATGACGGACAGCAGCGTCATCTGCCCAGCGTAGCGATTATGGGTGAAGCCTCCAGATGTTTGCAAAACATCAATATATGGGCCGGCATAGCGCTGGCAACTGAGAGGTAACTGGTTTGGTTGCCTGCCTGTCATGTAAGGTAGGGGTGAGAGCCTTCTGCTCCCCTTAACAGGCGAGGTAATGATGACCGCCTTGGCTGTCATCGTAGTCATTTAAGAAAAAAAACGATGTAAGCGGTAGGCAGCAAAAATAAAACAGATCGTGTTTGTACACAAACAAGCGCAAAATACCGCTGCCGCAGGAAATTCGCACTTTTCCCTTGAATTTATTACAGCAGCTATTCCTAGCAGTATCGTCTGCACCAAGCCCACATAAGTGTGTAGAGGTATGTATAGACGAGTAACCGTCATGTGAGCGGTAGGCAGCAAATAGATTACGCAAAAAGCGCAAAATACGACCACCACTGTTGTGTCCGCAGGAAATCGCACTTTTCCCTTGAATTTATTGCAGCAACTATTCCTAGCAGTCTCGTCTGCACCAAGCCCACATAAGCGGGTAGAGGTATGTATAGACGCGAGTAGCCGTCATGTAAGCGGTAGGCAGCGGGCGCGGCGTCGGATGTATAAAGTGGCGCGCCGGTGGCCGCTTGACATAGCTATAACTCGCGGTGCCATGACGAACAGCCGCCGGGGGTGGGGTGGAGTCGGCTGGCTGCTTTAGTTTCTTTTTTGGATTTATTTTTAATATTACTTTTTTCATAATAGTAGTTCTTGGGAGGAATGGACGGAGATTTCGAAAGGAATGTCTGGTCCAAAGAAGCAATGGTTGAGTAAATACCAAATGTGATTGATAATATGATTCGATCTTGTCCTTGTTTAAACGTGGAGCTTAGGCATAGCTGTGCCTCTGGAACTGCCCATGTCCATGTGTGGCGGTTACTGTTTAAAATCGAACAGGCCGTTTGCATGTCTGCTGCCAAGGCAACAAAAAAGCTTTTTCTAAATTACTACGTTCATAGCACTTATTCTGCCAATGTAAAGCGACATGGGAGTAACTTTATTACTTTTAGGAAGGCAGGGTTGGGTTAGCAGGGGAAGAACTGAGAATAAAATGTACAAGCTCTTAGTAACCGTATCAGCTTGCCAGCGTAACCGAGCTCAACCTTTAACAGACCCAAATATCGTCAATAACAGCCTGCAAACGTCCACTGCCTCCCTCGATGACTCTGTCATATGGAGGGATTTGCCGTAGTCAGCACGCTTGGCATGTAGGTTGGTGATCGAAGTAGGTTTCATTTATACCCAGGTAATCGCTGTTGCTCGTTTCCTAGTATTCCTAGTATTCTACGACTCCCACGAGATGAGATGCGGTGGTCCTATTCTTAAATCCGGAAACTACACCGACAGCAGGACACGCACGCAGTAGGTTAGCTGTCCCAGACAGGTGCCCAAAATAAAATTAAACCAAAAATTCGCATCTTGCACCGACTCCACTGCGCCCATACTCTCGCCCGACACCGGAGGGCGCCGTCGCTAAAGCGCGATACTACGGGCTCGCCTCGGGCGGCGCGAACCAATTACCCGCCGCGCGGGCATTACCCCCCTCCGCCCGCCCCGCGGTCCCCCCGTCGCCCCCCGGCCCGGCCCGTCCCGTGCGGACTGCGGAATTATCTCCGCGCGCCGCTGCGAGCCTGGTACACTGCCGCCGGGAGCGCCAGCAATGAGACGCTTCGTTAAAATGGTTTTGAGGTGTGTGTGATATTGGTGTGCAAGATGTTGCACATACACACACAGAGAGAGAGTGCTCAATTATTACTCATGTACAAGTTAGTAACATTGTGACTGCTTAGAAGTTTTTCACGCAGATAAAAATTGATATTGATGAGATTTCATCAAGAATTGATAGAATTATTATGCACAAAGAAAATATGCCATCACATCAACCGTTGATCTGGTTGGAACGAAGAAAATAAATATACATTGAGATCAGCTGATGATTTTAAAATAGCATTAATGTCTGTGGTCTTGAAATAAAGCTTATTTATATCTTGAAGATTGCCTGATAAAGTATAAAAAACTCTTAAAATATTTTAGAATCATGCATGATCTATTCGGTAAGTAACTACCGATAAAATACTATGAGGTATTAGACGAAGTGTAGGTTCCTCTGTGCGGTGTGGTAAATGATAGAAGTTTCCGGAAGAAATGTATATTTGGTTTTATAATATACGGTGCACCGTATATTATAAAATAATAATTTGTTGCTAGCGAGTGGTCGGAATGCGCGGTGGGGATCGACTGCCTGTTAGGCAGCGCATGATACAAAACTGCATACGCTGCCAAAGTGCTAATGAAAATTCGCACATTTCTTATTTAAAAAAAACTAAACATATTATAGGAAAGACAGTAGAGGTCCCCTTTTCGTAATAGACTAAATAGGTACTTACTCGTATATTAAACAATCAAAAATAGAGCTAGGTACTTTAAAACCTTTCGAACAAAAAAACAATTGATAAAAGCATACAAAAAAAATTGTCGAGTTGAGAACCTCCTCATTTTTTTTAAGTCGGTTAAAAAAAATGTGTTAACCCTTCCGCCGCTGACTACCACAGATTAAGAGCCACTCTACCTGCGGCCAAAATTAAACGCTCGTTAGAACGGTTTTAATTCCTAGAATTTACGGTTCCCGTAATCCGTTCACAAATCGAGATGGATCTGTCCCGGCGTGTCAGGGTCGCGGGATTAATGGGTCGAGTTACACGGGCCGCCATTTTTGTTTTGGTTGTTGCAATTAATGTATTAGTAGATAAAACCCTTTGGTTTGTATAAGTGAAACATCGATAAAGCGTACTTTTATCCGTATTTTTTTTACTTTTTTATGTAATGAAATGAAATATGTAATTTTATTTGGAGCAAAATTAGGAAACGGGCAGCATTGCAGCGTTTACTGGGTTCAAATAAAACCTACTGCGGTAACCAACCCGCCTGCCAAGGGCGGTGACTACGGCAATTCCCCCCAAATGGCGATTGTCATAAGGAGAGGCCTATGTCCAGCTGTGAACGTTTGCAGGCTGATTATGATGATCCATGGAAGTCAAGGCCAGCCACCGGCACATAATAAGTTTCTAACAATGCGAGTCGTATGGCGTCTTGGCAACATTTTTCACGAAAATTTAGCGATGAGACCTATCCACGGGGATCTGTCCCGTGGATATTTGTCGATCCGATATTGGGTTGGCCATCGCAGAGCGTAGATCCTGGCTCTGGTGACGCTGCGGCCCGTCATCGGGATTTAGCTACGCCTTCAATCGTGATGGTTATACCGCCACCAGTCGGTTGCCAGAGCCTCGTTTGTTATTCGGCATGATGCTGCATGGACTGGTGAGGATGACTTAGAGCCAAAAGTTAATAGCTCGCTCCCTTACATTACTTCTTAGGGAAACCAACTGAATAATCATATTTCACTACAATTCCTCTAGCTTATGTGTGAGTACAGCTATACATCCGAACAGTAGTTAATGTACGTGTGTAGGCGCTAACACTTCGCAGTAACCGCGTCCCTCCTGCACAGAATGATTAACCCTCCCTTGGCGGCCCGCTCCGGACGACCTCACAGTAAAGGAGGTACGGTGAGGTAGTAATTAAATAATGGCCAATAAATTTATATCAGACGTACATCCGTATGGTAACCGAGTGGTTTCCGGAATTAGAAAGAAAGAAAATTTATTGGCCTATAAATGGTACAAAGACTTACAGATTACACAGCACAAAATAATAACAATAAAAAACAAGAAAACTACAACTATACAGACACATAAATTATATTGTTTATGTTTATATTTGTATTTAAGTATTTATTTGTGGTACCTTCGTTGTTCTGATACCCATAACACAAGTGCTTATGCTACTTACTTTGGGATCGGAGCAATGTATGTGATGTTGTCTGATATTTATTTATTTTATTTATTTATATTGGGAATAAACATAATATGAGCAAAAAACAATGCGCAGGCCTATAGGCTAGGAATTCGAATAGGACCACCCCGGGGTGTCGTACAAGACGACTAAGGAAATGGGCAACAGCGTATACATAGGTCAAGCGAAGTCAAGTCGCGTGATTTGGAGTTACCACAAAATTCCGTCTGGTGATGATGACTAGACCGCTTTGACTATCATCCTAGTCATTTAGAAAAGGCGTCTTGTCAAGTGTTAAGTCAGCAGCTATTTGCTGACTTAACACTGGATAAGGCGTCTTGTTCAGTGTTAAGTCAGCAAATAGCTGCTCAAATAGGGCAAGACGCCTCGCCTCTCGTTAGCCGACTGTGGCCGCCGACGACAATTAACCTTGCGCCCGCTCGCGCTCGTTATATTTTATTTCGCGAAAGTCTGCTTTTTCGCTCATTACGGTCGGGCCGGGAACAGGGTTGACGCTCGCGTTTCCGATTTATTAAGTCTGTTTTTAGATCAAAGAAGCTTCCTTCCGCTCGAATTCGAAATATTTCCCGAACGTTTGTTCTAAATCCGGAAACCACACCGACAGGGTATATGAGATTGGGTATTAATCGGTTAGAAAAACTAGATATTGCTTGACACTACCATTGTTGTGGGCTGAACATACCTGTCCCCATCAGATCCACAACCATGCTGAACAAAACAAAGAGAAATGCGAAGAAAACATCGCAGTCTACAATGGAGCGCGCTCACCCATCAAAAATTGGTTCACCTTCGCCTTGAATGTCGGAAAATTATCATAAGGCTCGGGAAATAAGGAGCCCGGCACGGCAAAGAGTTCCATAGTTCGGCCGTTCGTACCACGGTTCGTACTATGAAAGTGTGAAATATGTGTAAAATGTCAAACTAAAACTGAAATGCCTCAGTTCTTAGACCGCTAACCCTCGCGGTTATTTGGGGAGCGGCGAGCGCGGTTATGGCGCGGCCGACTGTCGCGGATACGCGACGCGCTGCGATGTCGATGGCAAATGCGACAAGACTGCTGTTCACACACACATGTCAGCAGAGACTAGAGACTATGTTGTGCAAAAAAAAATGAATAAAAATGTATAATAATACATATAATAATAATGTTCCTTGTGTATTTAGCTAGATTCTATAGACTTGACCGAAGTACATTGCCGCAGTGTAGAGACGCCATTATGCCTTGCTATAATGCATAGAAAATAACAGTTCGGGGGTGTTATATCGAACTTCTTCCCGAAAGTCGAAGTAGGATACTTAGCATAAGGAGAAGACAGCACCCGGGATTAAAGACCCGGAGATGAAGCCCGTGCAAGGATTTTTTAGAGCCGTACGCGAGGCTTACCCCGTAGGACTCAAGACCCCGATGTGTCGACATCAGCATTCGAATCTCAACCCCGCTCAGTCTCAGCTCAGTAGCGCCGCGGCGCCGCCTGCACCCCCGTGGCTCACCCCGTAGTAGTTACGGGCCATTCGCAGTCATTTAATAAAACTACATTTTGGGGTGTGTTATATTAAACTTGTACCATTGTTCCCGAAGGTGCGTGAACTTGCAGCAATCGAGATCGGTATTTCGCACCACAATTCCTACCGCGCACGTGTGGCGCATGCAATCAGTCGCGAGCCGCGCCGTCGCCGCGCCGTAAACGTTATCGGCCGGCTCGTAAAAATGCGCCGTAAAGTGGCGCGGACGCCCGGCCCGTTCTAATTTTGAATTTATTCGCAGTTCGAATGCCAATTCGAATTTCGAATTGTGCACTTCGCGGTGACGGGCGCCCGCTAACGAGGTTTGGCGGGTAATAAAAATATTAGTTGTCTATGCTTGCCGGTTTTGTTATGACTCCAACGCGATACTTAGTCCAAGGAATCGTTTTTGGACTGCTACTAAAATATATTTGTTTTAAACCACAATACATTAAATTACATTACGAGTAAGTATACAAATGTTGTAATAAAATTCTTATGAGATGAGATTTTAATCTGGCTGTCGTTATCGTATTTATAAATAAAGAATCCAAAAATGGCCTGCATGAAAAAGCGGCGATGGAAGGGTTAACCTATAATAAAAAAAAGTCTCATTATAATTTGACTAATCTGTCACATTATCTAAGAATTGGACTGGAAATTGAAATCCTTTCATACAATCTTAGTAGGTATGTTAGAACCGTGCTTAAAGCTCTTTTTAACCGACCTCAAAAAATAAGGAGGTTCTCAATCCGACTGTTTACCAGATACACCCCGAGAATTTGTAAACAGATTTGGAAAATTCTTTTTTTTTCTTTTTTTACTCCCTAGTTGGTGCCATTACCATATCGAAGTCGTTTTTTTGTTAAAATATGATCTTATTTAGTTCAAGCATGACACCTTTTTTTAACGTCGGGATTGCCTTTACACATGTCAGGTTCACTATTTGAGAGGCCTACGTCCAGCAGTGGACTGCGAAAGGATGATCTCATTTTCTCTGATATTTTTTTTTTCATTTGTATATTTGTTCATTCCCACTAATGAATGTTCGAAAATCATTTCGTGAGTCGCGTTATCGGCCGCGCAAAATGGCCGCCCGGGCCGGAACACCAGTCGTTAAACTTATCTGGGCCCCGTTGTTTCGCGAAACGCCGCAATAAATATAAAAACCGCGAATCAAACTTGCTTTCCGCTCCTAATCGTCAAATATTTATGGCCTTTTTTGTTTCTGACTGCATAAAACTTGATGTCAAATGGACTTCATTTTGCAGAGGTCTTTTTTAATCCTCAGACGGACTTCTATACACTCCATAATTATTATAATTAGGCGTGCTGTAGATCTCATTATCTGCAAAACGTAAGGCAGGATGCCCGATGCAGTTTAGGAAAAAACAAACCAATTTTCATAAGTCTACATAATTTTGAAGCGCAAAGCACGCAAAAATGAACATAAATTTTGCTCAAGTACCTAATATTACTACATACTTATTTTTTTTAACTAGCCTTTATTGTCCCACTGCTGAGCAAAGGCCTCCCCTAAATCTCTCCACATCTCCCGATTGTCAGCCACATTTTGCCAGTCTTGCAGATGGTTGTCTAAGTCATCACGCCATCTTTTCTTTGGCCTGCCTCTGACGCCATCCGTCTACCGGCTGCCATTGGGTGATGATGATCTTAGCCCACCTTGCGGAATACATACGTATTACTTAAAATAAAATAAAATTAGAGGAAGTGCATAGTTGATCTCACTTTGAGTTAATTTCACAATATATCATTCGTTGCAAACAAATATTTTAATTACTTTTAATTTATTTAATTTTGGAAGCAGCTGAAAATCACTCATGGCAGGTCCTGTCAATCGCAATAATTCATCTTAAAAAAATAATATTATGTACATTAGGTATGTAATTATTTAAATGTTCTCTAGCATGCTATTTAAACAAGTTTACTTCGAAAAATTTGGTTTTGATTGCATGATTATGATGACGTCCTTTTAAAAATTATATACACCTACTGTGTGCTGTACAGCCAGTGACAAGTAAAAAAAGAACAAAACATTAAAAACTATACGAAGACTCGCTTCTATTTTCAAAATTCATAAACGAATTTAGTGAAGTGACGCGTCTGGCGGGCACCGAGCTGCGACCCGGCGATTTCTCACCCAATTAGTGCGCGGAATCGAATGTCCCCGGGATGGGTAGCGCTCCCCGCCGCCGACCGCGATACATTTTGTTTTGTTTACGCCTTTGTTTTGTTTTGGAAGAGTCGGTGTTTAAGTTGAATTAATTTAAAGAATATGTGAAGAATACCTCATACTTTGGAAAATAAAATTGACACGAACCAATTATGTACTTACGTTTTTGTACTATGAGTAGATGATTGATTTGATTACTGTGACTGAGAAGACATCTAGACACGAGCCCATTTAGAAAATCGATATTAGATCGATCTGGTTCGAATCGATCAGTTCGGTCTCTAGGCCGATAACTTTGAACATTCCGGTTTTCTGGAAAGACTCTTATTGTGTAGGGGCCAACCAGGTCCTCAAAACTTCTTCATTAACCAAATAATTTATAAATCTTGTACATATTGTATTTATGTTAGTGTCTACTTCGTATACGGGTAATTACGGGATATGAATTTTTAATCAATAAATCTTAATCGCCTCCCGATAGTTTTCTGAGACCCAAAAAAAAATCTACCGCTTGATGTGGGCGCCGCGTCATCAGGTGTGCAATAAACAAGTTTTATGACAGAGATCCACCGGCATTGTTTCAAGACACCTGATGGAGGCTTCATAAAGAAAAGCAGCAAGTACGCTTGTAAACCCCTTGAGTGAAAGCATATCTCTTCCATTACTCCTACATCTCGGGCTCTCCCTACCGTCCCGGGCCTGTAACTCGATAGAGGCCGGACCGGCCATTCTAATTCCATTCCCCAATTCGTCCCTTTCTTTATTGGACCTCTGAGGGACGTCGGTTAATGAGGACCGAGAACACCTGATCTTATTATTTCTTCCTAAGTTTAATGTTAATTGGTGTTTTGCGAAGTTATTATGCGTAGGGTGTTTTATTTTATTTTTTCTTCATCGTCGACCTAAAATACGGTTCCAGTTTTGGTTACGGGTTAATTTAGAAAATGAACTTTTTATCTTAAATATCTTAATGTGTGCCGATTGTAAGTGAACAGGTGACTTAAATTAAAACTAGACATAACAGGTACCTTAGACCTAAATGGTACAACAATGTACAGACAGACTCGACCGAGGAACGTTTGGGCAGAAGAGATACCTATTCGTAATCATAATTGAAATAAAAAGGCTTTTTGTAGATGATGGTTACTTACTTATGTACAACAATTAATTTAAACGCGCATTTCTATACAGTATTAATAATAACGGTTAATGTATTAATTGATTTAAATGGATATTGTCACCGCACCCTTCTTATAGTGGTCAGTAAAATTAAAGGACACCCTTGGCCCTTGCTTTTGTGGGTTTAGGGAAATAAAGTCAGTCGAATATAGGAACGATAGGACTTTTTAGAAGGGTACTTCTCACCACTGCTTTTCTCGTAATAAATATTTCTCAAACATAATCTTAGAGTCAGCTTAGCAGATTTTTCGTGAAGTAGCATCTCACGGGCCAGCATGAGCGGTGGCAACTGACAAGACACAGATGCCTGTTGCCTTAACGACTTGGGCTCCTTCTCCCCTTTCATCCAAAAAGAACTCGTATGCTGTGGTATACATATGTATAGAAAAAAAAAACAAAATAAAATAACACAAAACATCTCCAGCAAAAAAGTAACAAGTACGGATAACAGCTCCCAGAAATGTAGCGCTGAATCCGCGGCAAATCACCTAGTATTAGGCACTAAAACACACTAACAAAATACGTGACTGCACGGGCCGCGCGGGGCGGGCCCAACTGATAACTTGATAACACCCGGGCGAGCCCGCAATCCCGGGACCGGCAGGGTTGGCGAAAATAGTCCCATCCGTATTTCGAGGTATTCCTCGAAGCGCACCTTTTAGTTAATTTAAGAGAGGGCATAGCGAATTTTCGCTGTAATTGAGCCGCCCATCCGGGGAAGGACCTCCACCCTATAGAATACTGCAGCCAAATTACCTCTGGGTCGGGGTTGGGCCGGCCAGCATGGGGCGGCGCCAACTGACAGGTAACTGATGAGATACTTTCCTGTTGTCACAGTGACTTGGGCTTCTCTCTCGCTTTACATCAAGCGTAGAGAAGCCATTATTTCGAGCTGCCATAAAGAAAATTGCTATAGTGAACACAACTAAAAGGTAGCTAGATATATAGCGCTTCGTTAGGAGGGAAGAGTATTACTCGAAACCTTTGTCTGAGACAGTCCCGTCCGTGTGGTTTCTGGATTTCGAATAGGACTCGGACTCCAATTATAATAGTTTTAATCCCGTGGGTGTCGGTATAGAAGAAGGCTAAGTTAATATCAGGAAACGGGCAGCAATGCATAGAATCTATACTCTATGAACATGGACGTAGAAAATAAACGGACACCGCTTCAGTAACATCAATAGTGAAGCAATCAAAGTAAGACGGCGTATCGTACCGACACGAGCGCACGCACACACTCACAGCAAAGTAAGACGAACGGCCGCCATTGTCTCGTCGCGAGTTGAAGTTGACACACGGTCATACGTATTTTGTAAAAAAATTATAATGCCATCCTGTGTTGTTAAATGCTGCCGAAACAATAGTGGTTTAACTAAAAAAAATGAGGGGATAACCTATTATAGGTAAGTCAGTCAATTACTTTATCTTTATTAACTAAACAAAAAATTCATAATTTGTAGGTAAGAAAATTAGCTGACATTTCTATGATTACCGGTGTTGCCATTTATAGAATATAAAAATTACCCTAAAACGTGGGAGATCTCTGTATGTTCTGTATCTTTAAAGGCTTTTGCATATCTTTTGTGATCTAGTATATACTATCTTTAGCTGGAGAGTTTGTTTGATTGGTTGAACGCGCTTACTACCTAAACAACAAAATTACGTCATGTTGTTCTGTAATAACTGTAGATTGAACAGATGACAAAATCAGAATTCGCTCCATAGTTATCACGATGTTACATTTGTTGTGCTATATTTTTTATCTCATCGTGTCTTTAAATTAATAATGAAGATTTTTTTTTAATTTATACTATCACGTCTATTATTCTATCTATGACGGGGTAGACAGAGCCTAGGATCTTACGACCCAAAGACCACATTTAGCAAAATGGTGTGGTGGGCATCTAGGTGGAAAAGGAAATCATTGTATGAAGACGATACTAGCTACTAATTTATAAGAGAATGATAATGAGCCTCTGTATGAAACAGTTACGAATATTTGTAATATTCGAATAAATGATTAAAATTACTGATCGTTTTATTTTTCCTTTTATTTAGTTTGATAAAAAAGTGTATAACTACATTATATACGAATTGATGCAACAGACAAAATGCTAAAATATGCAAAAAAAAATACACTTAGTAATTAAAATATATTTTTGTAATTATTGGGTAATTTTCCGCGTATGGCAACTCTCCGTCAACTCACACAACCGTACGTCGCCGCCATTGTTGTGCTTCACTCCTTATTTAACCAATGCTCCGTCCGTTTATTTTCTACGTCCATGTCTATGAATTGGACACCTGTATGAAAATTGTTTGGTAAAATTTCGACACGTCGGGTTTTTGCATAAAACAATATACCTACATTTTTTGATGTGCCCCATGTGAAAATCTATACATATGTATAAAAGAACATGTCCTGACTGAACGAGCAACGCAGTGCAAATGCGACGAAATTTTGCATGTAGGTTTTATGACATAGGCGCCCGCTAAGAAAGGATTTTTCGAAATTCACCCGCTAAAGGGGTAAAGTAGTCAAGTTTATTTCTTCATCTTTCACGGCAAAACGGAAAAGCACATCGACATGATTTTTTAATTAAGAGATAGTTGAAGAGATGAAGAAGGACATAGGCTACTTTTTGTCTCTTTGTAAAACATTTCTGTGACTAACCTACATGAATGCGGGCAAAGCCGCGGCGGCACGGCTAGTAAAATAATACAATAAGAATAAAAAAGGCTATATTTGTTGTGTTAACCCTAATCCTGTGGGAAGCAGGCTGCGGCCCCACGCCCTACGCCCGGGCGCTCTCGACCGCTGATCGTACGTATGTAGGCGTTATGGCCGCCGCCGAATTGTTGCTCTTTTGTCTAAATGGGCATCCGTCCGCGGGTACGGCTATAATGAAACCTTAAAGTAGCGGGAAAAATAAAAAGTTAGGTTGCGTTGCCAGTATTGAAATATTATACATAATATGTTAGCGACTTGCCCTCGCTTTGCTACGGTATTATTCGTGTAGAATCACTCTATCTATTAATAAAAAAAGCATCTAAATGCGTTGCGTAGTTTTAAATCTATGCGTACCTATCTACCTACGATAGACACAAAAAGCGACTTTGTTTTTTATACTATGTAGTGAGTGATTTTGTGTTTCCACCTTCTTATAAGAAGGTGGAAACTATAGTATGGGATACTTTAAACGAAACGCGAAGAAGCAACTTGCGAGCCGGCATGGCTGTGGTGACTGACTTGGAACTAAGGTATCCCGCCCGTTATCAGAGCGACTTGAGGTTTCTTTCTAGCTTTCCATCTGGCGAGGGGAAGCCATTATGCTGTGCCAAAAACAACAAAGATATGTGAATATCGCTTTGCCATAATGGTAGGTGACCATTATTGAAGGGTAGTTAATCAGTTATGGCGCTAACTACATTGATAGTAGATATATACTCGTTTTTGTACACCAAAAAACCGGCCAAGTGCGAGTCGACGACACACACATTTTACCACTTTGGAAGAGTCTCTCGCGCAAACTATTCATCTGAGAAAAAAATGGTGTTAGAAACCTCAACATCATTTTCAAATACCTATTCATAGATATCCCTTACGTATGGGTTTGATAAAAAAAAAATTCGAGTTTCAGTTCCATGTATGGGGAACCCCAAAAATTTTAAACACATACGTTTAAAATTCCACAAAAATAATGTAGCTCTTATAGTTTCGGAATAAACTGGCTGTGACATACGGACGGTCAGACAGACAGACAGACATGACGAATCTATAAGGGTCCCGTTTTTGCCATTTTGGCTACGGAACCCTAAAAATCACTTAGAACTAGACAAAGGCTTAGAACTTAGGCTTAGAACTAACCTAACCTATACAATTGTTGAGACCGTCTTATCACATACATAATCCGATTTCTAGTACTTTCAGAAAAAATATTATCCATAACGTTTTTCGCCATGACATTGTTTTTGTGATCTTGCTTTTATACAAAGACCTGTGTTACTTTTTGGGAATCGGAGGAATAGTTATGTAATATTTGTCTTTTTATATTTTTTTCTTAGCGACTCACATTAAATTGCTATAATACTTTTCAGACGTTATCATAGACAATTTCGCCGCCCAGACAGCCCTAATTCCTACCCATATCCGGGCCAATCCCGGGTCATATCACATTCCCCACTTACCCTGTAAAAGAATCGCGGCTCGTAGGTGCTTTTTAGTGTCGGCGGTGGGATGTTTATTATTTTATGCAAATCCTAATGCCGCGGGATGAAACGATAACATTTTCGCCCCGTCAGCGCTCTGCCATGTTTTCTCAGACGCGTTTCATTGTAGTTTTTACCTTAATCACGGGAAGATTTTTGGTTAATTTTAATTTAGTAACCTTTTTAATCGCGGAATAAATAGGATTAAAGAGATTTTCGTGCGATGATGGAAACTTATATTACAAATCAACGCCCCATCTGCCATGCCAGTGGATGTCGTAAGACTCCTTAAGATTTCAGCTTCTTAGCCGACGAAATACTCGGGCATAGTGGTAGCGAATGACAAGTGATTGATTAATTAGATATTGCTTGTCCGTTGCCGTAGCGTCTTGGGCTTCTCTTGGGCTTTTTATTAGGCGAGTGGAAGTGACTCTGCTGGCTGCGCCACTATAAAAAAAACAAAGTAACAACAACGAAGACACTTTGTTTTACAATTATTTTACAAAAATATGTCACAAAACATCTTACCGAATGGCGTAATTTTCAAAAACATTTGAAAGTATAAGGTTAGTTTTGTTCGATGAGTATTTAAAAAATACATGTCTTATTTACACAGGCATGCTATAGCATGTGCGAAGGCATTTAGATATGACTTTACTCACTTTTTGCACTATTTTCCAAGACTGCGCTCCGATTATTACTAATTTCCAAGCCTCATTTTGTATTCACACAGCCTGCATCGCACACACGAAGCGACATACACACTTTATGCCTATGTCATAAGGTTTATTGTGGAACGTTTTGTGCACACAATATTATCGCGGTACACCCGACAAAATTAGGCCAGCCACCCGGGACGGGTGATCCCGCGTCGGCTCGTGTCCCCTCCCTAATCCACTTTTAATTTTGATTAATGCCTTCGAACGTGCCGTTCCAAATTTAAAATTAGCTCCTTTTCTGTGTCTGTTTTTGCGGTAGGTATTTTTTGAGGTCATCAGGATGCAGGAGGCGTTTTTGCCTCCGGTTGTCTAAAGGCGGTTTTATGAATGTGCGATTTTAAAATAATTGGTTAGGAGGCGAGACAACCAGTCTTTAAAAGCGGTTGTTATAGATTGAGATGCGGCCTTTTTACACAGAGGTTTAATTGTAAACTTTTTTTTTATATTAGCACGTCAAAAGGAACTGGGTCCTGTCTGATGTTAAGCAAACGACGAAGTCCAAAAAGTGTAAGCGATCCTCATCAGACCTTGTTATTGCAACGCGGATCGATCACACTATGACGGCCTGCATAAGTGCCGCTTCACGCCCCTTTTAAAAGGCCCAAAACTATAAGAGGAAAAGAACAAATATTATTATCGACATATTTCTACAAACAATTTCGAACGCACGTTTTTATTTAATGCTAAAAATTAAATTCTAACAAATTAAGAATCTGTTTAGGTATGACAGAAATTTAAAACACTTCTCTTTATTATAGTAGTAGAGGGTACTGACCATCTCGTAGCCTGATGGAAAGCGAAAGATATGCCCAAGCCGCTGAAAATTAGGTACCGCACACAAATCTGCTCTCTGCATGACATAAAAATTGACTGGTAGAGAATGCTCCTAGTATTCAGTTCGCCTTTTGTATCATTTGGGCAAATAAAGTCTAAATAAATAAATAATGTAGCGACTTCGTCAGTTATTATAATAAAGACCTTCGTCTTGATAATTACTATTCCGAACCTATACCAGCAGTGGACTGATGATGATAATGAATTACTATTCAACTTTGGAAACTATAACATCTTTATTGCTCAGTTAATTAGGCCCTCCGGAGAAACCTCCTATCAACGTCACGCTTAGCCATTCTGGAGCCGTGACGTCACAAGATGGCGCGTGCATATTTATGGCGGCTTCGTAAACTAAGGCGGAGCGGGTTACAGGCGCCATGTTTCATTATAATTTCGACATTTCAAACTCAAACATTTCTAATAATGTTATCAATGTATATATGTATATAGGTATGTATATATGTTATATAACGAACTGATTGTATATAGGCAAACCTCTTTAGGGATGTAAGGCAGCGGCCTATCATCTTTTCCCTATAAGCTAACCTCACCTGCTCGTGGCGCATCCTGCCGAATAACAAACGAGGCGCTGGCAACTGACTGGTGGCGGTATAACCATCACAATTGAAGGCGTACCTAAATACCACAGACCGATGACGGGCAGCAGCGTCACCGGAGCGAGAAGCTACGCCCTGCGATCGCCAACCCGCCTGCCCAGCGTGGCGATTATGGGTATATCCTCCAGATGTCGGCCCTAAGTGGCGAACAACTGGACAGGCCTACTCAATACTCAATCATTTATTGCATCTATAATGTAGGTACATAAATATTACAAGGTGTTATAGGTAAGTTGGATCATTATAGACCCTGAAAGGGTACCGCAATTGAAGAGAGGACGCTCATAAGCTTTACTACTCCAATGAATGTGTAACATTTTTGTATTAATATTAGTACATAATATATGCATATATAGTTACCTAGGTATATTATTTCTTTTGTTTATTTATTATTTTCCTTCTTACTATATTTTGTCGTTTAGATACTCATTTAAACTATAATAGCTTTTATTTATTAAAAATTGTTTCAATTGTGTAGTAAATTGTTTAATGTTAGTCTGTAATTTAATATTCTCAGGTAATTTATTAAATATTTTGATGGATAGTACATAGGGGCTATTTGCGTATAGGGCCATTCGAGACGCGGGTAAATTCAGTCTGTTGTTGTGCCGCAGTTTGTAAGGTGCTGGGTTATCTTTACGTCTTGTGTAAAAGTCTGGATACTTTTTAACAAATTTACAAGTTTCGAATATGAATAGACAAGGTAGAGTTAGAATTTGGTATTTTTGGAAATAAGGTTTACAGCTTTCTGTTTGTTCTATGTTTGCAATTATTCTGATGAGTTTTTTTTGTAGAATAAATATTATATTTAAATCTGTACTGCCTATGTCCAGCAGTGGACTGCAATAGGCTGATGATGATGATGATGACTTGTACTGAGCTCTAAAAAGAAAAACGTCTACTGTTTTTCTTATAAAGAAGTTTAATTAATCTTCATAATAATGACTACAACACCCAGCCCCATATTTATTACCATCAATATCTGTTGCGGGAATCGACACCGCATCCCCTGGGAATAATCCATTAGCCATTCGCCAGACTAGAAATCTTTGAAGAGGTTCAAAATAATCTAATGATTTATTATTTTTTTGTTACAGGTACGTTTATACCAGTGCTGTTGACGTAAGAAACAAAGTATGTAGTTATAATATAATTAACACTTGCCTTAAGTGCGTAAATTATTACAATAGGGATGTTTCCAGGGTCAAAATAATTACATTATATTTAGTCCGTATTTTAGATTATAAAAATATATTGGACATGTATTTTCCTTTTTTCATTTAAACAAAAAATAACAAAAATACAAGGCATCAACATGTAGGAGTGGGGGTCTTTGTCGTCACTCAGTGGCGAAAAAGCTCCCACTCTTTGACGTCGCGCATAATTTTAACGGGTAATATCTTTGTAATTTTTGGTCTAATTTACAAATGAAAAAATATTTTTGATCAATCTTACAGACGGACTAATTATATTTTTACGGCAACCTATTAGGAGAAAATTACTATTATCTGGGTTGACGAATGTCAACCCAGCCTACCAATAAATTAACAGTCTTCTATCGGTTACATATTAAGGAATGTGCGACTAAACTACATTATTTGATTCTACCACCGGACGAGTAAGAGATACGGCCAAAAGGTAATAATTATGTAATTTTATGGTACAAGTCCCAAGGAATCGCACGGTGCGTTTTGCCTCTACTTTCTTAATGCGAACGGCCAAACTATGGAACTCCTTGCTGGAATCTTTGTTCCCCGAGATAATCTTCAAGTGTTCAAGGCGAGAGTGAATCGGTATTTTCCTAATCTAAGTAACCTAAGTAAGGCACATATCTAATCATCAATGTCCTGGGGCTTCTCGCATCCAGCACTTGCCAGCGAATCCTCGCTTACATCTAGTGACAAGTGGACGCGACGACTTGCTCAGGACATTTTCCAAATAGCGGTAGGTGTCTGTCCACTCTTAAACTCGGATACCCCAATCGGTTGTCGGATCTGCGGCTAATCTGTCCAGCCCATTGTCACTATCGTTAGCCTGCTAATATGATGAGCTATGTCAATGACTTTGGTTCTCTGTCGGATCAAGTCATTTGGGTCCAAAAATTTTTATTTTTATTTTCATATTATGTACCTACAAACAAAAAAAACAATTTTTGATAATATCTTGAAATATGACTAGGAGCAAACAATGCACCATCACAACCGAAAGTACCAGGCGAGCATAACTCACCGACAGTTGTTTTAAGTTGGCGACGTCGGGCGGACGCGGCGCGGCTTCCGGCCGGCTTCCTTCCGGAAATAGGGCCCGCCGCGCCCGGCTAATGGCGCGTGCCTGTGATGTCATGCGGCCCTGGTGTAGGGTTGGCCGCGGAACTTGGAAATTAATAGAAGAAAAAAAAAATTACATTTAAACTACATATTAATAAAATCGGGATGTTTGGTTCAGTGGTATTGAATGCTGTGTTTGATATAGTGGGCGCGGGTTCGATCCCCGTTGGTAAACATTGTGTACATGAACATGTCAGTTTGTTTTGACAGGCTCGGTGGCTCATTTGGTAGTGACGTTTGCCCTCTGAGCCAAGGGTCGTGGGTTCGATTCCCGCACAGTACAAACATTTGTGTTCATGAACATGTCTGTTTGTATTGGTCTGGGTGTTTTCTATGTATAATATGTATATATTTACAAAAAAAAAATGTATTTAAGTAAGTTTATCAGTTGTCTAGTACCCATAGTACAAGCTTCGGCTTAGTTTGGGGCTAGGTGGCGCTGTGTGGCCCAGCGTGGCATGTCTTGGGTTATTTATTTATTTATTTATTTATTGGTCAGGGTGTCAGGGTGTCGGTGGTAATATAAATAAATTCTGACACACGAACCGTATCTCCTTGTTAAAAACGTTATGAAATAACTATGTTAGCACACTGGCCATGTTCTGTGTAAGGAAAATAATATGTATTTGAACAAAAATATAATTTAAAAAAAAGCTTTTATCAAGCTATTATGGTTGTAGAGCGCTTGTCAAAACGAGTCCAAATTCGACGGTTTTATCTTATCTAATAAAGAAGTTAGTATGACTTGAGATCTTCGTAGTACCATATTATTGCATTGTTTGTTAACGTAGGTTATGAAATGAAATGAAAATACCTTTATTTACATAGACTTAAAATAAGCACTTATGAATCGTCAAGTAAAAAATAATGTAAAAAGTAATGTAAAAATGTGAATATAAGCAATGTAAAAGAACCTACCGTTACGTAAGTATATCAAATTTCAACCTAGTCTGCAGCTCGCAAGATTTGCCGCACACTAACATACAAGGCAAGTTAAATAAAACCTTCTAATAAAAATAATATTGTTCTAGTCTCCTGGTAGCCCTAGCGGCGGGTCGGTGTCAGACACTTACGGCAGCCCGCTGTAATGTCTGCGCCCCTGGTACCGAGCCTCGTTAGCCAAGCTTTTCTCGGCGAACAATTTTTCTTCTTCCACTCCGCCATTTTTATGTGGGAATTCTTTTTTATTGTTTTTCAGGTCACGGACAAAAATCGCTAGATTGTTAGTACAGTAATTTGACAAAAGATTTTTTTCCATCATCATCCGTAGTAAATTAAGCAGTAACATTATTCCGGTGAAGGAATTTTAAGCTAGGAGGAGACTTTTGGAGTTGAAATCTCGATGACGCTCTTGCTTTGCTTCGGCTTCAAAAACACATATTTTTATAAACCTCTAAAATTAACAATGTTTCTCTACATCCTTCCTATTATACCTACATAAGTATTGTAATAATAAACTAAATCAAAAACCGTTGTGTAGTTTTAAAGAACTACGCTTA
Organism: Conogethes punctiferalis; assembly: GCA_031163375.1. NCBI lineage: Eukaryota > Metazoa > Arthropoda > Insecta > Lepidoptera > Crambidae > Conogethes > Conogethes punctiferalis. Next base: position 8,153,166 of record CM062099.1, read on the forward strand.
CATAGGGACAGACAGACAAAAGCGACTTTGTTTTATACTATTTTGAGATACCTATTAAGTTTTCAATTCACAAGTGTGAAGATTAAAAAGAGGAGTAGATGCAATTAATTAAAACGCAAAAACGACAAGCATTGTTGTTGAATTATCGTCATTTCATTATTGTATTATTACGTATTTCCACACAAAGTCACACACCATTAACTATAATAATAAAGAAATCGCAGTAAAGAACCCTAGACTTGGCACGGCTTTGTCTAGATGTCGTTACTTTTTAGAGATAAACAAGCAGCTCCATCGAGACTTGGCTAGTTTTTTACAGAATGTTTTTGATGGGATAGATTTTACATCTACATATTTCGGAGTAATTCGTGATCACATCGATTATACTTTCCTCTCTCACTAGCCATTCGAGAAAATCCACTGAAAGAATAATTAGGGTGGCATAAAACAAAATCGGTTATTCTATCGCATCGCACCCAACAAAAGGCATCCGCAGCCGGGCCCGGCTGGCTATAACTTGTGCATGGCTAGGTGTAGCCAGCCGCGCCCGGCCCGCGCCTCTCGACGGGATACGCGGTGCGAGCGGTTTTGATACTTGCGTTATTTTATTTTACTTGTCGTTTTTAAATTAACTGTATGGTGTGCAATAAATAAATAAAATAGGTAGATTTTACATGTTCTTACTTCGGAGTTATTCATGTTCACATTGACTCCTACCTCCGTTAAACTTGTGACGAAATCCACTGCGAGTATTATGGTGGCATAAAACAAAATCAGCGTTATTCTATCGCATCGCACACAACAAACAGTTTTGATACTTGCGTTATTTTTGCTAGCACACGGTCTATATTCATCTATCGCCTTAATCGTCTTCAGCCTTTTCCATTGCTCGCCACTATGTTCGATCCTTCGCAAATCGTCGCTCCGCTTGACTTGTGGCCTCCATCGCCTTATTAACTTTTAAGTCATCAATTGGCACTTTACCCCTTCTTTTAATTATCATAATAAAACCGCCTAAATGGTACTATATTGTATTTTTGTGTTTAGTCTTATAAGTCAACTGTTTGGTGTGCAATAAAGAATATCTATCTATCAAATGGTATAATACATAATGGTATAGAAATGATCACCACGACTATGACTTTTAGTAAAGAAAGCTCCAAATGTACAAAGGGCCATCTCACGCTTTCTATGTATATTAAAGCCACTATAGTACGGTGGCATAAAACGAAATCCGCGTTTTTATATCGCATCGCAGCCAACAAAAGTATCTGAAGTCGGGCCCGTCTGGCTATAACTTCTGCACGCTAGGTGTAGCCAGCCGCGCCCGGCCCGCGCCTCTCAACGAGAGAGGTACGGGGTGCGAACGGTTTTGATACTTGCGGTGATTTTATTTTTTGTTAGCACACCAAATATAACAAATTATGCTTGGTTTTATGTCAACTGAATGGATATGTTGTGCAATGACGATTATCTATTATTATTATCACGACCACGACTTTTATACTTTGGTTTTCGTCCGTGTGGTTTTAGTATTTAGAATGGGGCCACCGCATCTCATCCCATGGGTGTCGTAGAAGACGGAATAATCAGGAAACGGGCAGTAGCGTACCTGAATACAAGTAAAACCTGCTGCGGTCACAAACCCGCTTGCCAAGCGTGGTGACTATTAAGGCACACCCCTCAAATGATAATAATTGTCATTGGGGAAGGCCTAAGTCCAGCAGTGGACGTTTGCAGGCCGATGATGATGACGACCTTAAGTAACGAATGCACGCAATATGTATAATCAACCCAAAATTCTTCTACAAAATATTATACCGTTAATTGAATTGTTTGATGCGTGAAATATGTATCTGGTATATCTCTATAATTTCCTTTATCTATGTATTTCCCTCATTTCTACATTAGTAAATAGACCACCGTCCTGTAGTTATCAAGCGAGTATCAAAACACATCGCGTGCAGTCGCCCTGGAGGGCGGCATGTCGCCCCCACGCCCGTCGCCCTCATTATGCCGCGAGGATACATCCAGCGGCGCCTTCCGTCACTCCACAATCACGCGAGCCGCGCTGCGATCACGCTAACTCACACATGCACATACACAGATAAATCGTCGTGTAGGCAAGTTTTCTGTGTGTTTATGCGACATTTTCTGAAATGTTTTTCCATATTTCACTCATTGGTGGATTTTTGATTTCCAAAGTCTTCCGAAAAATCTTCTGCATCTAGATGCTGAACATTTATCTTCCTGTGAGGATGCGTTTACAGGCATCTACTAAAATCACGTGAGCTTAGCAGCGTTCACGCTAACTCACACACACGCATAGGTACAGGTAAACGTCGTGTAGCCCCTTGACTATTAGATAACTTTATCTGTGTGTTTCTCTGCCCTTTATTGAATGTTTTACTTGTTAGCGACCCCACTAGCGGCTATTTAAGAGCAGATCAAAAAAAGAAAAAAATCTTCTGGATCTGCTCTTTATGCTTCGAGGATAGTTGCGCTTTCTGTCATTTCCATCATTGAAATCACGGGAGCCACTTAGCGAAACTCACATACAAAGATTACTTACTGTTTACGTTCATAAGATCTATTCTTAAATGGTTTCCCACTTTTCGGCGATTCGCTATTGGTCGACTTTTGACTTTTAATATTCATTTTTAATAAATATTTTAAGACTTTAACAGTAAATTTGGTCTATAATTTAACACTAATTTTATTTACAAACAAATTCATCGACAAAAATTTACACCCGTGGCTTGCAAGATGAAAAGTTTGAAAATCTCTGGTCTGTATTCTTTTATTTCCCTCTTAGGGACCCGTGTGAACGTATTTTAACATCTTTATTTATTCGTGTGATATTTGCGGAAAGCCAAAGTCAAAAGCTCCCAATGGAACGGTGAACAATTTAAAATCTCCCTCTGACAGATATTACATTTCAGCTATTGCTTAAATGAATTCAGGCAATTGTAAAACAACCTTTAAGTCCTGATCGTAATTAATGACAACTGTCTTTACAGTATATAAGAAAGATAAGTAATTTTTTTGGCAGAACGTGCTTGCATCCACCAAGATCAAACTTCTTTACATTTCATTCTATATAAGTGTGTCTCAAGTAATATGAGTCGATTATGTAGCAAATTTCACTTCTTACTAAACTATGGCTCCTCCAGTGTCGCAAGTGTTTGGTGGCTGAATCCTCGCTTCGCTTCGAGTATGTCAGATAACATTTCATTTGATTACATTATTGGCATTTTAGTAAGGATTCCTAATCTTTCCTAGCAATATTACTTATGATGAATGTAGCGTTCCAGTAGTGAAAGAATTTTTGTTGAAGCAGTTTTTTTCATACACACACAATACTCTTTTATTAGTGTAGATGTAGATTTGCCTACGATAAGAAAAGGACTTCTTTGATTTTGGCAGTTCGTAATTTCATCTATTCATCGGATCAGATCATTCAGTACCTCCGCAAATCTTCAAAGGAGCTTTCTCAAAGAGAAACAGAGACAAACCCATAATACATAGTTGTATCTGCAGTACGCTTGCCATTTCTAGCGACTTTTGGGGCGTTATTTAGAACACTGCAATTGCGGTAACTGGTAACAATGCCAAGAGTCTTCTGCGGCATTAGTTTATTCTGCCTAATCTATTGCGCTTGAATGTTGAATGTGAAGTTTTGTGTTGTACAAAGATTTGTAGCCTTTTTGCAACCCTCCCAATTAAGTATCATTATGTATATTGTGTCCAGCAGTGGACTGATATAGGCTGATGATGATGATGTATGTGCCGTGGTCTAAGGAGAATTTTGTTCTCTCGGTAGGAAGCAGCTTAGGTCTGTGCCCCTGACATTGTAGAGTTTAAGAGCGTAGCCGTTTAATATCAAATAGGTTGCTTGCTCGTCTGCCTTCTTCAGTAATAAAAGAATCTTTTCACGGTACCAAAGCGACTTAAATTGACCCTATACGTTAATATTTGATGGTTAAGCCTTAAAGGCTAGCATTGTTATCATTATATGTCTGATACTCTAACATTACAGGTGATCTAATCTAAACTATTAAACGAGTAGCTTAGCTTTAAGCAAAATCTTGCAACGGTCTTTGCCAAATGCAACAACTTTAATTTCTTCTACGCACATAGTTATCTCTAAATGTATACCATACTTTTTATCTTCTACTGATATCCCAACATCTAGCTAATCATTTAGGTATCAGGTAATCAATTTCCTTAACCTCAATTATTCCGCATCGACTATGTTAGAAACTAGTCACCCATATCGAATTCGCCCTATTCTCACCGACGATCAGTACAGTATCACTAGTAATTATCATTTCACAAACGCCTGTCTGCTCGTCACTGCTCACCGCATATATATGTATTTAAAATGACAAGCTCGCATTGCGTCACTGCTCACTCATCTATGCGGCGCGGTCGCCAACGCCGGCTCTCCTCTGATAAACCATTGTGGACTTTATCTGTATGTGTTAAGAGCGTGTGTGGGTGCCCGCCAGTTGTCGTCGGGCCGGGCGACAGATAAATATCGCCGCTTTGGAGCGGGCCGGGCTGTAATCTCGCTCTCCGGTGGCGTTTGCTTTTGGTATATTTATCATTGCGTAGGGCTGGCGAGGATTGGTGGTTTTTGCGAAGGACCGTAAATGTGAGGTGAAGGACTTTTTAGCGTTAAGTAAGCTAAAGAGAAAGCAACCAAAGTTATATTAAGCTTACTTCACTTAACTTTGACACCCTAATGTCGATAATAGTTGTCAGGAAAGGCAAAAAATTTTCATGTGTTATTGATGTCTAGCAAGTTGTTATACTCAGGAGTTCACTTCTCTCGAATGTAGGCTAAAAAACCTTATTAGCTACTTTAAGTGTGTGAATGCTGCACGGAAGCGTAATCTATAATAAACATACGAGCCGATTGACAAAAATGGCGTGTTGAGATGACTTAGACAACCACCTACATGACTGACAATTGTGGAGAGAGTTAGGCGAGGCCGTCGTTCAGCAGTGGAAAAAATGTTCTAAAGTTTGCTGATGCACTCACTGTAGTAAAGAAATGGCAAAGTAAACTAAGAATTTTGCAAGTCTTTTTAACGAACCAGTTCTATCGTAAAACAACATACAAAACGAAAACATACCTCCTGCTAGGTGGTTCGATAGGTAATTATTATAAACACCTTCATAATTTTAGGACAACGCAGCGTCTGTTTGTGGATCAAAAACATTGTTTCGTGTAAGGCATCTGACCGGGCAGATGAAGGTGGCGCTTATCCTCAACGCAATCAGATGACTCGAATTAGGTAGCACAAATGTTTCCCTTTTTTTTTAACTGACTTTAGACTTCGGAAAAGAAGTAGATTCTCAATTTATCTGTATGTATTATTTTTATGTATGTTCACCGATATTTCCGTCAATTTATAGATCGACTTAAAAAATTGTAGATTTAGAAGCTATTTAGGGTCGGCATAAAGCTATACCTATGTATATATGATACCGGCTCACATAATACACCAACAAGTGTGTGGCCTATACAGTATTTGAATTTAAAAAAAATTAAGATTAAAAAATTGCTCACTTTATTAATCAGGTATTTCAATGTCACCTCCCAAAAAAGTTAAATGTTCAAATCTCCCCTAAGAACTGTAATAACAGTAAAGCGCGAAATATCAAATACGTTGAATTTCTCGCGCTACGTGTGCAAATGACGCCGTATAATGAGACGTCTCGACTGGTGCGCAGCGCAGCAATGACAGTGGGATAGCTCTCATTTCATGAAAACCTGTCCGTAGAGTATCCTGCTGAATAACAAACGAGACTCTGGCTGATGATGATAATTTATGTCGATGATGTATTAATTTTTGTATGTGCACTATGTAGATGTTTTTGGTATGATGCAAAAGATGTTTAATGAAGTTACTGCGTAATGTAGTAGCGTAAATGAAACTGGCAAATGACACTTGTGCACGAAATCACAGAAACGGTAGAAAGCAAAACAAATTGAGCATTACTGTGGGTGATCTGGTGATGTTGATCGTAAGACGACCAAAATGGTAGTCAAAATAATATCAATAAGTATCAATCGTGACGGTTATTTAGTTGAATCTGCTTGTATACAGGTTAAATAAATTAAACTCGATTTCCAGGCTGTCTTTCTGCGACGAGCCGTTTGGTTCAGTGGTAGTGAACGCTGCCTCTGGTACAGTACGACCCCCGCACCAATATTTATGTGCACGATAATCTCTGTCTATAAGACTATCTAAGCACCCATACTAGACAACTGATAAACTTGCTTACCATACCCTTGCACTTGCTTACATTACTCTGTAATAAATCCTGGGTTCTTTAGGCGGGGCATCATTAATTGGCATCTCAGCGGGCCTTCAGGGTGAAGGCGACAGACGCAATGGGCTTGTTCTATTATGCCTGTCGACCTTCGAAGTTTTGGACCTCATGACCGCTTACCAACAGGTGGAGTGTGGTGGGGTCATACTGAAAGCTCTTCTTATAAAAAAATTCCAATATTTAATTTAGTAAGCTTCGGCTTACTTTGAGACTAGATGGCGCTGCGTGGCGTGTCTTGGTTAATTTATTTAATTGTACTGTCAATTTTTACACTATGCTCTACCCGTCGTAATATCAACAGCCGGGACGAGACGCCTACAGAGAGTTACCAAAATGGCTCCGCGCACGCTGCACACCCGTATATAGAAATAATAACATGAACATATTATTTCAGTTAACCCGTCATACGGCGAGGCTGCGTGCCAATTGAGGGTTCACGGTTAACTTTTACGACTGTATCATTGTTAGGTAAGTTCAGTTAGATAGTGAGACTCAAAATGTTAAACTATTTCGAATTTATGATTCTTAGGTTCACTGAGAAATATTTGGCACTTAAAATGTAAGGATTACAAGTTAATACTTCAATTATTGTGAGTATTAAGAACACAATCGGTGACTGACTTGATGGCACATTTGGTAGTGACCTCTGCCCTCTGAGCCAAGGGGCGTGGGTTCGATTCCCGCACAGTACAAACATTTGTATTCATTAACATGTCTATTTGTATTGGTCTGGGTGTTTTCTTTGTATAATATGTATTTATTTACAAAAAAAAATGTATCTAGGTAAGTTTATCAGTTGTCTAGTACCTATAGTACAAACTTCGGCTTAGTTTGGGGCTAGGTGGCGCTGTGTGGCCCAGCGTGGCATGTCTTGGGTTATTTATAATTATTGTTTCGCAGCCTAATTCGACCTTACGGCGTTTGAGAGGTACTAGATATTTTACACGTTGTAGATAGATATTCTTTATTTATTGCGTACCATATCATCATCATCAGCCTTTTGCAGTCCACTGCTGGACATAGGCCTCTCCAGTTGTTCGCCACATAGGGCAAACATCTGAAGGACATCCTCCAGATGTTGACCGCAAACCGCCTGCCCAGTGTGGAGATTACGGGTATGTACTGGGCAGGCGGTTTGCGGTTCGCAAGATCGCAGGGCGTAGCTTCTTGCTCCGGTGACGCTCTGTTGCCCTTCATCGGTCGTGGTATTCAGCTACGCCTTCAGTTGTGGTGGTTATACCGCCACCAGTCGGTTGCCAGCGCTTCGTTCGTTATTCGACCTGATGCACCACGGGCAGGTGAGGTTGGATTGGAGGGAAAAGATTATGCCGCTCCCTTGCATACCTAAACAATTGACTTAAAACTATGTATAATAGTCATTTTATTTACAATTTAGGCGACTTTATCGCTATAAGCGATATCTCTTCCAAACGACCTTAGTTTGTACATGGCTTTCATTGCAATGTTACGTAAAGCTTATTATAATAAGCATTTATTCGGCACGATTATTCGGTGTGAATTCTACTATAATTTATAAAATAAATAAAATTAATTAATTATAGTTTAGTGTATGCTCAATTCTCTACGTTACGTAAACTGTCCTTACATTTATAATAATAACTTTTTAAATCATAAATGTGTTAATATTTTAATCTCATTGATAGCAGCCGATCACAAACCGTTATTTGGTTCTATGATAATTGCTGTGCGATATTTAATTTCCTTTTATCACTGAACGTACACTACATGTAATATATTATTTACGATTGGCTATCAGACGTTGCGTGACTTTATATGCAAAATGTAATGGTTTAATATTTGTGCAAAGTTTAAGTTTGATTCTATCAAAGATAGTGTACAGATTAAAAGTGGAATCTACAATATCAGATTTCATATTGTAGTTATTATCATCATCCATAATATATTATAATTTTTTATATACAATGTATTATGTAGATATAAATTGTTTCATGGTACCTATGTCTCCGCTTAAAACTTCAACCGCATATTTTACCATACAGTACTTGTAGAAGTTGTAGACTTGTAGTGCGTTTAGTCCCGTCAAATGATGATAACATTACGGCCCATGACAAAATGTATGCAAATAAATCTTGTAGCTAGAAATAATGTGTAATTTTAATGAAACTTTCAACTTTTACTTACATATTAAAATAATTTTGAATTTCGACGACCTTAGTTTTGCAATGATTAGAGCGTTTAAGACTGGAAGATAGGGGTTCTATTCTCGGCGGGATCTATTTGAAAAACGAACTATTCTAAATTCCCGGGTCTGAGTGTCCTGAGAGACTTCCCCAGTCATCATTTAGTACTCAAAAGACTGAGAGATTAAATATCTAAATAGCATTTAATTAATTACTGTCTATAAAAAGTAACGCTATGTGTTCTAATTCTTAATTGCCAAAATCAAAGTTGGAAGTGCGATACCCATTACCGATCGATCCGGCGCAGGTACCTTCCAAATTTGAACGTCGTAGTTTTTTTCTCGGGCGGTCCGTCTCGGTGGCCGGTGTTCGGGCCGGGCGGTCGCGATCGCGAATAATGTCGCGCGCTCTCCCAGGATCACGGCCGGTCGGTCGCCGTACACACTACGAGTATCGGCCGGTGTTCGAAATTCGAATTTTTATTTGGAGCGAGGTATTTTTTTTGAAAATTGTTTTATTTTGTTACCTGCCTGATACAAATACTCGTTCTTTTTTATCATATTTTTTTTCACACATAAATAAATAGTCAAAAAAATGTTTGTTAAGATTCGACACAATTGTTGTTCATATTGTTTTTTTTTAGTTTTAAGTTAATTAAAAGCAAAATATTACATACCGTTCATAAGGCCTGGTTAGTCTTTTCCTCTATGGGCAATGGGTTTTACACTGAAGTTGGAGTGGGTCTAAGGCCTTTTTATAAGTAGACATAATTTGGTCCTCTGATAGCTTATTATCTGACAAATTATGAGCAATAAAGAAGGAAGCTTATATTATGAAACCTTTCTTAGGTATAACGGTTTTATTTAACCCTTAATACCCCATAAGTTGTCACGACCGGAATTGCGCTATAAAATTGCATCCGCAATCTTTTTATTAATATCTCAAAGATGTATGAATAACGTACCTACAAATAAATGAAATAAATAAAAGGCTGGAAATTACATCTGAATTTTATTCCATTTTAAAATGATAAATACGACACAAACAATTAATGATTTTAGAAGATTTTTATTAGTTCTAAATATTAGTTAAGTTTTACATTAAAATATATACCAAATTGTGTAAATATGTCTATTATACATATAATTAATTTTGTGCAATAAACTTTAGTATTCATTAATGGTTTAATCGCAGCTCATTCATTCTAACTGGCATACGCCATTTTTTTGCGTTAAATTCATCGTTAACGCAACCTCCGCAAAAAGTTTCATCAAACATAACTCGCGACACTTCACAGATGGCCATTACCGACGCTAACTTTCGCAACTTCGCAGAAAGCGTCTCACTATGTACGCTCACCAGCCCGCCCGGCTACAAATCTTCCTTTTCACTCGAGCCCAGCCTCCGAGCGGTGCGAGGAGGAAACAGCATGCTCTAAAGCACGCGACTGCGTAGTGGCCACTCCCGAAATAGCCCCCCCGCCGGCCTTCGACCGACATGCTTTTAGTATGCTGCGCGCATGCGAACCGCCCGCACCCTTCTGCGCTCCTAGTACCACAATCCGACAACCGCGCGACTTAACACCGATAAAACCGAACAAAAAACAATGTTTTGAATCCGAAATGGTCGCGATCCTTGCCAATCCGAAATGGAGCGAAGATTTGACCATACAAATGATAATCGAGTATGAGAAACGGGAGTATTTGTGGAATCCCGTGTCTGAGAATTACAAGAATAAGAAAATACGGGAGCAGGGGTACGTGGAGATAATTAATGCGTTGAATTTGATTGATGTGACTGTGAAGGAGTTGAAGAATAAGATAAAGAATATACGTTCGTCGTACAGTGTGGAGTTGAAGAAGATTCGCGCTGCGCGCAAGGCGGGCGCGCACGCTTACCGGCCGAGCGTCACGTGGTTCGAGCACGCAGACAGGTTCCTGCGGGCCATCGTCACGCCGAGCTCCGTAAGGCTTCGCTGTTTTCATTGCGCGTCATGTGAAAAGCGCCACACGAGTCGCAGTAACAGCGTAAAGCGCTTTTAGCTAGACGCGTTCTGTGTGCGAAAAGGCGCTAACATACCAGTTACAGTCAACGTAAAGCGCTTTTTGCTTACTCGCGCTGACAGTCACATAAGGCATACGTGAAGCGCTTTTTGCTTGACGCCTTGGTTACTTTGTTTAAATTGGAGGGAATGCAAGTTGATTTTGCAACTGCGATTTTTTGTGTACTGCTACAAGGCGTTCGAATTTCACTCTTAGACGAAAGTATTAAGGTTTAAATAAGAATAGTCAGATAATTTCTGCTGTGTTTGTGTTGGCGTTTGCAGAATCAACTTGTGTTATTATTGCGTACGTCCAAAACAGACTAGTTTAGCTAGCGATTTTACGAGTAGTATGTATAATATTCTATCTAACAAGGACAAATTTCAATTCCAAGACGATTGAAATTGAATTACTTTTGCGCTGCGACATTCTTTTCGGCAAGTTTTGATAATAAAATAAAACTGTATCTGTTTACATGCGACTGTAAACAATCTGTGTAGGTAGGTATTGTTAGCTCTACATTGAGACATTTTGACGTAGGTACTTAATTTATTCTGCATTAGAATGGTTGTTGGTTATCTGCAAATAATATTATTATGTACTCGGAAAATAAATATTTAATCTATTTATTTAATATATTTTATCTGTTAACGCAAATGAATCAAGGGGATTTGTGGACTTTTTTTGTCCAGAAACAATATTTTCAATAAGTTAGTTAATTAAACACAGTTTGAGAATCACATTCTTTATTATTTTAATTAAGATTATGATTTTAAAATAAAATAGATATGATCGAAACATCATTCTAGAGGCATAGAGAATAAATTGCAAGGAACCATAATTATTATTTACCATACCATACAATTTAAGAGAAAATCACTACTCTTCTACTAAGTGTAGTCTTCACTGCAGCGTCTGCAGCACAAGCAAAGCAATCATGCCAGTTTTCGACAAATACCCCGCGCCATTAAGTCATGGAATGCCCTTCCAGCTCAAGTGTTTCCTTCCTCTAACAATTCTGGGTCCTTTAGGCGGAGCGTGAAGCGGCATCTCAGTGGGCCTTCAGGGTGAGGGCGACAGGCGCGGTGGGTTTGTCCTATTATGCCTGTC